>CM066323.1:41992631-42592631 GCA_033807775.1 Saussurea involucrata
CTTTGTACCCCAAAGAAGTTTGGTGGCCTCGGTTTCCGTGATTTCACCGCCTTTAATCTTGCTATGCTCGGTAAACAAGGATGGAGGCTTTTACAAAACCCGTCTTCCCTCGTTGGGCGCCTCATTAAAGCTAAATATTATCCTCACGGTAATTTCATGACGGCCCATTTGGGAACGCTCGTAGCTTCATTTGGAGAAGTATTTGGCATTCGCAACTTGTCCTCAAAACGGGCCTCCGTTGGAAGATTGGTAATGGCCACTCTATTAATGTTTGGAAAGATCTTTGGCTCAAAGACGACTCCGGATTCACTATTGCTACCCCGATAGATAATAGTCGCCCTCTTTTGACCGTCCATGATCTCATGGACTCGGTATCTCAAGGTTGGAACATTGCGCTTATATATGATTTATTTTCCCTTGAGGATCGTATTAAAATCACCAACCTTCCTCCTCCTGGACACCCTCATTTGGCATTGGTCGCACGACGAAATTTATTCCGTCAAATCTAGTTATCGCACTATTACGGAGCTAATTGCCCCGACGTCCCACCTCTTTTTGAGCAGCGATTGGAGTTCTCTTTGGAATGCCAACATTCCAAATAAAGTGAAATTCTTTGTGTGGAGAGCCGTTAGAAATGTTTTACCCACTCGCCACACCCTTCAATCGAAAGGTATTAGGACCGTGGCTAGTTGTCCCATTTGCAATAGCGACTTGGAAAATGTTTGGCACGCCTTGGTCGGATGCCCATCGAATAGTCAAATTTGGAATGAGGTGGGTCTTGGGAATATCATTGAGGATTTAATCCTCTCGACCAATTCCTTCCACGAATTGGTTTTTAATTTTTTACGTGACAACCAACGTCAATCCTATGATCTCTTTCTCATGATTTTGTGGAGCATTTGGTTCTGCCGAAATGATGTTATTTGGAATGTCGGCCCTCACGATTCTTCTACGGTAATTAATCGAGCTAATTTTATGCTTTCGGATTGGAGGGTTTCGACTAATGCCTCTTCGCACCTTCCTTGTCACCCCGAACCCCCTCCCGTTATAGATGGCAACCGCCGCGTGTCGGATTTCTTAAATGTAACGTGGATGCCGCGGTTTTTGTTCCGATTCATAAAGTAGGTTTTGGAGCCATCCTGCGTGACTACTCGGGTGCCTTCGTCTCGGCCTTCGCTTTGCCTTGCTCTTTCGTCCCGCCCACTAGATAATGCGAAGCCATTGCTATTCGGGAAGCTATTCATTGGATTATTAATCGCAACGAGGCTAAAGTCATTATTGAATCCGATGGCAAGATAGTTGTGGATTCTATTTACGACACTTTTGAGGACAACTCGGAGTTTGGCAACATAATCAAGGATATAAGACTCATTCTTAACTCGAAAGACCACATATCCGTTCATTGGGTCAACCGCCTCGCCAACGGGTCGGCTCATTTATTAGCTAGGCACGCTTGTACTCTTAACCGTATTACTTATTTCGATAGCTTGCCCACTTTTCTCAACTCTTGTAATGACACCAATTATAACGTTTCTTTTAATGATATGAATGAATCCCGTCTGGGTGATGGCAATGCTGAAGCCCGGTAACGGTCTCCTCTATTTGTCAAAAAAATACATAATTATAGTAACAGTAATTTTTTCGATATAAAGAAATATGTGTTTATAAATTTTGATATATTAACTTTTAAAAGTAAGAATATAAATTATATGAAGTTAACATGGTGAAGGTATTTTGAGATTTTTAAGTTGTTGAGTCGGTAAAGAGTTGGAATAAAACCGTAAAAAACATTTATGAAAAACAACATTGTGGATGGTGTTATAATAGAGGGAGACCTTATTTTCAGAACATATGAAATTGTGATAACCTTGAAAAGTAGTGTATCATGTGTTATTTTATATTATACCAGTGGTCCCTGTGGTTTACCCAAAATTTGGATTTGGTCCCTAAAGTACACTATCTATGATGATGGTCCTAACCTTTTGATTTACTTTCACTCATGGTCCTTCTATGTTAAACATAGGAGGACCATGAGTGAAAGTAAATTAAACATAGAAGGATCATGAGCGAAAGTAAATAGAACATAGGAGGATCTCGAGTGAAAATAAATTAAAAAGTTAGGGATCACCACCGTAGATAGTGTACTTTAGGGACCAAATCCAAAATTTGGGTAAACCACAGGACCATCGATGTAATTCACTCTTATTATTATTATTTACATCTAAAACAAGGATTTATAATATTAACATATATTTGTTTCACAATGTTTCTGCTTCATATGTACTCGATTCACAATGTGCACATTTGAGACGTGCTTGTGAAACAAAAAATACACATAAAAAGCTTCACGTTGTGAGACAAGTACAGAGGGGTGCTAAAAAAACCCGACCAACCCGATCAACCCAACCCAACCCAACCCGACGTGAAATAACCCAACCCGAAGCAACCCGATGTCCAATCGAGTTGTAAAATCTTCAAACCGCATGTATTGGGTTGATATCGGGTTACGATACTTTGAACTCAACCCAACCCGATGAACCCGACATACTTTTATTTCTTGAATTTAATACGATTGTTAAGTCTTTAATAATATGTAAATTAGACAATTACACCATTACGTACCCTATATATATATAGGCTGGGTATCAAATACAAACCAGTTAGTTTGTACAAACTCGTACAAACCATACCTAGCTTCATGATTTTGTAAATTTGGCTTCATGAATATATATATATATATATATATATATATATATATATATATATATATATATTTTGGCTTCATGAATTTATCATTTGGCATTTTTAACTACTTTTTTTACAAAAATACCCTAAAATATCCTTATTTTTGTAAAAAAATTAGTTAAAAATGCCAAATGATATATTCATGAAGCCAATATATATATATATATATATTCATGAAGCCAAATTTACAAAATCATGAAGCTAGGTATGGTTTGTACGAGTTTGTACAAACTAACTGGTTTGTACCCGATACCACCCCTATATATATATATATATATATATATTTAATCTCTTATCCATCTCTATATAACTCCTTCACACATACACACACACACACACATATATATATATATATATATATATATATATATATTCAGTAAATGTGAACATATATATGCAAATTGATAAAACAATTGAATACGATATGTTTAAGGTTTAAGAAATATGGCAACGTGTATCAAATGATTAATGTTGAAAAGGAATTACAAGTAGAGAAAACAATATATTCTAGGTTACGAGAATATTTTGATGTGCCAAAATATTAACCCGACCAACCCGTACGGTTTGGGTTGGGTTGGGTTGAAATTTTTTAAACCGCCAAACATTGGGTTGAGTTGTTCAAATGCCTTAAACCCGATCAACCCAACCCGTGAGCACCTCTACAAATACATATGAAACAATCACATTGTGAAACACATATATGTTAATCAATACATTAAATACTACTCTTATATGAGAAAAAATCATTTGAGACCAAACCGTAAAGTAGAAGTACTAACGGATCTCACAAATTTTGAAGTTCTCAAATCATTAAGCCCCAGCTATTAGAGATCCCATTTCCACACCAACTCAAGATAATTGGATATAAAAAGTATCCTGTATCCGTAGGGTCAAGGGCGTTGGCGGGAGCGTCTCTAAGGGCATCTCCAATGGGTCACACTATATTTTTACACCCAATTTCAAAAGTAGTGTAAATTTTAATGTTAATAGTAGATCTTCTCTAATCGGTAACAATATTTTTTACATCAAATCCTAACATTATATACATAAAACAGATACAAAAAGAGAATATATATGCATTTAATTATTATCATTACTATATTTTTCCCACAATGATCAATTAACGCATTCCGAAGTTCGAAGTATGTTACTTTGTCTTTGATTTTGCTATAACGAGCGAGAATTTGTTGAAATTGGTTATCATCATCCATCACCGTTTCAACCTCTATCAGTGGCATTTCTTTTGCAACTTCAATTGGTACATCGAGATCACGTTCATCCTCAATTACCATGTTATGTAAAATAATACATGTAAGAGAAGTGATTGGAGAACGCCAAATGCACACTCTACATATTTTCTACACGCTTCTTGTTGAATAGTGAATATTTTATCATGTTGTATATTATTTATTTAATTAAAACATAAATGAAAAACAATTTATATAACAAATAAAGTCCATTAAAACTTTAACACTTTGAAAAACAAAAATAATTAGAAATCTCAAATTTAAGGGACCAAAAATGTAATTAAAAAAATTAATGTAAAAAGTATAAATAAAATATTTTACCTCAATATAGTACTAAAGGGAGGTTCAAGGGAAAACCTAAAAAAAACGAAAAACTGAAGAACACCCTGGTGGCCCTTCATCTGGACGGTATGCATTTGTGCATATACACAACATAATTTACTTGTATGCACAAGTGCATACCGTCCAGATGAAGGGTTACCAGAGTGTTCTTCAGTTTTCCATTTTTTTAAAGCTTTTGCTTTAACCTAACACTATAATACTATTCATTATATAAAATTTAATGTGAAAAATTAAAACTTCATTAAAAATAGAGTAAACTCTACTTTTGGTCCCTGAGGTATAGTGATTTTTTTGAAAGCAACCCCTGTGGTTTCATAAGTCGAGTTGTTGTCCTCATGGTTTTGATTTTACGCTAGATTTGGGACCTGGTCACTAACAGGGTTAAAAACAACCGTTAGTTTCAGGGGCATTTTCGTCATTTCACCATTTTGCCCTCTTTTTGCAATTCCTTTTGTTTTTTCTTAAGTTTGTAAAAAAATCAAACTACAAGGACCTGTTATGTAAAACTCTAATATATATATATATATATATATATATATATATATATTGGGACTCAGCTAAATATTTACCAATGCCTGCAACCATAGAAAAGGAACCATCCATAATTCTAATTTCATCAATTGGTACTCATAGTAATTGTTAAGCTATTGTGCTTTTAATTTTTAAGCTACTGTTAATTTTGCATCTTCTTTTTCATTTTTATTGCAGGGTTGCTTGCAGTCATCACACACACACACACACACACATATATATATATATATATATATATATATATATATATATATGTATGTATACGAGTACACACACTGGGTCTTCTCGGATTCTTCCCAGATGGGTTATCAATTGGGCTGCTGGGCATGTTCTCTTTTGGAATGTGGCTTCTGTTGACATTCCCTCATTTTTCACTTTTGGGGGATTCAGGAAGAAGGGTCCAACCGAGGAAGAAGTGGCAAGTGCCAGTTTTAAGATGTGGTTTGTAGGCCATGGTTATAGTGATTCGAATCTCGTTTCTGAGGGAATTGCAAAGCCTGATACAGAAATCATTACCAGAATTATTTATTGTAAATGATTTGATACTCATACCAGCTATATTTATTGAATCATATATTTTTTTCTTGATTTTTTTCCCAAGAAAGTGTTGTGGGTCTCAAAAACCTTCAAGCTTTATCAATGGATGTCGTTCATGGCGTCTTCACATTCAAATCCAATCCAATGCCATTTAGATTTACACTAATTGACAACATTTTCTTGAAATCTTTGGGTTTTTTGGTATTAAATTGGAGCAGCAAACTGTTCATTTCATTGAATCTTGAAGATCTAATTGGCTTCGTTTTGAACCAAATTTGGTGTTTTGTAGTCGATTTTCTTGAACTAGGTTTCTTCGATTCTTGTTCTTGATTTGTTTACACTTTCTGGTACCGAAAATGAGTTATTGTTGTTAATTTGGGGGGTTTTGGAATTAGGGTTTTCAAGAAAATGAGTTTCTTGAAATGGGATTTAGGATTTAGGGTTCTTCTTGTTCTTCTACCTTTATATCTTCATGGTTCATCATCTTCATTCATTCCTGCTGATAAGTACTTGATTTCTTGTGGTTCTTCACAAAATATCACATTTCTTGGCCAAATTTATGACCCAGATGTAGTATATATATATATATATATATATATATATATATATATATATATATTAGAGTTTTACATAACAGGTCCTTGTAGTTTGATTTTTTTACAAACTTAAGAAAAAACAAAAGGAATTGCAAAAAGAGGGCAAAATGGTGAAATGACGAAAATGCCCCTGAAACTAACGGTTGTTTTTAACCCTGTTAGTGACCAGGTCCCAAATCTAGCGTAAAATCAAAACCATGAGGACAACAACTCGACTTATGAAACCACAGGGGTTGCTTTCAAAAAAATCACTATACCTCAGGGACCAAAAGTAGAGTTTACTCTTAAAAATATGAATGATATCATTTACACCAATTTTAATTTGTAACGTGTTACCATAAAAATGGTATTTTGTGATTACCATAATCGAGATATCTAGTGAGGGCATCTCCGATGGCTATCACTATATTTTACACTAAATTTCAAAAGTAGTGTAAATTTTAGTGTTAATAGTAAATCTTCTTTAATGTAACATTATTTTTTAAAAGTGATGTAAAAAGAAGTGTAAATGAATAGTGTTACACCAAATATAGTGTAATACTATTCATTACACTAAATTTAGTGTAGAAAAAATAGAGAGCTCATTGGAGATTTGAAGAGTGACATTTACACCAAATTTAGTGTTTAGTGTAAGATTTAGGGCATCTCCAATGGGTCACACTGTATTTTACACTAAACATTAAAAGTAGTATAAAAAGTAGTGTAAAAATTAGTGTTAATAGTAAATCTTCTCCAATGGATAACACTATCTTTTACACCAAATCATTTTTATATTAATTTATTAAACTTTCAATAATATCCTTATATTTATTAACTTTACAATTTATACCCATATTTTTTATTTAGATCATAACTTATTATTTTTTATTTTTATTAATTATGAACTAAATTATTTTAATGCATATCACAAAACTTTTTATTAAACAATACAAGTTATATTAAACAATATATATATATATATAATAAAGGGAAATTAATTAAAATACCCTAAGTTTGACCATCTTTTACTGAAATACCCAAAATCTCTCCCATTTTGCAAAAATGCCCTAAAAATCCGCGATGGAGCCCGCGATCGCGGGCTCCAGGCCATGTGTCACCAATGTTTACCCACTTTGCCCGCGTTGGTCCCTCAAGAATGCCCGCGGTCCAGCTTTCCCCCCTCAAGAATGCCCGCGTGTGCAGTTTTGGTCCCTGCCCGCGTTTGACTCATTGACCCCCGTGATCGCGGGCTACACGTGTCACCAAAGTTTGCCCACTTTGCCCGCGTTGGTCCCTCAAGAATACCCACGGTACAGCTTTCCCCCCTCAAGAATGCCCGCGTGTGCATTTTTGGTCCCTGCCCGCGATTGACTTTCTTTGACCTCCCGCGATCGCGGGCTCCTGTGCCACGTGTCGGCACAGGGTTAACCCTAAAATCCCTTTGACGAACCCTAAACCCTAATTGTTTCTTCGGCCGCACTATATAAGGGGGGGGGGGGACCAAGACACGGCCACTCTCAATTTTTTTAATCACTCTCTCAATTTTTAATCAAACTCTCTCAATTTTCTCCCACTCTCTCAATTTTGTCGTGTGGAATACGCGTTCGGGTTTTGTGAAGATGTCTCGTATTACCTCTTTGGTATGTTTTCCTTATGTTATTTGTTATTTTTTGTATGTTATTTTAAGTTAAGATATATGATTTGTAGGTTGTTATAGTGTTTATAACTTATGTTTGAATATGTTCTATGTTTAACATGATATGTATGGTTTTATGTTTGAATGTGATATTTGTATGTTATAATGTGTATGTTGTTATAGTGTGATTTTTATATAAAAATTGTTAAGAGTGTTTTTTTATAAAAAAATTGTTAAGAGTGTGTTTTTATAAAAAAATTTGTTAACAATGTGTTTTTTTTTTTATAAAAACACACTCTTAACAATTTTTTTTATAAAAACACACCCTTAACAATTTTTTATAAAAACAGCTTTTTTATAAAAAATGTTTAATAGTGTGTTTTTATAAAAAATTGTTATAGTTTTATGGTTTTTATAATGTGTTTTTTTATAAAAAAATGTTTAATTTTTTTTTAAAAACGGTTTTTATAAAAAAATGTTAAAAATGTGTTTTTTTTATAAAAAATTGTTAAGAGTGTGTTTTTATAAAAAAAATTGTTATAGTTTTATGGTTTTATGTTTGAATGTGATATTTGTATGTTATAATGTGTATGTTGTTATAGTGTGTTTTTTCATATAAAAATTGTTAAAAATGTGTTTTTTTATAAAAAAATTGTTAAGAGTGTGTTTTTATAAAAAAAATTGTTAACAATGTTTTTTTTTATAAAAACACACTCTTTACAATTTTTTTATAAAAACACACCCTTAACAATTTTTTATAAAAACAGGTTTTTTTATAAAAAAATTGTTAAGAGTGTGTTTTTATAAAAAAATTGTTAAGGGTGTGTTTTTATAAAAAAAACACATTTTTAACAATTTTTATATGAAAAAACACACTATAACAACATACACATTATAACATACAAATATCACATTCAAACATAAAACCATAAAACTATAACAATTTTTTTATAAAAACACACTCTTAACAATTTTTTATAAAAAAACACATTTTTAACAATTTTTTTATAAAAACACACTCTTAACAATTTTTTATAAAAAAACACATTTTATAAAAAAATTGTTAAATATGTGTTTTTTATAAAAAAATGTTAAGAATGACAACTCAGGTCCCTACGGTTTTAAGAATGACAACTTAGGTCCCTAAACTTTTAAGAATGCCAATTAGGTCCTAAACTTTTAAGAATGACAACTAGGGTCCTTAAACCGCACTTTATCTCTATATAACAATATGATACGTTGAAATAAAATAAACCGCACTTTATCTATATATAACACTATTATACGTTGAAATAAAATAAACCGCACTTTATCTATATATAACACTATTATACGTTGAAATAAAATAAACCGCACTTTATCTATGTATAACACTATTATACGTTGAAATAAAATACAACCGCACTTTATCTTTATATAACACTATTATACGTTGAAATAAAATACAACCGCACTTTATCTATATATAACAATATGATACGTTGAAATAAAATAAACCGCACTTTATCTATATATAACACTATTATACGTTGAAATAAAATAAACCGCACTTTATCTATATATAACACTATTATACGTTGAAATAAAATACCACCGCACTTTATCTATGTATAACACTATTATACGTTGAAATAAAATACAACCGCACTTTATCTTTATATAACACTATTATACGTTGAAATAAAATAAACCGCACTTTATCTATATATAACACTATTATACGTTGAAATAAAATAAACCGCACTTTATCTATGTATAACACTATTATACGTTGAAATAAAATACAACCGCACTTTATCTATGTATAACACTATTATACGTTGAAATAAAATACAACCGCACTTTATCTTTATATAACACTATTATACGTTGAAATAAAATACAACCGCACTTTATCTATATATAACACTATTATACGTTGAAATAAAATACAACCGCACTTTATCTATGTATAACACTATTATACGTTGAAATAAAATACAACCGCACTTTATCTATATATAACACTATTATACGTTGAAATAAAATAAACCGCACTTTATCTATATATAACAATATGATACGTTGAAATAAAATAAACCGCACTTTATCTATATATAGCACTATTATACGTTGAAATAAAATACCACCGCACTTTATCTATATATAACAATATGATAAGTTGAAATAAAATACCACCGCACTTTATCTATATATAACAATATGATAAGTTGAAATAAAATAAACCGCACTTTATCTATATATAACACTATTATACGTTGAAATAAAATACCACCACACTTTATCTATATATAACACTATTATACGTTGAAATAAAATACCACCGCACTTTATCTATATATAACAATATGATACGTTGAAATAAAATAAACCGCACTTTATCTATATATAACACTATTATACGTTGAAATAAAATAAACCGCAACATCTATATAAAATAAAATAAACTGCAGCATCTATATATAACACTAACTATAACATCTGTGAATGACTATGTAGAAGGATTTCTTTAACATCGACTTGACGGTAAGGTGCAAAGTTTCATACATCGAGGAATTAGGAGCGCTGTTTAGGGGATTAGGTGATCGCGCAGATACCCTTGAGACCATCTATAGAGGGACACCGTTCGGGCCATGGATGGATGTGTCTTACTCTGGTGGCGACCCTACGCTAGTACACATGTTTCTACAGTTGGAGGTCGAGGACGCCAACGCTGAGCCGGAGGAGATGCATTTTGATTTCTTCGGCTCTCAATTGCATTTTGGGCGTCGGGAGTTCTGTCTAATTACAGGACTACGTTTTGGAGAGGCTCCCCCCTTCCTCCCTTAGAAGACTGCTCCTTCGTTCCTAGGGTTTTCGGCATTTCAGCATCTCGTTTGAAGCTGAAGGCAGCCCGGGAAAAGATGAAAGAGGGCCTTAGTGCCCTAACCGACGACGATGCTGTCCGTGTATGCTTGGTGGTGATCGTGGATATGGGCTTCCTGGGCCGTGAGTATAGCCAGCATGCTTCATCGACGGTCCTTAGGGCCGTCGAGGACCTTGAGCTGTTTAACAGCTACCCGTGGGGTAGCCATATCTGGACACATTGCTACTCTAATCTGCACCGAGCCATAGGCAGACGCGCCGATCGACATGCAAAGATGAATCTTTGTGGTTTTACATACGCCTTCAAGGTTAGATACGTAGTATAACAATTGTTAATAATACATACAAACTGTTTGGCTTTTCTTTTTACGTACTTGCTCTTCTTGTCTAATTCCAGATATGGATCTTGGAGGTGTTTCCCGCATCAATCCGATATTTCGTCAAGCGCGACGATCGAGTACTTAGGGGAACCCGTTGGGACAAGCGTGTTACCCTAAGTAGGTCGCTTTGGATTGAGTTCTTCAAAGTGTCTAGAAATGTAAGTTCTTTTACTATGTTTACAATTTGCATACGTTAGTCCCGCTTATTAATTTCTTTTATGTTTTATCATATATTTAGCAGCCACTCTTGCCCGCCGATCGCCTTGTGCCTACTGTCGACGAGATGGGCACAAATTGGTACAGAGACAGCGTGGCCTTTATTGACGCAGAGGCGGAAAGGGCTCGACGTCCCCCTACTTCCACATCTGACGAAGATGAGGAAGACGACGACATACCCCCTTCCGGTGGATACCAGCCGCCCCGTTCCTCCTCCTACCAGCCGCCCCCTTCCTCCTCCTACCAGGCGCCCCCTTCCTCCTCCTACAATCCATATCAGGCTGCCCCTTCCTACGAGCCACAGCGTGGCTCACATGAAGTCCTGTGGGACTACGTCCACGGGCCGCTAGAGACACGTGTACACTATCTGGAGGAAGTCTACAGACAGTTTAGCGCTGTCAATGTTAGTGTTTAACTTAATTTGTTGGCCACGTTTATTTAGTTTGTATATTAATATTACGTTCTAAATTTGTTTTAGCTGTCGAGTACGACACCGATCCCCGCTCCGTTCGGACAGGGGGCACAGGCGACGTTTGCCACCACATCCCATCCGTCATTCCCTGAAAATGTAGGTGACATTGAGTAACCATTATAGTTATATGTTTGTTCCTAAGTTTGTAACTCTTATAATGATCAATGTCACGCAGGCCGGGATGTCGGGGGCCGGGATGTCCCAAACGCCGTTCGCCACCACATCCTATTCTACTATCCCGGAGAGTGTAAGTGACACTGAGTAACCATTATAGTTATATGTTTGTTCCTAATTTTGTAACTATTTTAATGATCAATGTCATGCAGGCCGGGATGTCGGGGGCATACACCTCGCAGATGCCGCCGCCGTTCGCCACCACATCATATTCGACTATCCCGGAGAGTGTTAGTGACACTGAGTAACCATTATAGTTATATATCGATAATCCTAATTTTGTAACTATTTTAATGATCAATGTCACGCCGGCCGGGATGTCGGGGGCACAACACATGCCGTCGTTCGCCACCACAGCAATCACAAACATCTTTGGCGGTTCGGCCGATGACTATTACAGGCCGGAAATGCATACTGTAAGTTATTTTGGTAGTTTTGGTTTAATTGTGAACATTTCCTAAATTGTACTTAAAACACTGAGTAACGTAATTTTCAGACGGGGTCTCCTATTATCCAGGATCACTTCTCGGAGCACTTCTCGGAGCCTGACGATGACTCGATGGATGTTGTAGATCCACCACCACAGGTGACCCCGCTCCCTCAAAAGCGGCCGCGATCAATTTCACAATGGTTTCGTCACCCGTTTGGCCAACAAGGATCTACGACACCACCGGCCGCTAAAAAACAAGCAAAGAAAGCGGGGGGAAAGAAGGGAGGAAAGAAAAAGGGAAAGGTCCCTTCACCGGAGTCTCAACCGGCATCGAAAATATTGAGGATGTGTCGGACTGGTCACCTCTCCCCCATGATATTCGTCCCTTACTTGAGCCTGGAAATCACCCCCCGCTTTTTCCAAGTATTGCTGGCGGATGACCATTTGGAGTCTGAGTTACAGGATGTGGTTAGTATGAAGTTTAACTATAGTCATATAATCAAATATGTTTATATTACATGTCTAACCATCTATTTTTTATGTATAGCACATCGATTGTTGGGTCTCGCTGTTGCAAAGACATCGTGGAACAGACACCAGGTGGACCATAATGTATAGTATTTTCTTTGCCTACCTAGTGCTCCCCCATCAAGGTCCCGCCTCCGTGGCCAACTCATGCAACGGCGTGGAAGGGGTTTCTTGGGCTCTCCTCGATGTGGTATGTAAATCGTTTTACTCTTATTTTATTTAAGTTGTTTTGTTGCTAACTAAGTTGTCTAATATTGTAATATTTCAGGTGTACATCCCAATATGCATTCATCCCAAACATTGGCTGCTTGGAGTGTTTGAGCTTGACGCTATGACCATGACTATATATGACAGCGATAGTGCCAATCTCTTCAGAGACCAATTGGAAGACCAGATGAGAAGGTTTAAAGATGTGCTATTTGACTTCTTTTGTCGGGTCAAGGACACGAGGCGTCGCGATAGGTCAGAGATCTTTCGCCATAAGTTCGCCAAGAATACACCCCAGCAGGCCGGGATGAATGCGGATTGCGGTGTCTGGGTATGTCGTAATGCCAGCATCTTGATAAATAACGATGTGGTATTTGTACACCCTGACCAGACCGAGGCCGAGGCCAAGGCATTTCGCATACATATGGCGGAGTCCATTTATGCCCATTGTCAAATAAATCAAAGTTAGGTTGTTTATGTAACATTAAATAATTGTTATTTTTAGTATTAACTTATTTTGTTAAAGTATTGTGACTGACTTACTGTTTACTTCATTTGGTTTTTGCTAATTTCATCCATTTACTCAACTTTGAGTATCGATATCTCTTTCACACATACTCTATTTTGGACGCATTATATATCATTTCGAAGATCTCATATAGAAGAACATAAACCTACTAAAAGTTAGTTATATATAACACATATATATAAATTTAAATGCGTCCAAAGTTTAGTAAAACCCATATTTCCAACACCTAGTAAGTATGTTTATGAACTTGCTATAATCCTAATACAGAGATTATTGGATGAACAAGCATTTATTTCTTGATTATTGGGGTATTGGTTCTTGTTGTCTGGAAGTGATTCATATGATGCAAAAATTGGTATCATGTAATGTAGAACAATATATATATTATAGAAACTTGCATTTGATAGTACCATATAAATCTGATCTAAATTCTCATTAATTAGCTATGTTTGACTACTTAAAGACTAATTTTCTGCCTAATGAAAGACCTTTATTCAAGAGCAGACGAATATTGCAGTTACTTTTTCAGTGGAATCATGCAGACAACTTTTTCAGACGAAATCTATAAACACATTCAAATAATAATAATTTAAAACGATTTAATGAATTAGTTAATATATGATTATTATGTTAATGCGATAGAAGTGTAAAAAAAAATTGAAAAAATAAATAAGAGATGTACCATAAATTAAATAATTAACTATAAGAGTATGAATTTTAAATATAAAAAATATTTTTTTTATGTAGTGTATAACTGTATATGATATATATTAAAATATATAAATCCAAAAAAATTCAAGATTTGGCTCATTTCGAACATATCGAATAGACGATTATAATGGTGTAATTTGTTAAAATTAAAACGTATTTTTTTAACGTATTTTAGTTAATAAACGATTATATGTGTTAAATGTAAAATTAAAATAATGAAAGTAAAAGGTATAAAGTAAATTTAGTAAATAAGTATAGGGGTTGAAAGTGTAACATTTCATTTTAAATTCGTAAAAATGGACGAAATGGGGTGAACGGTGCCAAAATATCAAAATTTTCATAAATGGTCCCTGGAATTTTTCAAAAATGGTCCCTTGCAATTGAAAAGTCACAAAAATAACCCCATCACGGGATGAGCCCGCGATCGCGGGATTCCATTTTTCAAAAATGGTCCCTGCAAGTTTAAAAAAGTGTCAGAAAAGGTCCATGGCCCGCGATCGCGGGCTCCCATCGCTGATTTTTGGGGTATTTTTGCAAAGTGGGAGAGATTTTGGGTATTTCAGTAAAAGATGGTTTGACTTAGGGTATTTTAATTAATTTCCCTAAAATAAACCTATTTAAACTTTAACACTTTAAAATACAAAAATAATAAATCTCAAATTTGAAGGACTAAAAATGTAATTGAAAAAGTAGTGTAAATGAATAGTGTTACACCAAATATAGTGTAATACTATTCATGACACTAAATTTAGTGTAGAAAATAATGACCCCATTGGAGATGTGAATAGTGAGATTTACATCAAATTTTAGTGTTTAGTGTAAGATTTAGTGACCCATTGGAGGTGGTCTTAGCAGCTGTTTGGTTGGTTTTCCATTAAGTCCTGTATGAATAAAGTTGTCTGTGTGGATTAATCTGTTTGTATAAATTGGAAATGTTTTTATTTGGGAAGGTGTTTTCATAGATGGAAGGACCATGTTTTTTAATTGGAAGAGACTGGTTTGGACAAAACTTGGCTTTCTGCATAAAGCTCTCTCCTAAAAGCTTAATAAATAAGTCACTTTCTATGTCATTAAGCCACTACCAAATAGTCATGTATAGCTGACTGAATAAGCTATGTGTCCTATTAAGCTCATTAAGCTGCTAACAAACAGGCCCTTATAGTAACCCATTGTAGATGGTCTGAGTCTCTGAGAGGTGAAAGCAACGCTGCGTTGAAAGAGGCCAATTGAGTACGTTTCTTGGTGTGGGTTGGTTTGTACTTCCACAGTCCATTTTGACCATAGGGGTTTTCAGAAGATTCTGCGGATGGCGGAGCGACATCGACAATGACAAGGGCGACGTTAATGGTGGATCCCCAAAATCTGAGCTTTGTCGTCAATTAGGTTTTGGTTATACCACCAAATACTAGTCTCGAATCGTTCCGACGACTTTTGAAAATTAAAATCGACATCCCGGTGTATTGATTTAATAACGATTGTCACTGTAAAAGTCATCACGCGTCTCTCTGTAAACTTCCACCAACCTTCCTCGTAAGAGCCCTAACCCTCAAATCAACATCAACGGACTCGGCAGGTACGCGTTTACTCTCTCTCTCTCTCTCACTCTCTCTCTAACGCACACCTCATTGATGTTTGACTCGTCGCCATTAATTAATATGTCAACACATCAATTCCATCTATAATCAATAACTTGTAGCGATTATCAATCGAATCGAAAGTAATTGTAGATCGTAATTTTACCAAAATTCAAATAGAATTCCAGTATTTCTAATTATTATGGAATTTTGAGACTGTTACTTGGTTTGAAGAAAGTGGCCATTATCCTATCGTCTGGATGGTACAGAGGGTGTTCAAATCTTGTGCCCAAAGCAACGTGTATATGGTTTTATTAACGATGACTAGTATGAGAACTTGAATCATCTGCATCTCCATCAGCTTCTCCATTCCGGAGAAAATGTAGAATATGTGGATTTTAGATTGTATTTTTGCTCCAACAGCTTCCTCAAAACTATCTCGAGAATGGATAAAGTAGGAGAGAGATTGAGTTTTCTCCAAATATGGTAAGAACCCAAAAAATGATTATCATACAAGAGCACCAATAGAATTCTTTAATAAAAATATTTAGAGATAGAAATAATATTTTAATAGAGGATGAAATATTTTAATATTATAATCAATGTTTTTTTTTACCAAAATGAAGAATATGTTGGAGATGCAACAACTTTTTTTTTTGAGATTTTGACTTTTGGTTCTTCATTTCGGAGAAATTTTGAGGAATCTGTTGGAGGTGCTCCCATATCCTTCTAGTTCTTCTTAATACGATGATTATGGTAAATTTTAAAGCAAATATCCAAGTTAAAATCTTGGTTTCTCAGTTATATACATTTTATGGATGATCAAATGTTGTTTCAAAGACCCAAGCTACAACGGATTTAACCCCAATCTCTAGGTTATTTGAGAAGGTTTCATCCACTTGAACCAGCGATACTAACGATAGTAAAACGCGTTTAATTGGACATATGCAACTTTTAATTTTGTTATCAACAGATAAATCCATGTATTTTTAGTTTATAGAATATACTAGGGGTGCTTTGGTAGGTGTAGGTGCCTTGCGATACACGGTATGTCGTGTAGTATTTGTAAGTATACAAACAGAGTGGGAGATATGCGAATTATTTCATTTATTATTAGTAAAAGGAGTATAATTCAAGCAATCTTGTTGGAAAAACCTTAATTAAATGGAAAGAAAAAGATTCGATGGTGTATCCAATGCACTTTAGACTTGGGGATATCCAAAAGTATATTAATTATATGATAAACCCACACCCGCCCACACTAAGGTACACGTAGTTCTTGTACTGTTGCTGTTGATTTTATATAATTGTTGATTGACTTGGAAGCTTCAAAGACTTTTCCTATCACCGTTTCTATAAATAGGTTTGTTGATTCGTCTGTTTAGATATGCTTTCTATAGCATTAGTTGATCCTAAGGTTGTTAATTAATTAGTCATTTGTTGGGTGTTTGATGGTACAGAAACGACCATTTGTTGAGGCAGAAGAGGATGGTTATGAAGTCCTTAATCGTGAAGCCAAACACAGATTTGCCTCCTCAAAGTGAGTGATCAAGATTTTGCTTTATTCTTATTAAAAATTTGATTTTTATTCTATTTTTACATATTCTTGACATGGTTTTTTTTTATTCCCAGTTTTGCTAGAAATGTGATGCATGGCCTTTCATCACAAGAGTTAGCATCGACGTTGGAACCACTGATTCGAGGATGGGTAAGATCACTTTTGCTCTTTCTATTATTGGATTCGATTATTTGAAGAAAAACTTCACTTTTGAGATATGTTCTTGTAACTTTTTCTTGGAAGCTATCTTCTTATGGGATAAAGCCAACTTTTTTACTGCTTTAGTAAACCTTTTACTAGTTTTGAATCTTTTGTGCTGTGAATGCTTTCGTGTATTGATTGTTTACTTGAAATTCCTTTGTTTGATAGGTGCGAGATGAAGTGCAGCGTGCATGCCAAAGCTTCTGCTGTTCATCACCAAGGTTAGACCTCTATCTTCCTTTATATATATAGGTGAATGATCGTGTGAGAAGTTGAGGTTACCGTGAGAAGTGTATCTGAACCGTTGATCACTTTTAATCAAATGCCCTCCTATGAATCGCGCCTTAGGAGGGAATTGATCCGGTGCATCTCGGTGTATCTTATCTCGGTGCATCTCATCCTAATGTGCGTCCATTTCTCATCTAACGGTTGATAACCACTTCTCACGATTCTCACATAAACCTCAACTTCTCACCGGAAGCCAACCCTATATATGTATATATTCCTTTATTTTACATGCTCCTTTAACGGTTCTGCCTTTCATGTTTGTCACAGATCTCCCTTTAACGCACTTGAACCATGTGGCTCGACGTCCTTGCAGCTTCGTTTTCAGACCAAGTTGCCTCAGATGCTGTTCACAGGCAGCAGGGTGGAATCCGAGGACAATAATGCTGTCAAACTAGTCTTATTTGATACCGATTCCAATAAAATTGTATCATCTGGAGTGTTATCTTCATTAAAGGTCGAGATTGTTCCCCTAGATGGTGATTTCCCCGCTGACGATGAAGATTGGTCCCCAAAGGATTTCGAGGATAAAGTTATATATGCAAGAGATGGGAAAAGGCCGTTAGTGACAGGGGAGCTGGTGGTGCCTCTGAAAGATGGAGTTGGGAATTTAGGGGAAGTCTACTTTACTGATAATTCAAGCTGGAGAAGGAGTAGGACTTTCAGGTTAGGAGCACGAACCCAGAATAGTTATGGTGGTGTGAGAATTAGAGAAGCAAGAAGCGATGCTTTCATAGTTAAAGATCATCGTGGAGAATGTAAATCTCTCTTCCTTTTTCTTTATGTCTTAACTATAGTTAGCTGGTAATCATAATCAAGATACTATGACTAATAACTTTGTTTTTCTTGATTCAGCATACAAGAAACACCATCCTCCATCTTTGGGTGATGACTTATGGCGATTGGAAAAGATTGCAAAAGATGGGGCTTTTCATAGGAGATTGGCGTCAAATAAAATATATACCGTGAAGGATTTCTTACAAATGTACGTTACTAACGAGTCCTCGTTACGCAAGGTAAGAGATTGGTTAATAGTTAATTTTCACATATTTGAACTCTTGATGGACGATCCGCTCAAATTTTATTCTGGATAACACAGATACTTGGTGGGTCCTCTAACAAGACATGGGAGACGATCATCAAGCATGCGAAAGCTTGTGTTTTAGATGACAAGTTGTATATGTATAGCTTTGGTGCTGAAGGGATTAGGCTTTTGTTTGATTCCGTTTTCAAGATTGTGGGTGCAACCTTTGATGGCCAAAGTTATTTGTCCCTGGAAGAACTTGATGGATTTCAGATGGTTTGTATTCCATCCCTGAGTCTTAATTTCTTGTAATTATTTCATCGGTTTAGTTTTACTTTGAATCATATGTAGCTTAAAGCTCAATACTTATAGATGTTTCTTTGTGTGGTGGTGCAGTCTCTGGTGGAATCTTTAAAGCTCCAATTTTACAAGAGTTTGGATGGGATGTTACCAATGGATGACCTGTCCGTTTTCGAACCACAAATGCAGTTGGCTTCAAGCCCGTACGTTTATGGGTTGGATAATAGCAGCCAATCAGAAGTTTACGTAACATCAGGGGGTTCCTCTACACAATTCTTTTCTCCAGCTCTGAGGAACAGCTTCAGGCTGAAGGATTTTTGCAATGGGCCTTATGGCGAAGGTTGCAGTTCAGGCCCAGGTATGCCGTCAGGCCCGCTGCCTGCTGATTTTGATTTTCGAATGGGGTCGTCTTATTGGGCTGGAAATGCATTGTGCAGTGGTCCATGTAACCAAACTTTAGATACTGTTTCCTCTGATTTTGGTATCTGTTTCTCAAGGAACGCGTCACCCAGGGCAAGGTGGTGCAAGATTCGAGCAGCTGTGAAGTGGGTTTCCGTGATGCGAAATGTAACTGCAAAAAGAATGGCAGAGTTGTATCCGTATCTCGATTTCTCAGCTTAAATCTGGTAACATCAAATGGCTTGGAGGTGTGTTTGCTCTAAATGTTCCTTTGTTCTTTAAATTTGTTCATTTTTTTGACAATTATGGGTTATGTTTGTAACGTAGATTGTCAAGTAATGCTGTAAAAGCGGTTGTAGTACCAAAGTTTAGGAGGGAAGTTTCTCCTATGGGTATGTTTTTTGTGGATGGATCGGTTTCTGTGCGATCGATCGCCACTCTTTTACGCTTTTGCAACATGTACAATGATATGTGATGTTGATGCTTAAATGATGCTATATAATAAAAAGCTATTGATTTTACGTGTAGATGGAGTGACCTTTTTGATGTGGAATGAACTTATTTGAATTAGAAACTGAGGGAGGTTCAAGGGAAAACCTCAAAAAATGAAACTGAAGAACATCCTAATAACCCTTCATCTACACGGTATGCACTTGTGCATACAAGTAAGTTAAGTTGTTTTTTTGGTTTTATGCACAAGTGAATCATGCATTTGTGCATATATGCACGTGTGCATGTTACAAATTACCTGTATGCACAAGTGCATACCGTTCAGATTGAGGGCTACCAAAGTGTTCCTTAGTTTTTTGTTTTTTTGAGGTTTTCCCTTGACCCTGACCCTGACCCTTAGAAACTAATGGGTTATATGTTAACCCGTAAGTTTAGTGTATTGACTATTTTTTAACACCATTGGTTTAAGATGGTTTAATAGTATAAATTAAGAAAAAAACATAAAATAATATATATGTATATATTAAATATATACGGTCACAGGGCGGGTCCTGGCTTCCCGGTTTTAAACAATCAGGTACCCGGTTTTACGGGGAATCCCCGGACCTGATTAGGGCGGGTGAACCGGTTCCCCAACGAGTTGGGTATAATTACCATGCCTAATTCCGAAGTTGTTGAGAATGGGTTTCATTCCTACCCCCTTGGGTTCGACAGTTGTGGCTAAAGGGTTGCAGTAGTGGTAACTGGTGCTTAGGGGTAGAGGTTGTTGGCTAGGTGTTCGGAGAAAGGTGGCTTAAGAAGGTGGGAGGGGGTTGCAATCGCCACGACGGAGAGTTGTCAGCGTTGGGGATCAGAGTTGGTTAAGTTTTTCCATTTTTTTATATATCCTGTAAGAAAGAAAAAATAAAAAGATTAAAATGCCTCTCGTTTAAAGAAATCAAACTTTACGTAACAAAATCAAAACCTAATGATTCTTTTGTAATTTTGATAAGTTTAGGGATGGAACCCAAAGTTTCCATGAAACGTTTTTTGTAATTTACTATTCTTTTAATCAAATAAAAAAACACAATAATCAAATAGACGCTAGTAACGGGCTGTTTGGTTGGTTTTTCATTAAGTCCTGTATGGATATAGATGTCTGTCTGGATTTGTCTGTCTGTCTGGATTCTGATATCTTGCTGTTTGTTTGTCGTGCTGAACAAACGAGCTGAACGTCAGAAATGACTATTTTACCCCTTCTTAGGATTTATGATGTTTTTATTAAAATTTCGCCAAACTTTGACATCATAAGTGTTAGAATCAATGAACACAAGAATCAAATTCACATAAAAACTTTATTGAAAATACAATATCTGATACAAAAATGAATTCAATCCACAATCGCTGATCATTCCTGATTCTCGTCTCACATAAACACTGAAAACGAAAAATCCAATACCACACAGATCGAACAATCATAGATCAATAGATGATTGCTAAATTTACCTTTTATACATTAAACATATCGATTATCCTACACAAATTCAAGTGAAATCATGGTGCAACAAATCAAAAGTGAAAAACAGAGACGTACGAATCAGGTATTTTCCCAAATCCTTTCGTCTTCCCAAACCCTTCGTCCGATATTTCCAACTGGCAAAACCACAGGGATGATGAACACAACGTCTTCTCCCCCAAAACCTCCCTTAAATCCTTCTGAAATCACTGAAACACTATTTGCTCACAACAAATGGTCCGATGCCAAAACCCTACTTCTCAATTTCATCGGTGCTGCAGATGTGGTAGGGAGGGAGGCGTGGAGTGCTGAAGATCTCGGCTGGAGAAGAACGACGGCTGGAGAAGAACGCCAGCTGGAGAAAAACGTCGGCTGGAGAAGAACGTCGCCGACTGGAGAAGAACGTCGCCGACTGGAAGACGCTGCCGACTGGAGAAGACGATGTGCAGGGTTTTCTTGGGTGGGAGGGAGGCGCTAAATGAGGAGAGTGGGGTAGATGTGCAAGGTTTTCTTGGGTTTAATGGGGGTAAAGTTGGAACAATGATGTCTGTCCACATAAAGGGAACTTCTAACAACTTAATCGCTAAGTCACTCGTTTTATCATTAAGCCGCTACCAAAAACCTCTGTATGGCTGACCGAATAAGCCATACAGGCCATTAAGCTCATGAAGCCAAAAACAAACAGGCCCTAATATTTTCATTGCTTTTATCATCTTCAACCTACCACCCTTGCTGTGGGAATCTTCCGGATGTTTGATGCCTTCATTAGAGCATTTGTCTCCTTCAGGGTAGGCTCACTGAAACAAAATTAGGGGACGTTTGGTTTGTAAAGTTGAATTTAGTGGAATTAAAATTCACTGAAGGAATTTGATTTTAAAAGAATTAGAATGAAATTTGATGTAATTTGACCACACGTTTGGTTGGTATGAATTGAATGGAATTCAATTCTTTTACTTAAGCCAAGAAATGATGAATTCCTTAATTTGTAGAATTAAATCAAATTCAAAAGATGCCATCATTTTCAATATGTGAACCAAACATAGGATTTGGAATTTGGTTAAATAAATTATCCATTCCAATTCCTTCAAAATTCATGAACCAAACCCCGACTTAGGGGGTGTTTGGTTCACATAATGGAATTTGATAGAATCGGAATCCATCAAAGAAATTTGACTTTGAAGGATTTGGAATGAAATTTTGGTGGAATTTGACCACACGTTTAGTTGGTAGGAATTCAATTCTTTCACTTAAACCAAAGAATGATGAATTCCTTAAATTATGGAATTCAAAGGATTCCATCATTTTCATTATGTGAACCAAACATAGGATTTGGAATTTGGTCAAAGAAATTATCCACTCCAGTTTCTTCCACTTCCTTCAAAATCCATGAACCAAACACCACTTAGGGTGCGTTTGGTTCATGGAATGGAATTTGATGGTGTTGGTTCCCATATTCAACTTGTAATACTTAACAAACTGAAATGTTGAGCGGAAGCATAAAAGAAGTTTGCAAGTATTTGATCATACACACAAGAGAAGAGATGATCAATAACAGACGCAAATATGAGAGTTAAAGAACTGCTCGTATATTATATTGATATTGAAGAACACCAAGAACACCGAAGTGTGTGTGTGTAATCTTCTCAAATCTCTCTCAACTATAAATAGTACTACGTACAAAGTAGTGGAATGGAATTACAGTGCAGCGGGTGATTTCTTACAATTCTCACAAATGTGTGCTCCACTATCTTCTATTTATAGCCTGAAAAAGGTGAATACAGTGTACTATCTGACCTTGGAGTGACACGTGTAAAGTAAAGAGTTGTCCTTTAGGGCCGACGTGTCATGGGCTAGCACTGCTTCAACACTTGAGAGATTTCACGGGTCTTGGGCTTCATCAGAGGGCATGGTCTTCATAGGGGAGTCTTCAGAGCTCTGACGATCTTCTGGTAGGAGTGTCTCTGAAGTGCTATCTCTGAAGTTCTCTTCCTTGATTCTTCTGAGCTATCTCTAAAGTCTTCTGACTTGGTGTATTTTCAATACTTTTACATCAGAAATATTCGGGGCTAACAATCCTTGGTCTTTGACGTATTCAGTTGTGCACCACCATTGTTTCACATAGGAAACAGGGACCTGGTTGTCCACCATTGTTAGAGCATGGAGAAGTTCAGATCGTGAGAAGAACTCGACGATGATGTGGTAGAGATCATCGTATCGAACAGGAGATAAGTCGACATAGAAGTTATTGCTCTTGATTGGTATGTTCAGGACGTTGATGTTATTGTTGTGGACGATTCTGTTGGGTTCATCTGAGTTCTGAGCGACCATTGTTGCAGGTTTTGAAGCTTGACGAACTTCGAAGAGCTTGAGAAGGTTTTAGAGAGGGAAATGATCTTCAGGGAATTTTGAAAGCGTAAAGAGTGAAATGAGGGTTTTTATCGGTTTAATATTCGAAAGGATGTGTACTCGAGTGTCAGGGGTTATGGAACGATGGCTGAATAGACGTGTTGGAGTCTCAATGTCAGTTGGCCATTAAGAAATTTCCACGTGGCCTTGGAACTGACAACTTTTCTCAAATGGAACCGTCACGGAGGTTTTTTAGTGGGTGACAGGTTGGTCACTTTCAGAAATAACCCGCACTTTGAGTAGGCTTGATTTCAGAAAAAGCACATAAGTGTTTCTGAAGGACAGAGGCTCTGATGGATGATCGCCTCTGAAGTCGATAGATTTTGCATTGCCACAAGATGTTTCACCTTTTATACCCAAAATCATTTAAAATCCTAATTCTGATTAAGAAATAATCCAAAAACTCTTTATTCAAGGATCAGAGAAATGTTGACAGAGGCTCTGATGAAAGATCAGAGGCTCTGACAAAAGTTCAGATACATGATTATGATGAAAAAGTTCAGAGATATATTCAAAGATGTTTGAATCAGAATAGGTTTTCCCTTCTCAAAAGATTTCCTCATAAGCTTACTACCTTGCATGTCATAACTTCAGAATATTGTAAGTTAGAGAGCTCTGAGGATATTTCAGAGGCTCTGAAATAGAATAGATTGAATTTTTGAACTTTTACATTTGCTCCCCCTTGAATGATGACCTTTATTACTCTTATCTCCCCCTTAAACTATGCTTGGATAAAAAAGAGTGATAAGACCTGCATAGTACAGTTTAAAGAATTACAATGGTTCTAGTGAACATATCAGAGGCTCTGAGAACAGTGTAACAACTCGAAATTTCCATAATTATTGTACGTTTACTTTGGAAAAACGTTTAAAAGAATCTTGAGAGTGTTATTTTAGAAGTTATGATATAATTTGATGACGAAGGGTTAAAAGTGTAATTAGCCAAAATGTTTGGGCTAATTGTAATTTGGAAACTTGAGATATATATATATATTAAGGGGATTTGTTTTTTTTTGTGGTCAAAATATCTGAGTTTGAAGATTGGAAGTCGGTTCGTGTTGAGAGAAAGAAATTGAGTTGTTGAATCAGATAGGTAAGAAATTCCACGATTTTCTCCGATGGAATTCTTTTAGAATCGGTATGTCAATTCAATACTCTTTTCAATAGGTCCAGAATCAAATTTTGGTGAAAAAGAGTTGAAGTGATCTCAGAGTTTTCTTATTTGAGTTCTCCGAACAGGTGAGTTCATCTTCCTAACTAAATTACATGTATTCATATAAAAAAGGAGTAATGATGTGAACGTTTAGTTGTCTCCTAGATATGACTGTCGTTTAAGAAGTTTAAATTTATGTATTTATGGAATTGTTATGAGATTTCGATGAAGGGTCTGAATGTTGTTTGGATATAATAAGGTTTCCGAATGTATTTTCTGGATGTTACCGGATGTGTGACGTCCCAAAAATTACAAGCAAATTTAAAATTTTAAATTAACAATTCATTGATAACAACTCATTAAATGATCCCAACGTTTCGTTTGCAAACACATAATTAATATCTTTATAAAATAAAAACCAGCGGAATAAACGTTTAATTATCAAAATCATAAAGCGACCAGCTCTCCTCGCGCGCCAGTGTGTACTCGTCACGCCTTGGAGCCGCCCGTACCTGAAACCACAGTTTATTGGGAAAGGGTAAGCACGAAGCTTAGTGAATTCCAACACATGCGCAGATAGGAATTATATACATATCACCCCTATCCGCACATAAGCAACAACATCACAGTTACATAAAACGAGTAAACATCTACAAGTAATTATGTATCCAACACCTCAGTACCATCGAGGCCTCGGTCCCACCGAATTGTAATGTGACACATTTATACCAAGCATTCAAACCAATCAAATATTACACACCACAAACAACTAGTTCACACCACAAAGACAATAGTACATACAAACTATTATGACATGCATACAACCCCTAACTACACAGTGAGAGAACTCACCTTGAATGCGCGCCCAGCTTAATAACACAATTCAAGCTTCACAATTACGGTCACTTCCCAGCACCTAAATGCATGTTAAAACGTGTCAATACGAGACCCGGACCCTATGACACGACACACGCTTAAACCGTCACTAAAACTAAATTCCGTTCACCCAAAACAGGTCTGTTCGGGACCTGTTTCGATCCCTTTAAACCCAGAAAACTCCCAATATTATTTCATGACCAGAAAGTACTCTGAGTTAGGGTTCCAAGGACATATTATACGCCTCCTAACGATTTTTCTACAATTTACTACGGATTTTACAAAAACAGTTTCCGGAACAGCGAAATTCAGCACCTTTCAGTATAAAACGACAAATCGACCCATGCTACGTCCCGAACTGGGTTTTGCACAAAACACAGAAAAGTTTCTAGACTCAAAAAGGGAACTTTTGACACTGGTTTCACCCCAAACCGAGTTACGAGCAGAAAGTTATGATTTTCGCAAGATCAAGGCAGATTCCAGAAGTTTTCACATGAAATGACGAAACACCGAACTTGCGACCACTTTTTCGTCCAGCTAGAGACCGAACCAGTTTTCCGCTAAAACACGGAAAACGTGCCCGACCCCGAACTTGAACCGTGGGCGCCAGTTTCGGCTCAAACGGAGTTACGACGGAAAAGTTATGATCGCGCGAAAACTGGACAGCACACTTAGAATTTTCGTAAAAAGATAACTTTATAAACGGTTCGCGGCTTAATCGATTCGGGATTTACGCTAGGAGTGTTACCCACTGCCACCGCCCTCCACCCACAGCCACCGTAGCGACGGCGTGCGGCGGTGGTGGTCTCGCCGGAAAACGAAAAGGAAAAAGAAAAGAACGGGACGAACGAGAGAGTTACATACCTCACGACGACGTCTCACCACCACAACCAAACTCCTCCCTCTCGATCACCGACGACCCAGCAGTGGCGACCTCCGGCGATGGCAGCAGCGGCGGCGAGGGGTGGCTGCCGCTGGTCCTTTCTTCTCGTCCCTCTCCTTCTCACGATCACTCTCTCTCTCACGGTTCTTCTCTATCTCTCTCTTCTCGGTTCTTCCCTCCGGCTGACAACCACAAAAAAAACAATGGAACGAAATGCAGCCGTAAGGGTTTTTGTGGTTTCTTTCTTTTGCCTTTCTCCTCACGTCACCAACCCACACCCAAAATACATGGACTTTGATAAGTTTTCTGCATGGGCCGAACCCATGAGGGGGGGGGGGGGGGGGTGTTTGGCCTTTGACACATATAACCCCTCAACTTACAAACCTCTCGCAACTAACCAAAAATTCCGATACTTAACGATTTGACCCAACTCGACTAACCCCGTTTACGGAAACCACAATAATCGAACTTAAAAGAAAATAATTAAGACTAATAAATTACATACCGGGATACGGGCTTTACAACTCTCCCCCACTTGGATTAGACTTCGTCCTCGAAGTCTCTGCCTACGAATAGCTCCGGATAGTTTTACCACATCACAACCTCGGGTTCCCAAGTCCACTCAGAACCCTTTCTGAGTTGCCACTGGACTTTCACTAAGTGGAACCTAATTTCTCACACCGTCTAAGAATCTCCCGAATACTTCCTTACTAACGACACTCCTTCAAGAACACTGAAAACGCGATTGGAAGAACACTCCAACAATCGGAATCATTCCTAGTTAAACGACTTCGGTTGTCTCCCAACCTTAGGTGATTCATACCTCCCGATTAAATTTCAAGCTCTAACCATCCTAAAGTGCTCACCAATGTACCCTACAGGATACTCGAATCCGATCATTCCTACCATTAACTGCCGATTAACTTCTACGAGTTCTACTAGACTCCCAAAATTCACAATGAATCACATTAACAAACATTGGCCCCCCGCCGAATATCGGTCCAACCGAATAAATACAACCATCGGCCCAGTCGAATATCGGTCCAACCGAATAAATACAACCATCGGCCCAGCCGAATATCGGTCCAACCGAATAAATACAACCATCGGCCCAGCCGAATATCGGTCCAACCGAATACAATAACAAACATCGGCCACCCGCCGAACATCGGTCCAACCGATTACCATGAATCACATAAGCGTGGTATTATCCTAGACACTAACACAAATAGATATCCCCCACAACCAAATCAACTAACACACACGTAGGTCATTCCACCATAACCATTCATCACAAGTGATCATTTCAGGGTTACTACTACCATCACCATGATTATCTTAAAATCGGCTACAACTCTCCGATTATACTAAAGGTGTTTGGCCTCAAGCCCAAAAGTCGACACCTAAATATACCACCTACCTCGAAATGGTTGATGCGCATTTATTCTCTTAATAACAAAGGGCATCAATCCCTTAACCGATACTATTCGGCCTACAGTACTAACGCGCGTGGGATACCTACCTTCCACCGTCGACGTATCATCCACACTTGCTCTACGAAGCCAAGTCACACCGTATCGGGGATACACCTTGACGTCTACTTCCCAGATAACGCCTCAAGACCCAGCACACCGGAACTACCTCCCAGGTAAGTGCCCACAACTATATCCTCCTAGTACTTACTGGAAAGTCTAGGTTAAAACACATGAATACCAGGGTCCCATCCCGAGACACCCAACCGACCATTACCAACGACTGACTATCGTGTCTAAGGATCCAAAGCAAACAGCCTACCAACAACATGCCTATTCCGGATTGACTCACTCACCCAAACATGTAAACACTCAACGTGCAAAGAGTGCCAAACGGTGCGACAAAAACAACTCATCAACTAGACTCCACATCGAGCCATTAAAACCGGGCAATTGGCCCATGACTAACTCCAAGTCAAAACCGAGCAAAATGCTCCACGCTTGCTAGACCCATCGGTCGGAAAATGCGTTTAAACAAAGTTTAAGCAAGCAATACTCTGAAGTCAATCTTAGTCTCAGACTCAACAAGGGTTAAACAAAAGAGTTTTCCAAAAGGACTCATACCCTGAAAATTCTCGAAATGACACATGACACTTAAAAGCACATTTCCCCAAATGGTTTACAAAATCATTTACAAAATATTTTCAACATCAGGATTTTCATCTCAAAAAGATCGTAAGCGATAAAACTACTATTACCAGATCGATAGTTACGCAAAACTGGACACGCTCGTCCCACATAGGAAAAATCACGTTGAAAATCGTTCCATTGCAGTTCGGTTTACTCACAAAAAAGCAAAGCGTAATAAATAATTTCTTTAAAATGAACCGCCTCGATTCCAGTATGGATTGACTCATGACATGCACTTAAGGTAACCGCTGACCTTCAACAGTGTCCGACAAAGGTGTGCACATAATTCAAAATAAGTTTCCCGACGTTTGATTCAAAAATTCCTCTTTTTAATCATAAATGACGTGGCACAGGGTTCGCCACAAATTTTTCGCGCGTCAGCTAGTCACACAAAACGATGACACGGTTTACAAATATATTTTTGTTAAAACACAATTGTCTCGTGTAAGTTGCAAACTTGAAGACAGAAACCAGTCCGCTTCTAATAATTGGAAATATCGACTAAAAACCTCGTAAAATCTCAAACTGGGGACAGGCATGCAAGCTTGTAACACTTCCTCAAGTTTCGTACTTGGGGCATATAATGTCAAAACATTATAGTTTAAAAATGTATTTATCGAAAATGCTCAAAATACTCGTTTCCTCCAAAGCAAAAGTTTTTAATTTCCCAAAAAAAAATGAACGGTAATTCTAAATTAACCGAATGTCAAAAATCTACGCATTTATATTTCCAAAATATAACACATTGTAATCGTATGCATGATGTTTACAACATTAAAACACTCCTTGGATCAAATGGTCTTTCATTTCGACAAAAAGGAACTAAAGCATTTTCTTGCACGACTCGTTCATCAAAATGCCGAGAACAAAGGTTACCCCAGTATGCATACCCCTAAGTCGATAAATCGCATTTTCATGAAAATGTCAATAAAACCTTTAGCTGACTAAAAAGCGCACTAAACAACTCCTTATGAAATGTTACCAAATTCCTCCATGCATCACTTATGTCACGCATGAATCAATCCACACACTGAACTATTTGCAAAATAAACACTTAGTAACACAAACTCTCGAACGAAAAGTTAAGCGACCCTAGAATTCCAAACTCATTTTAGACAAATCACTAAAATAGCCTTTAAACAGACATCGTGGAATGTAACTTTCCGTCTCAACTCTAACACATGTGGAGGAGTTCCAATGTTAGAGTCTCAAGCCGTAGTCACTTACCCAACATCTTAACCATCACAAAACACGGATATTATCGTACCCGAAAGAACCGTTGGAAAATAATCAAATGAAACAATCTTTTACAAAGTTTTCAACTCCCGTGATAAAACGGTTTCAAGCATTTTCAAACTATAATTCGAAATCTTGTGTGTGTGCTAAACATTTCCCAAAGTTTCAAAACACAATCCATATAAGGATTGGAAACACAAGGATTAGTTAATGCAATCCTATTTTCAAAATAAACTCTGTGCACGACTCAGTCGACATTCAACGTCTCGACTCATGCTCCTCTCTACCTTTCCAATCCACTATCGTCCTCCGGACATTTAAGCCTCTTGGGGCAAGATGGAAAATTACGTCAAATAATCCCTACGATTTTTCCTCAAATCAAAGTCGGCTCTAAAAGCCTATGACTCTAGCACAATCTTCCATCTTGGCCCGAAATGATCTGCTTACAACAAATATCATCCTTATCGTCACTCCAAGTGACTAATACTATAATCGTCTTCCTATTCCAATGACTGCTAGTTTAGAACCTTCGATACTACCCCAACGATCATCCCATCAAAGCAAGTCAAGTACACACATGTACCAGTGGATCTACTATATTTGTCTCTCCTCGTGACGGCTATTCAGGGTAGATAATACAACGCGTTATTAGCACATAACAACGCACACTAACAACACTCACGCCCAACTCCTTGGATTTCTCGTGACTTCCCCGACTCGAGCATTGATCATGTGCTTCCGGTAGTAGGAGCTCTACTACTACCATCCACACCTATCATCGCCCGTTCCGAGTTCCATCCCAAGGGGTCCAAGTAGTTTCTTGCCGAAACTATACACATATGCCCGCACCGGCATATGTACACACTCTTCCTAGCTCCCTAGGAATTCCATCCAAACCACTACCCTTGCTACTGCCAAATCCCTAATAGCAAGCAGCAGACATGCAATACAGTGTAACAAGCACCAAGCAATTTAGCATACATACTCCTATGTTCTAGAAAGCAATCTAGCACACGTTCTCATACATAAACACCCTTCCCAGCTCTCTAGGAACTTCCTCTTATCCCACTACCCTTGCTACTACCGAATCCCTACTAATTATAACTGGTGACCTCGCGAATACTCGGTTATATGCAGTGCGAAATAAATAGACAGTCGAATACAAGATTCTATCCTAGAACGGTTGGACTCAAACAAGAGCTGCGCAATAGAACTAAATCGAATATTCTAAGGCTATAAATCTCTTACTGCATACAACCTAGAGGGCATCCACTTAGTAACCTATCATAATTAGCATAAATTCCTAATAACAAGCAGTACAACATACAGCATAGTGTCCACAACAGGCAATCTAGCATGCATACTCTATGATCTAGAAAGCAATAAAACACTAAGTACTGTACCTTTCCCCTTTGGCTCCGGCTGACTGTACACACTGCGCCTCCGATCACCGTTCCTCGAACGGGTCTTTACTTTTTCTTCTATTTCCAAAACGATTTAATAAAGAATTTGAAAATTTCCCAGCCGCAACTTGAGACCAAACACACCGAGGTGCGTTTGATTCACTCAAGCTGTGCTCTGATACCAAGTTGTGACGTCCCAAAAATTACAAGCAAATTTAAATTTTTAAATTAACAATTCATTGATAACAACTCATTAAATGATCCCAACGTTTCGTTTGCAAACACATAATTAATATCTTTATAAAATAAAAACCAGCGGAATAAACGTTTAATTATCAAAATCATAAAGCGACCAGCTCTCCTCGCGCGCCAGTGTGTACTCGTCACGCCTTGGAGCCGCCCGTACCTGAAACCACAGTTTATTGGGAAAGGGTAAGCACGAAGCTTAGTGAATTCCAACACATGCGCAGATAGGAATTATATACATATCACCCCTATCCGCACATAAGCAACAACATCACAGTTACATAAAACGAGTAAACATCTACAAGTAATTATGTATCCAACACCTCAGTACCATCGAGGCCTCGGTCCCACCGAATTGTAATGTATCCAACACCTCAGTACCATCGAGGCCTCGGTCCCACCGAATTGTAATGTATCCAACACCTCAGTACCATCGAGGCCTCGGTCCCACCGAATTGTAATGTATCCAACACCTCAGTACCATCGAGGCCTCGGTCCCACCGAATTGTAATGTGACACATTTATACCAAGCATTCAAACCAATCAAATATTACACACCACAAACAACTAGTTCACACCACAAAGACAATAGTACATACAAACTATTATGACATGCATACAACCCCTAACTACACAGTGAGAGAACTCACCTCGAATGCGCGCCCAGCTTAATAACACAATTCAAGCTTCACAATTACGGTCACTTCCCAGCACCTAAATGCATGTTAAAACGTGTCAATACGAGACCCGGACCCTATGACACGACACACGCTTAAACCGTCACTAAAACTAAATTCCGTTCACCCAAAACAGGTCTGTTCGGGACCTGTTTCGACCCCTTTAAACCCAGAAAATTCCAAATATTATTTCATGACCAGAAAGTACTCTGAGTTAGGGTTCCAAGGACATATTATACGCCTCCTAACGATTTTTCTACAATTTACTACGTATTTTACAAAAACAGTTTCCGGAACAGCGAAATTCAGCACCTTTCAGTATAAAACGACAAATCGACCCATGCTACGTCCCGAACTGGGTTTTGCACAAAACACAGAAAAGTTTCTAGACTCAAAAAGGGAACTTTTGACACTGGTTTCACCCCAAACCGAGTTACGAGCAGAAAGTTATGATTTTCGCAAGATCAAGGCAGATTCCAGAAGTTTTCACATGAAATGACGAAACACCGAACTTGCGACCACTTTTTCGTCCAGCTAGAGACCGAACCAGTTTTCCGCTAAAACACGGAAAACGTGCCCGACCCCGAACTTGAACCGTGGGCGCCAGTTTCGGCTCAAACGGAGTTACGACGGAAAAGTTATGATCGCGCGAAAACTGGACAGCACACTTAGAATTTTCGTAAAAAGATAACTTTATAAACGGTTCGCGGCTTAATCGATTCGGGATTTACGCTAGGAGTGTTACCCACTGCCACCGCCCTCCACCCACAGCCACCGTAGCGACGGCGTGCGGCGGTGGTGGTCTCGCCGGAAAACGAAAAGGAAAAAGAAAAGAACGGGACGAACGAGAGAGTTACATACCTCACGACGACGTCTCACCACCACAACCAAACTCCTCCCTCTCGATCACCGACGACCCAGCAGTGGCGACCTCCGGCGATGGCAGCAGCGGCGGCGAGGGGTGGCTGCCGCTGGTCCTTTCTTCTCGTCCCTCTCCTTCTCGCGATCACTCTCTCTCTCTCACGGTTCTTCTCTATCTCTCTCTTCTCGGTTCTTCCCTCCGGCTGACAACCACAAAAAAAACAATGGAACGAAATGCAGCCGTAAGGGTTTTTGTGGTTTCTTTCTTTTGCCTTTCTCCTCACGTCACCAACCCACACCCAAAATACATGGACTTTGATAAGTTTTCTGCATGGGCCGAACCCATGAGGGGGGGGGGGGGGGGGGCGTTTGGCCTTTGACACATATAACCCCTCAACTTACAAACCTCTCGCAACTAACCAAAAATTCCGATACTTAACGATTTGACCCAACTCGACTAACCTCGTTTACGGAAACCACAATAATCGAACTTAAAAGAAAATAATTAAGACTAATAAATTACATACCGGGATACGGGCTTTACAGGATGTATTTTCCAGATGAATTTTCTGGATGATTACCGGATTATTAGTTTTCGGATGTTACCGGATGTTACTGGATGTATTTTCTGGATGTTACCAGATTATATGTTTTTGGATCTTACCGGATTAATAAGTTTTCCGGATGTCACCCAGATTACTTGGTTACCGGATATTATCGGGACTGTGTTCTTTCTAACTTGAGGCCGGATGAAATTACTGTCTGAAGATGTGATTAAATCCCAACAGAGGATATTATTTAGTTTTGAAAATATTGGAAAATAAGATGATTAAATGGAGTTTTCCCTTTTGAGAAGATTTAATGAAAATCTTATAGGGGATGATTCCTCATTCGATGTTACATTAAATACCATTATTTGCTTAAATACACTAACGATATGAGAAAATGATATTTAAACTTGTGTATGTACGTATGCTATTAAGTGTAATGGATCCATAGGCACAAGAAGTATTTGATAACGTGGAATATGCATGTTTAATTGTAATTCTCGTTGACGTGAAATGTGGAATAGGCATGTTTAATTGTAATTCCCATTTCGTATTGATGACGTGATAACGTGAATAGGCATGTTTAATTGTAATTCCCGTTGACGTGAAAATGTGGAATGGACATGTTTAATTGTAATTCCCATTTTCTATTGGGAGATAAGGGATATGCATGGTTTAATTGTAATCCCTACTTCCACACCAAGAAATAACATGGATTAATTGTAATTTCTTGGGCATGAGTTGAAATCTAGAATCCTCAGTGATTGTAGTGGCGCTCTTAAACATGATACTATGGCTTACTTGGTGTTCGTCATATTCATGGAATCGGGTATGATTCCCGTCATCGAAAGATGTCATGTGTACGTTATGGAATTGACGAAGAGGTTAATTTTATATGCTTTGCATACAGATTTAATTTTCAAAACTTATAAATGTTTTGATTTTAAATTGGATGTTCTCACTAGGCGCAAGCCTAATGTTTCCAAAACTAATTTCTTACCAGGTACTAGTACGGGCAGGGAATCGAGGGGATGAGCGAAGAGTGGTACCAGAATCATAGTTTTTGAAGATGTAATGGAGAGATTAGTTAAATTGAAGATTTTGGGAGATCCCGTAGACAACCCTTATAATCTAATCTCGTTTGGATATGGATTAGATTAGTAGGTTGTTTATGACATTTTGTTTGTAATTACGAATCTTCGTCACTAATTCTCCATTTGTGAATGAAAGTTTTGGAAGATGTTGTAAACCTTGTCTATTTAAGGTTTAAATTTATTCAAATTTTTAGGGCGTTTCAAGCAGGAAACATGAAAGTAACTCTGAAGTAGAGGATCAGAGGTTCTGAGATATTTATGCTACCTACTTCTTCTTCAAAGACTCTGAGAAAGGTTCAGAGACTCTGATCTCTTGTTTAGAGATTAGGAAGACATATTTAGCATGCCCAACTTTCTAATCAGAAAACTAAATCTCCTCTCATCAAGAGGTTTTGTGAAGAGATTAGCAAGTTAAAAGTCTGTTTAGACAAAATACATCTCAATTGTACCTTTTTCAACATGATATTTGATAAAGTGGTACCTGATATCAATATGTTTGGTCTTGGAATGTTGCACAGGATTAACAGTGATGGCAATGGCACTTTTAGAGTCACTGAGGATTGGAACTTTGTCAAACTCAAGACCATAGTCTCTGAGTTGAGTTTTCATCCAGATGACTTGTGAACAACAACTAGCAACAGCTACATACTCTGCTACCGCTGTAGAAGTGGACACAGAATTCTGTTTCTTGGATGACAAACTCACTAGCTTTTCACTAGGGGTGTACACGGGTTGGGTTGGCGGTTTGGGACGTTTTTACAACCCAACCCAATTATGGCGGTTTGGAAAAATCTTAACCAACCCAACCCATTCAAAAGTATAACCCAACCCAACCCAACCCTTGCGGGTTGTAGCGGGTTGGGCGGGTTGAGCGGTTTCGTTGTAGACATAAAGTTAAGAAATGAAATACGACAAATACTACTAAAAATATACAAAACGAAGCGAACGAACAAGAACGGAGCTTTGTTTGTGTTCATTCGTTTAACTTTACCCAACAAACGAATAAACATGAATGGTAAATGAACAATTTTTTTCTTATTCATGTTCGTTCGTTAAAGAAAACGTGTTTGATCGTGCTCATAACATTAGTGTTCCTTTATGTTCATAGTTAAGATGTTAAACAAACGAACATAATTTAATTATTCGTTTTACACATTAATGTCAAAATGTATAAATATATCTAATATATGCACAAACATAAATGAACGAACGTTCATGAACGTAAATAAACGAACGAGATCGTTGTTCGTTTATTTAATTAAACAAATAAAATGTTACAAAAGAAAATAGACTAGTATCTTTTTTATATATATATAACTTTATAAAAATTATATATTAGCGACGGGTTGGCGGGTTGAGTTAGGTCTAACCCAATTTCAACCCTCTTAATTAGCGGTTTGGTGGTTTGCAGTTTATCGGTTTGACAGGTTGGATTTAATTGGGTTGTTAGCGGGTTGGGTTGGGCGGTTTTCGCGGGTTGACGGTTTTCACCAAGTGTTGACAACTCCAGAAGTGCTCTTTCTGTCATTCCTGCAACCTCCATAATCTGAATCTGTGTATGCTACAAGCTCAAAACCAGAGTTAAGAGGATACTAGAGTCCCAAGAATTAAGTCCCCTTAAGGTATTTGAAAATTCTTTTCACAACAGATAAGTGAGATTCCTTAGGATTAGCTTGAAATCTAGCACAGAGACAGGTTGCAAACATAATGTCTGGTCTGCTAGTTGTCAAATACATAAGTGACCCTATCATGCCTATGTAGTTCTTGATGTCAACAGATTGACCATCAGGATCATGATCAAGTTTAACCCGAGTGGCAATAGGAGTTTTCAGAGGTGTTGAGTTGTTTAACATATATTTCCTTAAAATATCAGAGATGTATTTTGATTGATTTATAGAAGTCCCTCTGATAGTTTGTTTGACTTACAATCATAGGAAGAATGATAATTCTCCCATCATGCTCATTTTAAACTCACTTTTCATCAACTCTGAAAAATCTATCACGATATTTTTGTTTAGTAGAACCAAATATAATGTCATCAAGATAAATCTGTACTAGAAGAAGCTCATGTTTGTATCTTTTGATAAACAAAGTAGTATCAACAGTGTTGGACAACCTAAGGGGGGGGGTAAGGTTGTATTTAAAATCTTTTTCTTTCAAAAAATTCTTTGAACAAATAAATACAGTACAAACAATACAGAGTATAAACAAGTAAATATACAACAATTATATAAACAGATATAATTTAAATGCACAGCGGAAATGTAAAGAGATAAGGGAAAGAGAATACTTGACAACGAGATTTTTAAAGTGGTTCACCAAACACAAAGTTGGCTAGTCCACCTCGAGAAAATAACACTTCTCGGAGATCCAATACGAAACGTGTTCTTTACGGTAGAAACACAAACCTTAATACAACAAACGCGAATCACTCTACTTTGAGAGATTAAGGTGGATCACTCACTCTAATTCAAACACTTACAAGAGGGTATAAATTTTAATATGAATAATCACTCTTGAATAAGGTTTATCACTTGGATATTTTTAGAGAGTTTGATCACTTGAGTTGTGTTGCTGATTCAACTAATCGTGAGATTTTAATCTGCTATCAACTCAAGATTTCTTGCTCAAAAAATTAATTTATCAGTTTAAGTGATTTAGTGTGAGTAAGAAAGCAGCAGAATAATAATCAAATGCTGAGGGAGAACTTAATGCTGAAGTTGGTGTAGACTTGAATGCTGCTGGAGGCTTGTATTTATACTGCATGAAAATCTGACTTGAGAATTTCGCGGTATACCGCCGAACCTTCGCGGTATACCTGCGTCAGAAAAAAAGGTACTGCAGGGAGAAGGTCAACCTGCAAAACTCAACGGCATAATGTACCCGCGGTATACCGCGTTGCACATGGCGGTATACCGCCTGAAGAAATTTCCTGACAAAAGAAGCTTCTCATGCAGAACAGTTGATGGGAAACAGTACCCGCGGTATACCGCGAATACCTTGGCGGTATACCGCCTAAAATTCTGTCCAATGAGAGCATGGCAACGCAGGTAACTTCGGCTGATCACAAACTTGCAACAGTAACAGTAGCAGACAGCATATATATATCAGAGATTTATATATAAAAGATATTATATATATATTTGATTCAAATATATTTATATAGATACGAAATATCCAAGTGATAAAATATTTTAGGGTGTTTATCATTTTAAAATAAAATGACGAAACTCTTCAGACTTGGATTCTTCAGATAAAAAATTTATCGAGATCATTTAAATATCTGCACACTCAGATAAAATATTAGATAACAAATAATGCGGTGTGTTTTGTAATCATCAAAATAAATATGGAGATGTGATTTTATGTGTACCAAAAATATATCACAATATTTAAAGCTGGGTACACTTGCACCAACAATCTCCCCCTTTTTGATGATGACAAACACAACGCTAAACACGAGAGCATACTCGGTTTCTCTCCCCCTTTTGTCGAAGCAAAAAGGGTTTAAGAAAATCGCTTATGCTCCTCCTCGAAAGATGCTCCCCCTCAAAATATGAAATATTTGAGAGTTAGTATTTATCAAGGGTTATACTCAAGCATGCCTAAACCAAGTCTTAATTTAAAGAACGCTTTTTTGTTTAGAGCTTTAGTAAAAATATCGGCCAAATTATCTTCCGAATCAACCTTTTCAAGCACGATTTTGCCTTTTTGAACATTATCTCGTAAAAAGTGATGTCTCAATTCAATATGTTTGGTACGAGAATGTAAAACGGGATTTTTACTTAAGTTTATGGCACTTGAGTTATCACACATAATTGGAATTTTGGTTAGGTGTACCTCAAAATCGGTAAGTGTGTGTTTCATCCATAGGACTTGAGCACATGCTCTTGCGGCGGCTACATATTCCGCTTCGGTGGTAGACAAAGCTACGGATTGTTGTTTCTTAGAGAACCAAGATACAAGTGAGAGACCTATAAAGGCACATACCCCACTAGTACTTTTTCGGTCAACAATAGATCCACCAAGATCGGAATCGGCGAAGCATGTTACTTCTAACTCGGGTTGCTTTGCGTACCATAAGCCAAGATTAGTAGTACCTCGTAAATATCGAAAAATACGCTTGACAGCTTCATAGTGAGATTGTTTAGGTGAAGATTGAAAACGAGCACATAAACATACACTAAACATAATATCAGGTCTACTAGCAGTTAAATATAATAAACTACCAATCATACCACGATAAATCTTTTCATTAAAATCGTTTCCCTCCTCGTCACGCGATAATTGCAAATTTGTGGTCATTGGAGTTTCAACGGGTTTGACATTTTCAAAGTTAAACTTTTTCAACATATCTTTACAATATTTAGATTGACTAATAAAAATACCAGTTTCACATTGTTTTATTTGCAATCCTAAGAAGTATTTTAACTCTCCCATCATGCTCATTTCAAATTCGCTAGTCATTTTCGCAGAAAATTCATTACACAATTTTTCATTAGTGGAACCAAAAATAATATCATCAACATATACTTGCACAACCACAATATCATTTTGAACATATTTCACAAATAAAGTATTATCTATTTTACCCATAATATAACCACTAACAATTAAAAAGGTTTTTAATCTATCATACCAAGCACGCGGAGCCTGCTTTAAACCATAAAGCGCCTTTTTCAATTTATAAACATGTGTCGGGTTTTCAAAACTTTCAAAACCGGGAGGTTGAGAAACGTATACCTCCTTATTTATAATACCATTTAAGAAAGCACTTTTAACATCCATTTGAAATAACTTAAAATCTTTAGCATTTGCAAAAGCGAGAAGCATTCGAATAGACTCCAACCTTGCAACCGGTGCAAAGGTTTCGTCATAATCTATACCTTCTTGTTGACTGTACCCCTTGGCAACTAAACGTGCCTTGTTTCGTGTGACTCCACCGTTCTCGTCTACCTTGTTACGGAAGACCCATCTTGTGCCAATAATGGTTTGACTACTAGGGCTAGGCACTAAGTCCCATACATCATTCCTAGTAAATTGGTTTAACTCATCTTGCATGGCCAATATCCAATCCTCATCGCCTAAAGCTTCATCTATGGTTTTAGGTTCTATGGTTGAGATAAAGGCATGGAAAGCACAATGGGTAAGGATTTGTGATCTAGTTGTCCTTTGGTTTAGGTCACCTATAATTTGATCTACGGGATGTCCTCGAGCGGTTCTAAGGTTAGGATCATCTATACCTTGTGGAATAAAGCACGGAGGGGCATCACTAGATTCAATATTATTTGTGGAAGGTTGGGTACCTAAATCCAAGGTACTAAGTTGTTGGGCTAAGACGTCTCCTTCACAAACATTGTCATTTGCTAAGGGTGCACTCGGTTTGGGAGGACTCTCGTCAAAACTAACATTAAGGGATTCTTCCACTACCATGGTCTCCTTATTTAGGATTCTATAGGCTTTGCTATTCCAAGAGTAACCTAGGAAAACTCCTTCATAGGCTTTGGGGTCAAATTTGGTTAGGTAGGATTTGGTGTTTAAAATGAAACATTTACAACCAAAAACTTTTAGGTGAGCTAGGGAAGGTTTTCTACCTCGGTAAAGTTCATAGGGTGTCTTATTTAGGATACCTCTAATTAGGACACGGTTAAGCACATAGGTCGCGGTAGCAACGGCATCACACCAAAACTTTTGGGGAACTTGATGTTCGTTTAGCATAGTTCTACTCATTTCTTGCAACGTTCGATTTTTCCTTTCAACAACCCCGTTTGACTGAGGAGTTCGAGGAGCCGAAAAGTTATGAGTTATACCATGTTTATCACAAAAGGCACCAAATTGTACATCATTATCGAATTCTCGTCCATGGTCCGTACGTATGGAAACAATCGTACAACCTTGTTGGTTTTGAATTCGTTTTCCCAAAATTTTAAACTTTTCAAAAGCCTCATTTTTATGTCTCAAAAATAAAGTCCAAGTATAACGGGAATAATCATCCACAATAACCAAAGTATAAAAATTTCCTCCAAAACTTTGAATAGCCATCGGGCCAAAAAGATCCATATGTAAAAGTTCTAAAACTCTTTGAGTAGAAATAACATTTTTTGATTTATGAGAAACGTGATGTTGTTTGCCGACACGACAAGCATCACAAAAATGATTATCAAACTTTAATTTTGGCAGGTCACTCACAAGCTCCTTATTTTTTAAGTTTTGCATTAATCTTAGATTAGCGTGACCTAAACGCCTATGCCATAAAGTAGAAACATCATTAATAGAAGATAAGCATACATTATCAGATACAACAGTTTTACAAATATATAAATTTCCTTTTACAAAGCCATTTAAAAGAACTTTGCCATTTTTTATGATTTTACAAGAATCTTCTTCGAAGACAACAGTTGTATTATTTTTACACAATTGGCGAACACTTAACAAATTAAAATGTAAATTATCAACATGATTCACATTAAGAAATTGAACATTATTGCAAGAGACTGTACCTCTACCAATTATATTTCCTTTGGAGTTTCCTCCAAAAATTACCTGTCCACCATCACATGACTTATATGATGAAAAGAGATTATTGTTTCCGGTCATGTGACGTGTGCAACCACTATCGAGTATCCAGTCCATATCAAGATCAATCTACAATAATGAAGATATAACTTTTATGGTCCCCATTTCTCGTGGGTCCTTGACAATTAGTTTCAAAAGTCAACCAACATACATATATATAATGTCAAACAGAATATATATATATATAATACATTACACAATATATAATACATCAAACCATATTAATAAATATATATAACACATTAAACAAACATAATATATATATATAAGAATTAAAAGAATTAAATAAAATGTATATATATATGTGCAGTACGTATGTATATATATATATGAATAGTATTATATATTACTTATATATATAACATATACAACAGAATATATTTAAACTATATATATATATATAACACATTTAAAACCATAAACGCATACCACCGGGATTATCATTACTAAACATTCCTTTTGGAATCCATTTATTTACCATTTTAATTTTGCGATTATATTTATCATATACATAAAAACAAGCATTTACATTCGCATTATTATTAGGTTTAGAATATTTATCATGGTACATGCGAGCATACGGTTTTCTCGTATTATAATTTACATTATTTATTTTACGCACATATGGAGGTTTTTGCACATATTGATTTCTTGTATTTACTTTAGGTGATTCATAAAATCTTTTGATGGGTATACAAGAACATTTATCAACACAAGTATTGGAACCAATGCCTTTTCTACATTTTATACGGTTAGGCATATTAAGCATGTTAAGAACCTTTTCATTGCTACTTTCAAAAGCTTTAGCTAGCATGTTATCTTTTTCATATGAAGCACATTTAGCCTTTAAGCATGTAATCTCATTCTCAAGAATATCACATTTTGTACAAATAATATTTTCATGTGATTTTTTATTTAGGCATGCAATTTCTCTATTTAAAACATCACAAGATTTACAAAAATCTTTTTCTCCTAATTTAGTTTCTAATTTAGCAATTATATCCATATCATTTTCAGATTTTTGTTTAACATTTTTTATTTCCTTTTTACATGCATTTACAGTTTCTTTTAACATAGCATTCTCATCTTGGTAACGATTTGCAAGAGCGGCCATTTTATGAAACGATTCATATAGTTCTTCAAGATTATTTTCATTATCATTTTCATAATCACTATCGTAATCTGAGTAAGAAGATTTTACCTCGTCGTCGCTATCGGCCATAAGACAAATGGCTTGATAGTCATCTTCTTCTTCACTCTCGCTCCACGCGCCTCCAATGAAGGCTTTCTCCTTCTTCTTTTGGAATTTGTTCTTTTTCGGACATTCATTGGCGTAGTGGTCTTTGTCACCACATGAGTAGCAAAAGCCTCTCTTTAGCTTAGCTTTATCGTCTTCACTCGAGTCGCCATTTTTCTTAACTTTTTCGTCTCGTTTATGGAACTTACGACTTCGATTATCACCACCACGACGGTAGTTACCGTTTCTTTGAAATCTGCCATTGTTAGAAAATTTATTATTATTATTAAGAAATTTGGAAAAGTTTCTTACCAACATGGCGACTTCATCGAGAGTTTCGGAAGGATCTTTCGAGGAGCTAGCTTTCTCCTTTTTCTTCTCATCTTTTGGTGTTGAGACATTGAGAGCGATTGATTTCTTTTTAACTTGCTCCCGATCTTTGTTTCTTTTAAGTGCAATTTCATGCACTTTAAGATTACCGATTAAGTCATCTATCTTCATTATGGAGAGGTCACGGGAGTCTTCTAAGGATGTTATCTTTTGCATCCACTCCGAAGGAAGGGCTCGTAGGATTTTCCTTATATAGTCCTCGTTAGGATAAGTGCGATCCAAACCTTTCAAAGTAGTCACAATAAGGTTAAATCTTTTAAACATTGAGTCAATTGACTCATCTTGTTTCATTTCGAATAGTTCATAATCGTGAACTAAAATATTTACTTTACTAGATTTAACCTCCGTGTTTCCACGATGAGTATTATTTAAACTTTCCCATATTTGATTTGCAGTTTTATAAGTATATACTCTTTCGATTTCGTCAGTTGTTAAAGCAGCATATAATATATTCTTAGCTTCAAAGTTTAAACAAAAATGGGCTTCATCAGAAGTAGTCCAGTCATCTAGGGGTTTATCAATATAAACATCATCTTTCACAATGGTGGGTTTAAAATTCCCTTTTTCTATGATGTTCCAAATCTTTTGATTTTTGCCACGCACGTGACATTCAAATAGCTCGGCCCAAATGCCAAACTTTTCAGTATCTATCAAAGGAGGTTTTGAAAACACGATATTAGTTTGTTGAGCCATTTAGAAGAATAAGAGAAAAATATGCAGAATATTTTTTGAAAGACCTGCTCTGATACCAAATGTTGGACAACCTAAGGGGGGGGGGGTAAGGTTGTATTTAAAATCTTTTTCTTTCAAAAAATTCTTTGAACAAATAAATACAGTACAAACAATACAGAGTATAAACAAGTAAATATACAACAATTATATAAACAGATATAATTTAAATGCACAGCGGAAATGTAAAGAGATAAGGGAAAGAGAATACTTGACAACGAGATTTTTAAAGTGGTTCACCAAACACAAAGTTGGCTAGTCCACCTCGAGAAAATAACACTTCTCGGAGATCCAATACGAAACGTGTTCTTTACGGTAGAAACACAAACCTTAATACAACAAACGCGAATCACTCTACTTTGAGAGATTAAGGTGGATCACTCACTCTAATTCAAACACTTACAAGAGGGTATAAATTTTAATATGAATAATCACTCTTGAATAAGGTTTATCACTTGGATATTTTTAGAGAGTTTGATCACTTGAGTTGTGTTGCTGATTCAACTAATCGTGAGATTTTAATCTGCTATCAACTCAAGATTTCTTGCTCAAAAAATTAATTTATCAGTTTAAGTGATTTAGTGTGAGTAAGAAAGCAGCAGAATAATAATCAAATGCTGAGGGAGAACTTAATGCTGAAGTTGGTGTAGACTTGAATGCTGCTGGAGGCTTGTATTTATACTGCATGAAAATCTGACTTGAGAATTTCGCGGTATACCGCCGAACCTTCGCGGTATACCTGCGTCAGAAAAAAAGGTACTGCAGGGAGAAGGTCAACCTGCAAAACTCAACGGCATAATGTACCCGCGGTATACCGCGTTGCACATGGCGGTATACCGCCTGAAGAAATTTCCTGACAAAAGAAGCTTCTCATGCAGAACAGTTGATGGGAAACAGTACCCGCGGTATACCGCGAATACCTTGGCGGTATACCGCCTAAAATTCTGTCCAATGAGAGCATGGCAACGCAGGTAACTTCGGCTGATCACAAACTTGCAACAGTAACAGTAGCAGACAGCATATATATATCAGAGATTTATATATAAAAGATATTATATATATATTTGATTCAAATATATTTATATAGATACGAAATATCCAAGTGATAAAATATTTTAGGGTGTTTATCATTTTAAAATAAAATGACGAAACTCTTCAGACTTGGATTCTTCAGATAAAAAATTTATCGAGATCATTTAAATATCTGCACACTCAGATAAAATATTAGATAACAAATAATGCGGTGTGTTTTGTAATCATCAAAATAAATATGGAGATGTGATTTTATGTGTACCAAAAATATATCACAATATTTAAAGCTGGGTACACTTGCACCAACAAACAGTACCCTTTTCAAAGTCATTTTTTATCAGAAAGGTTGAAAGAGTTTCATACCAGGCTCTGGGGGCTTGTTTAAGGCCATACATAGCTTTGTCTAAAAGGTATACATGGTCTGGAAACTCTGAGCTTTCAAATCCATGGGGTTGCTGGACATAAACTTCTTCATGGAGTTTGCCATTCAGAAAGGCAGATTTGACATCCATTTGGTATACTCTGAACCCTTTGTGAGCTGCATAGGCTAGAAATATTCTGATTGCTTCTAGCCTAGCAACTGGAGCAAAGGTTTCATCATAATCAATGCTTTCTTCTTGACAATATTTCTTAGCAACCAACCTGGCTTTGTTTCTGATGATGATTCTATCTTCATCTTTTTGTTTCTAAACACCCACTTGGTTCCTATGGCAGATTTATCTTTGGGTAAAGGAACCAATGACTAGACTTTGTTTCTTTCAAACTCCAGAAGCTCTTCTTGCATTGCTTCTATCCAGTTTAGATCATCAAGGGCTTCAGAGACCTTCTTTGGTTCTATGACACTTAGAAAGTTCACAAAGAATGCCTCATTGATAGTGGCAGATTTAGTCTTTACTTCATCTTCTAGAGCACCTATTATTTGATGATGAAGGTGATCCTTTGTCCATCTTGTCATTGGGGCATGCACATGAGTAGATGTTTGTGCTTCTAAAAGATCTTGAGGTTGAGCCACTTCATTGCACTGAGGAATGACTTCATTGCTCTGAAGTACACTACTCTTAAGTGTAGCTTCATTGCTCTGAAGGTACCTTCATTGCTCTGAGAAGGTGAGCTATTTTCCATGGAGTTTCAACGCTCGAACTCACTTTCAACGCTCGAACTCTAAAACGAAACTCAAGTCATTGCTCATCTCCGCTCATGCTTGCTATAACAATTCCTTTGCCTACTAGACTTGTCTAAGAAAAGATTCACGAGCCACTCTTTCTCTTATATGCGGTATTTTAAGATAGTGATTTGAATGCCTATCCCCTGCCTATGCTAAGCCTTTACTACCTACCCTTACCTGTCTGCCTTGAACTACTGCGCCTACACATACCTTTTCTTGCTCCATCCAGAAGGTAGCTTGAACTGGCATTGACCAAAATTAATCATCATAAATATCTCCTTATGTATTAAAATCAAAATAAGTAAAGGAATTGTTGACTTTAATTTAAAATAAGAAATAGTATATTTACTTTCCAAATATGTAAGGGTATTTCCTTAAAAAAAAAGAATTTAATTAAAATATCCAAAGTTTGTGTTTGATTTACCAAAATACCCATTTTTTCTCTTATTTTACTAAAATACCCATTTTTTCCGCAATGAGAGTCCGCGATCGCAGACAAGGACCAATTTTAAAAAAATTTGCGTTTCATATTTACACTTTCAATCCCTGTCCGCGATGGGGTCCCGCGATGGAGATTGAAAGTGTAAATATGAAACGCAAAATTTTTTAAAATTGGTCCTTGTCCGCGATCGCGGACCCCCATCGCCGAAAAAATGAGTATTTTGGTAAAGTCATAGAGAAAATGAGTATTTTGGTAAGTCAAAATTAAATTCCCAAAAAAGAATATGTAAAGGTATTTGAGATGCTCCCGAGGATTAATAACTAATTGAATCGCACGTGTAAGTTTATTCATTTCCCAGAGCTTGAAAATGTTAAATCAAAAATAGCGTTTCCTTTGGCCACTTGTACAATTAGAATCAAAAGTTTGTATGTTTCTGGATATAACGAATTTAGAACATCTCCAACAGCTTCTTCATTTTGGAGAAAATGAAGAATATGAGAATTTTGGGTTGTTTTTTTTACTCCAACAGCTTTTCCAAAACTATCTCTCCAAAATGGAGAAAGTAGGAGAGAGAATACGTTTTTCTCCAAATGCAATTTTTGTTTTTCTTCTAGGCGAATACGATATTGGGATTTTTTCCTGGAGTTAACCCCAAAAATGATTACTAAATGAGAGCATCAATAGAAATCTTTGAAAAATAATGTTTAGAGAGAAAAAATAATATTTTAATAGATGAAAACAATATTTTAATATTAAAATCATTGTTTTTTCTCTAAAATAAGGAATTTGATAGAAATAAATGTAATTTTTTTAGAGATTTTGACTTTTGATTTTTCATTTTAGAGAAATTTTAGGAAGCTGTTGGAGATGCGTTAAAAAGAAATGTTTTGCCCCTAAGGCCATCCGCAGCGCCCACGGGCTCGGGCTCGCTGCGGGCTCGTGCGGGCTGCGATGGGGGTGGCTCGGGCTTGGGGCTCGGGGTGCGGGTTTGAAAACCCGAGGAACCCGATGGTGTTTTGTTTATTTTATTTTTTTTAAAATTTTTTATTCAAACGGCTCTCTTTCAACGGCTACTTTTTATTTAATTTTTTTTTCAATTTAATCCCACTATATATATTAACCCTCAACCTCTTATTTTTTCACACCAACAATCTCTCAAACTCTCTCAAATTCTCAAATTCTCTCAAATTCTCTTAAACTCTCTCAAATTTCATCATGAATCCAAACAAAACACCTACATCCCATCGTAACCGACCGGATACACCACAACCGCAAGAAGACCCGGAGCTTGGTTTCCAAGCGTTTACACAACAAGGTTATCGTCCACAATGGTCGCAACAAATTCCGCCACAATGGTCGCAACAAAATCCGCCACAATATCCGCAACAATTTCCCCAACAATTTCACCAACAATTTCCTTACCAATTTACACGTCCCGGTTTGATTGAACAAGGTTTTACTCCGGCCAACTACAATATTTCTTCACCCGCAATCAATCTCGCGCGACGACATTGTTCCGGAAACCCAACACTACTAGCCCGCACACACCACAATCCATCTACACACAACCATCAAACCCGGAACCATCAAACCCGAGACCATCGAGAAAAGGAAAAAGCAAACAATATGAAAATAGAGCCCCCAAACAGATGTGGACTAACGAGGAGGAACTCGCGTTAGTGTCGGCGTGGGTTGACGTTTCGAAGGACCCCGTTATCGGTAACGCACAAACCCATGGTAATATTTTTATTGTTATTATTATTATTATTATTGTTATTATTAATATTATTATTATTATTATTATTATTATTCTTGTTAATATTCTTATACTTGAATTTACATAAATGTAGAAGGTTTTTGGACCCAAATCGGGGAAGTGTTCTATAGTTTGATGGGTCGCGCCAATTATAGAACAACTCATCAACTCAACACCAAGTTCAACGACCTGAATAAAAAAATTGCTCTTTTTGGCGGCATCTACAACAACTTGGTCAATAATAGATCAAGCGGAATGAGTGATGCCGACATTTCACGAGTGGCACACGAACGGTACCAAGCACAACAAGGGTTTGCTTTCTCTAAAGAACAAGCTTGGAAAGTCCTCAAAAATGTCCAAAATGGGGAGCCGTTCCAACGATGACGACAACTTCATCGCGGGCTTCAAAACGTACCAACCCTTCCAATGATGACGATGACGACAACTCCATCGAGCAACTTCAACGGCCCATCGGGAGAAACAAGGCAAAAAAAATCAACGAGTAATACGTCCGGGTCGAATACGAACGAAAGTGTTACTCAGTTGTTGACGACGTTCAACGACAAGATTGATGATACAATGGAATACAAAATGAAAAAACTCGATCTCGAAATCGAACGCTCAAAACTCGAACGAGATAGGTTGGAACAAGAACTCGAAATCGAACGCTCAAAACGATTTGAGAAAGACTTCGAGTTTTTCATGACCTCGCATGATCACCTTACGGGAGACGTTTTGAGGGTTACTTTAAAGAGAAAAGAGCAAATTAAAAAATTTCATAATTGGTAGTGTTTTGTATTTTGTAATTTTTATTTTTAATGAATGATATGAATTTTTATTTTTATTATTTATCTTATTTTTATTTATTCAAAAATATATAAATATTTTTATTTTGTTAAATAATTAAATGTATAAATAAAAGAATTAAAAAAATGAGGTGGCGCTGATGTGGCATTGAGGGCTTGAGGGCTTTTAGTTATGCGCTGGGGGTGTTTAGGGCTTGAGGGCTTAGCTGATGTGGCACTGATGTGGCGTTGAGGGCTTTTATTAATGCGCTGCGGATGGCCCAAGGCCATCCGCAGCGCCCACGGGCTTGGGCTCGCTGCGGGCTCGTGCGGGCAGCGGTGGGGGCTGTTCGGGCTTCGAGCTCGGGCTCGGGGTGCGGGTTTGAAAACCCGAGGAACCCGAAATGTTTTGTTTATTTAAATTTTATTTAAATTTTTTTATTCAAACGGCTCTTTCAAACGGCTACTTTTTATTTAATTTTTTTTTCAATTTAATCACACTATATATATTAACCCTCAACCTCTTATTTTTTCACACCAACAATCTCTCTCAAACTCTCTAAAACGCATCAACTCAACACCAAGTTCAACAACCTGAATAAAAAAATTGCTCTTTTTGGCGGCATCTACAACAACTTGGTCAATAACAGATCAAGCGGAATGAGTGATGCCGACATTTCACGAGTGGCACACGAACGGTACCAAGCACAACAAGGGTTTGCTTTCTCTAAAGAACAAGCTTGGGAAGTCCTAAAAAAATGTCCAAAATGGGGAGCCGTTCCAACGATGACGACAACTTCATCGCGGGGTTCAAAATGTACCAACCCTTCCAATGATGACGATGACGACAACTCCATCGAGCAACTTCAACGACCCATCGGGAGAAACAAGGCAAAAAAAACATCAACGAGTAATACGTCCGGGTCGAATACGAACGAAAGTGTTACTCAGTTGTTGACGACGTTCAACGACAAGATTGATGATACAATGGAATACAAAATGAAAAAACTCGATCTCGAAATCGAACGCTCAAAACTCGAACGAGATAGGTTGGAACAAGAACTCGAAATCGAACGCTCAAAACGATTTGAGAAAGACTTCGAGTTTTTCATGACCTCGCATGATCACCTTACGGGAGACGTTTTGAGGGTTACTTTAAAGAGAAAAGAGCAAATTAAAAAATTTCATAATTGGTAGTGTTTTGTATTTTGTAATTTTTATTTTTAATGAATGATATGAATTTTTATTTTTATTATTTATCTTATTTTTATTTATTCAAAAATATATAAATATTTTTATTTTGTTAAATAATTAAATGTATAAATAAAAGAATTAAAAAAATGATGTGGCGCTGATGTGGCATTGAGGGCTTTTAGTTATGTGCTGGGGGTGTTTAGGGCTTGAGGGCTTAGCTGATGTGGCGCTGATGTGGCGTTGAGGGCTTTTATCTATACGCTGTGGATGGCCTAACAACCGGGAAACACGCGACCACTGGACAAATACGTGTCAAAATAATGATGGCATTTTTGTAATTTTAGTTATGTTCAGGGTTCATGTCAACCGCTCCAAATAAAAATATCTTCTCGTTCACCTTCAAATCTCTCGAAGGTTCTCTAGGGTCACAACCGTACTTTTCGGCTACTTTGACGATTTTATCCCTCACATTTACGTTTTTTCTCAGTTTAACCCTTGAAGATGATTTCTGTTCAGAATAACCCCTGAACTCTAGCCAATCCTTGTAGACATCATAATGTGAAAGACACTTGATTTGCGATGCTAAGTTCAAACCCGAAGCGAGTATCAATCAATTAAAATATATGAAAAATACGACGTTTCTTATGCTAATCATGCCAAAAGGTACATTTGTGGTAACCAATTATTATTTTTGTGGCCCCTTATGATTCATATACGAATAAAAATTTATTGAATGGGGTTCATTAGTGTATGTACATGAATGTGAAAGGAATAGAATGACTTTATACTTCTTACTGAAAAAAGAAAGCGATTGTACTACTTCAGTTATATTGTTAAAAGTAGCATAGTTAGATTAGGTGCAACAACTCATTATGATCTTCTACTACTTGATTATTTTCTCGTTAGATCTTGTTTGATGCTAAGGTGGCATCTGGTTTTAGTAACCCTTTAGTTTTAATTTGAACAACACTTGCTAAAGAGAAAAAAGCTCTTAGAATATAATTATCTTTGTAATGAATCTTGGTTATAATGCTTGAAGGTTGAAACCATAGACCTCGCATCCTGAAATAAATAACTAAAGAAAAGCCAATCATTCAGGCAACTACTCAATCTCTTTATTATGTAACATAATCATTGTTTTAACTAAGTGTCGTTGAGTTTTGTTAACTCTTCGATAAGATCCAATCATTTAAGAAACTACCCAATCTCTTTATTTTGTAACAAAATCGTTATTTTAACCAAGTGTTGTTGAGTTATGTTAACTGTTCAATACAAGATCCAATCATTTAAGAAAATACCCAATCTTTATTTATGTGCAATCAGACAATGCTAACATTTAATGTTGAAACCAGACACCAACTGTTCTTGCATATATAACAAAACATTCAATCGATTACCCAATCGAATAGAATACAACAAGTTCAAAGATAGATTATAATCAAATAGTCATCCAAGAAAACTACCATTCGCAACATTCGGCTACAAGCTAATTTTACATTATGTTTTTAAGTTCAAAAAGCATGCCAACATTATGCACCAAGTTGAACCTAATTCTTGAAGAACAAAATCAAACAACACAAGACTAAGAATGTCAAACTCATAATCTCTAGGGTTTAAAATGAAAAACCAATCCCTAGGCTTGATTCATATTGTAGCCCGAGCAAAATCCTTTCCTCCTCTTTCCCCTAAATATCTGAAGCAAATATTAGTCCCCCCTTCTGTCTCAAGAACTCCAGATTCGTTTAAATTCTCCATCCTAAAAATATATGGTGATTGAGGGTGTAACCAAATTACTATTGCGGTTTTGCTACAAATAGGAACGGTGGTTCTCCTGGATTCTCCCTCTCCCAAATCTTTTGATTGTTGTTGAAATTCTTCGTGAACCAGAAGGAATCATGGATGAGGGAAAATCCATGGACAGATCTTGCTATTACTCTGTTCTCGGTATCAGTAAGGACGCTTCATCCTCTCAGATTCGATCTGCTTATCGGAAGCTCGCTTTGGTTATTGATTTCCCCCTTTTTTATAGTCTAATCAATTTTGATTTGTTTCGTACTCTAAATAGTATTTTAATCAAGGTGTAATGCTGATGTTGATTGATTTTGTTCGTTTCTTAAGGAATGGCATCCGGACAAATGGACGAAGAAACCGTCGCTCGCCGGAGAAGCTAGCCGGAAGTTTCAGAAAATTCAGGAAGCGTATTCAGGTGATGTAGTTAAACAACCGGAGAACGGTTAAACATCAATTTTTTTTGCGATTCTTTTAGTGATGAATTTGATTCAATGTTAATGTTTGTTAACGAATCTTGTGGCAGTGTTATCGGATCAAACGAAAAGGTCTATGTACGACGCCGGAGGTCTTGATTTACTCGACGACGTTGATGACAACGAAGTACGTTACTCTAGGAAAAAAATATCTAGATGTTTTTCAGTTCAAGCAATAATACTTTCCGTTTTTTTTTTTAATTTATTATTTGAGATTAATTATGAACGGCGTCGTTTTGGCATGGTCAATCTGTTTCATTCGTTTTCCTTATGAAAAATGGTACTGTGTACATTTGAAGTTGTACCTAAAGGTTATGCATTTACACGTTGCAGGGAATGGGGGATTTCTTGCATGATTTGATGAAAATGATGGACCAGAACACCGGTGCTGAGGTGAGAACTGTAGATTTGCCTAGGTTCTGAGGGTAAAATGGTCTTTTTATCTCTCTTTCTCTTATAAAATTGAAAATTATATGCACATTTATTTATATTGAAATCAAATTAGATTATATATATATATATAGCAAATGAAACGTCCTTATATATATATATATATATATATATATTAAAATATGTCTTGATTTTCATGTCATTAAAAAATGATGTTAATAATTAGATATGCATTTAGTTTACCCAAATTAAATTTGTTGTATCAAATCCCGTATCTGTTTTGTTTTATTTTATTTAATATAAACTTGTTTCATTTTAAAAATGATATGGACTTATGTGATGCTAGATACGTTAGGAAAAGAGAATTTAGAGTTATTTAGCTAATGATATAACAATGGAGCCATGGGAATCACGTTAGAAGTGTCGTTTTTTATAAGAAGTGTCGTTTTTTATGAGAAGTGCTATTAAACCGTTTAATCAAATATCTTCTTATGAAGTGTGGCTTAAAAGGGAATTGATCCGGTGCATCTCATCCTAATGTTCGTTCATTTCTCATCCAACCCACTTCTCACCAAATTTGGCACTTCTCACCGGAACCCAACCGTGAACCGAATACATCTCTATCTATTACTTATTTTGTTATGTGTTAATATTATTAATTAATAATTTTTTGTTTAGTTAATTAATGTATGGAGAAAATAATGAATCAGGTGGAAAGCCTGGAGGAGTTGCAGAAGACGTTCCTGGATATGTTCGGTGATGATTTGAGGGAGTTTATGGAGAAGCAAGATCATGATCATCAAACGGGTGGTAGGAAGAGGGCACGTGTGTCGGCGGAGAAACCCAACATGCCTAGAACCAGGGCATGCCGCTGACAGAAGAAGAGGTGGGGGTTAGTTTCGTAAATTGTAAAACTGGATGTCAGTCATTTGAATGGAATGGAATGGAATGGAATGTTTTTGTTATAAAATCAATTTCATTAACTTTTATTTCTTTACTAATAGATTTCTTTTTAGTTTATTATGAAAATAATCCTTAATGGTATTTGTTTGTTGTGTTCAATATTTTGTATTGGTAGTGTTCTCGTCTTTGGTTGGGGGTATTGAAGGGTAACAAATGAGAATGATAATGAAAGGTGTTTAGTTTGATATAATATAATGGACTCATCATTCTAAACTCATTAATTTTCATTGCTGACCAAATTGGGGGGAATGAAAGTTTTATTCCTCGCCTAGTCATTTTTTCTCATGCGTCCCTTCATTTCTTAATGTTAAATTTTATTTTCATGTTGGACGTCACATATTTGTATTAAAAATATTATATAAAATATTTTTTTATTATTTATATTGGTTTAATCAAACAACATCAATGGAATGTTTATTCCTATTCTCATTCTCGTGTATTTTCATTTTCATTTTCATTTTCATTCTCATTCCTTAAAATGAAGTAACAAATTTTCAATTCAACATAAAACACAATGTATGGGTTGGGATTTTCGAAAGCACAAACATTAGATGGGCCTTTTAAATGCTTTCAACATGGCCAACTTAACACATGTTGGGGTGTAGTATTTAATAAATGTATGCAAAAAATTTGGGGTACAAATTAAAGGTGGTTGTGGTTCAGTACACTTCAATTTAGAGCCAAAATTGTAAATCAAACCACATGTGCAGTTTGAAAAGTGTGACAAAAACAAATCTTCAGTTTACATATGCCGTAAAATTATGGTTCTAAATAACTTGTTATGACTCGTTATAACGTCAAAGCTTGGTTTTGCCATTACGTTAATCCTTGTGGTTCCACCCTAAGGCTTGACTTGCATTGTAACGTGTTATGACACGTTATGGATTGTTACGACATGTCGTAATTTGTAAGGAGTTAGATTATTTTTAATATATAAATAGATGATAAGTGTTTATGCAACCTAAGGCTTAAATACATATAAAAAGGAAACTTAAAAAACTAAAAACCCTAAATTGGTAAAAACTTACTTCCATTCTCGTACACGGAGAGTCGAACGTGATTTCTTTGAAAATTGAAGAAACTAGTGAGTACAAATTTAAGAGATTTACTCCCGATTTTGCAATCTTGATATCATTTTCTATAAACTCAATAGATTTGGTATCAATTGTCTTGTTTTTTATTTTGTTTTTTTTATTTACATGAAATTATTTTGTTCTACATTATTACCCAATACACTAACAGACAAGTGTGTATGTGTGTGTATATATATGTCGTCTTAGGGCATGTTTTGAAAAACGTCGTGGTCTTACGGTAGCCTGTAAGGCTTGAGGCTTGATCTCACCGTCACGTGGTGCCTTACGACATTTAAAACCTTGAGTAGAGTTATTAAAAATGCATAGTTAATATTCCATACAATATATGAATATAAAGTGGAAACACATAAAACATAAAAGTCCAAATCTATAACAATATCTTATCGAACTTGTAAAAATAAATCTTAAACATACAAAACCGTATCCATAAAACATACCTAAACATTATAACATAATCCGGAAAACATTATCTAACAATGTAACACCCTCAAAATTGGAAAGAGCAACTACTAAAAACTTCGATAAAATAACCGAATGAGGATTAAAATCCCTTCTACAAACCATCATTGGAAACACCTCAAACTTTAAAACGTAACAACTCCCACAATTAATAACTCAGGTCATACAACATGACCAAATAAAGTCGGGTGTTACTTAACCCATATACAAGTTGCTATTCCCAAAATAAATGCGGAATAATTCACTAAGCAATTCATCTCTTGAGCACACTAATAGCACTCATCTCTTCACAGTGTCACTAGAACTATTCCTAACCTGAACACATTGCACATGACGACAAATAAAAAGGTTAGGCTAACGCCTAGTAAGTTCAAAAGTTTACATCATGATTAAATAATTCGTTAGACAAAAACGATGCAACTTAAATCATGATTTCCAAAAAGGGATTTGTATTAAATATACCAACAACTCATTTTCCAAACGCACGAAAATTCCATGGCGAAAGCTCCAATAAAAATCATTTCTCAACAATGGATTCATTTCTCAACAACAAAGTTCTGAAAATTACTCTTTTTGGTTGCAATACGACATTAAGTAATATTTCTCAACAAAACTCGCGTGAGACAAAACACTCAATAAAACCCATAGATTAACGCACACATTAATTTAAGTATGCACATAACAAGTGTCACCCATGCACCGCAAAACGTCATAAAACAAATCCATAATACCCAACCAAACTTCCATAAAACTCAATGAAACTCAATGACATCCAATCAGTCAAATGGTGCCAAAGTTTTCGTTTCCAACAATCAAATCGCATAAAGCAAACTCATGACCAAACTGTCATTATTCCAAAAAAATTCTTTTTTGTTGCAATACAATATAAAACAAAACTTTTCAATAAGACTCACATGAAATAATTCCCAATAAAGCTCAACACCTAAACAAGGGAAGTAGTTACTTATCCAAAACCATAAACGACATTAAAGTATGGATATCACAATATCCGGAAGTAGCATTAGACAACAACAAAGAATAAAGGCAAGTCTCGACAAAGTTCGCAATTACCTGCAATAAAATAATTCCATGCATGCTAAAATCATGCTTTAAAACATTGCGTGTGCTAAACGTTTTTTTTCCAAGATTTCGTAATTATAACCCACATGACGATTTGAAACACAAGAAACAATTGATGCAATTTATTTAAAAAAAATGAATTTCGTGTATGAATTTAGTCGGCACTCAACGTCTCAAAACCACACTCCTCGAATTTCTCTGATCACACTATCGTCATCCGGATGCTCAAACATCTTAAGGTAACACTTGAAAATTTCATCGGTTCACCTTATAATATCTCCTCGAAGAACGTTGATTCCATAAGCCTATGGTTCTAATCCACCCAACAATTCTGACCCGAAACAATTCACTTAATGTAATCATCATGCTTATTGTCACCCCAAGTGACGAATGTTAAAATCACCAATCTCTTTAACGGCTACCCGCTTAGAAACTTCTTTACTACCCCAACGATCATCACATCAAGGTAGTCCACGTATACACATGTAACTTGTAGGTTCACCATAACACTGGCCAGGTACAATTATGAACGTACCGTACATGACCATCCTTACTACTCTAGACGTGATTCCCGTTTCTAGTGATTCCATCGACCTCAAAATATCCTATCTTAGAGTGCCTAATGGTGTAATTTCACTCTCCTTCACTTAAAAGGACGCTAGTTTGAGTCTAGGTATCCAAAAATCAACACCTAAAGCTCTCAAACTTATGCTCTGATACCAACTTGTAATACCCTCAAAACTGGAAAGAGCAACTACTAAAAACTTCGATAAAATAACCAAATGAGGATAAAAATCCCTTCTACAAACCATCCTTGAAAACACCTCAAAATTTAAAACGTACCACAATCAATAACTCAGGTCATACAACATGACCAAATAAAGTCAGGTGTTACTTAACCCAAATACAAGTTGCTATTCCCAAAATAAATGCGGAAGAATTCACTAAGCAATTCATCTCTCGAGCACACTACTAGCACTCATCTCTTCACAATGTCACTAGAACTATTCCCAACCTGAACATGTTGCACATGCCGACAAATAAAAAGATTAGGCTAACGCCTAGTGAGTTCAAGAGTTTACATCATGATTAAATAATTCGTTAGACAAAAAAGATGCAACTTAAGTCATGATTTCCAAAAGGGGATTTGTATCAAATATACCAACAACCCATTGTCCAAACGCACGAAAAATCCATGGCGAAAGCTCCAATGAATATCATTTCTCAACAATGGACTCAATTCCAAAACTCACTCAATATGTGAATAAATATTAAACTTCCAAATAATCAATGCGAATAAAACTCCAATAATCGAAACATCCAAACATAGATGAGGCATAATATACCGCCCACAAATCAGGGAAAACAATCCATATAACTATAATACGTCACTGACAACATGGATAAAAGAAATACCCGAAACAACACCTTTTGGTGATGGGGGAGACCCGATTTCATCGAATGTGGCAGATACACAAGTTAAACCACAATGATAAGTTACAAGCATGTTTCATGGATGGAAAAGCCTATGACATCAACCCTATGCAGGTCTTTAGTCAATCTTGGATATCAACCCAAACCGGATCTTTAGTCCTTAGAGACATCAACTCAAACCAAGTCTTTAGTCTAAGGAGACATCAATCCAAACCGTATCTTTAGTCTATTGTGACATCAACCCAAACTGGATCTTTAGTCAAGTGAGACATCAACCTAAACTGGATCTCTAGCCTAGTGAGACATCAACCCAAACCGGATCTTTAGTCCACGGAGACATCAACCCAAACCGGATCTTTAGTCTATTGAGGCATCAACCGAAACCGGATTTTTAGCCTAAAGCCACCAAGTTCAACCCAAACCGGATCTTTACCTTGGGATCTTACCATCCAAAACAAGCTTGTTTAATTTAGAAAATTACACATGACTCCAAAAGAATAACCAACGCATTCAAATCATGTAATTCCCAAATAAGATGAAAATACATGCAAATCATAACCAAAGCTCTACATCGAGCTATCAAAATCGGACAAATGTCCTCAAGACCCAACATAGTAAAAACCGAGCCATAAGCTTAAAAGATCAAATGACTATTGTTAAAAGTCAACATATGCAAATGAAGTGTAAGTAACCCACATTATGCAAATACATGCTCCAAGGCATGACTAGGTCAAAACCCCTTCATTGCCACTTTCCAATGAAGTCAAACCATACATACATATATACTTAAATACTTTATAACTTGATAACGTATATAATTCGCAATAGTTTATAAAACCCAAAAAGTACCAAGAGTGCATAAATGTCAAATGGTATTGACTTATGAGACAAAACACTCAAAAGGGTATATTCTTAAATAAAACGCAATTAAGTGCATAACACATCCAAAGCTCCATCTCGAGCTACTAAAACTGACAAACACCCCAATGACCCATTTGAGTACAAATCAAGCCCTTAGAGGCAGAATAAACGTTTGGCTAAATACGCAAGCCATCACAGTTACATAAACCAAAATACATCGTTACCCAAAATCTTTGTCTCTTGACTCTCAAATGGCCTTCGACCCAAAATCAAAAGGTTTACAATTCCCAAAATGTTCATAAGGTCAAGATTGACCAAAATCCACAACTCACACGTTCACATTTTCAAAACGTAACATATCATAAACTTTGAATAATCTCAACAAACACTAAAAGTGCATTTTGACCAAACAACCTGCACTTATGCAATAAATTAACAAAACACTTTCATTCGTGATTTATTTATCAATTACCCAAAAATCCCAAATGTGGGTGTTTTACAAGATTTGTAAAACTCGACACTTCAAATAATCAAAACCCACTAAATAACTCAACAATTGATAATTTTATGTAAAACACATAAACACTTTAAAATAAACATTTTGGCATGTACAACGTTTTCACAAATCAACTTGAGCTCACCTTGCTAGATTTAAGCTAAATCTAGATTTTCCCCAATTTGAGCTCCTTTGAAGAAACTTGAATCCTCAAGCCAAATCTTCCAAAACCTCAATCACAACAAGAATCCACCAACAAAACACCTATAGATCACCAACAAAACACTACAAGTTCCAACTCTTCAAAATAGACAAAAGGTTGGATGAAACCCTAGAAAGCTTTGGGTGAAGATGATGAAGTGAAAGGGTTTCAAGATTTGTTTCCCAAAACCATGGTAGATGAAGAAATCATTTGCAAATCTCGAATCTTGTGGCTAAATGGATCAAAATCGACTTTGGGGCCTTAGGGTTTTGGTTTGGGAGAGAAAGGGATGAAGGGAAGGAGTGGGGAAATGAAAAATGGGGTTGAAATGGGTTAAAATCGCGTTTTTATACTCCATGCGCCTGTCGGCTAAAGTGACGTGCGAGAGTGACAATTGTCACTTTCGCCGGGCACTCTCGCCGTGGTCCCGTGACTCTCGGTACAAAACCGGCAAAAGTGACATGCGATTGTGACAATTGTCACTTTTGCCGGTCACTTTAGCCGAGGTTGTACCAAAAGTTGTTTTGGCCATACCTTCTTCGTTTTAGCTCCGATTTTGCTCCGAAAAAAACCGTTGGACTCGTACTTGGATTCTTCATCCAACAAGACTATAAAATCTAGAATTTAATCAAAATCCTGTTTTTCATATTTTAAAATATCGATACCTTCCAAAGATCGGGGTGTTACAAACAAGTTGCAACATATGTCACTTCATTACTCCGTTACACGTTTAGACAAATGAACTTGGTAAGTAATTAAATCGTATCCAATGACCATATTCAAAATGTTGGAGTTACCTTTGCAAGGTGCAACTTGAGTAGACGAGTAATAACTAATATGTTTTATAACTTAATAACTTGTTCAAGACAATTATATTTTACATAATCACTATGGGTATATTTTCTAATGTTACTTTACAAATTCGAATCACAACGTGTACGTCTGTGTAAGGTTAGTTATGCCAATGTGCAAAATAACAAGTGATTTTTATGGTTCCAAAAGCTAAGTAGAAATTCAAGAGTATAAACAACTCAACAATAAATGGAGAACTCTAGAGAGAAAGTAGAAAATGTCTCGTGTATTTTGGATGAAAGAGAAAACGGGATAAATGTGTTGGTGGATGCAAAGGCACTTTTTTTTACATAGAAGGACAATAGGACAAGGAAAATATGGACAAAAGCATGTGCCCAAATATCGTCACCTCAAGAGGACACGAGTGACTTTTCTCACGACCTATGTTGTGGGAATGTTGCAGAAAACACTGAATGCAGGGGGTTGGATTTCAATAAGTTGCACGAGCACATCCGTGGGTTAGGTCTCGAGAGAAGGCATAAGAAACGAAAAGAGAGGCCTACAACTTGGGGTGTGACCCAAGTCACAATTTTAATTGCCCGAGCTTCTGATGTTTTCTTGTGACGCTGTTCTTCATTTGTGTAGCATCAAATGTGATATATGTTACATCACAATACTCCACCATGATGTACAAACTCCCTGTTAGCGAAACAAATTCTAGTCCAACGAAATACGAGCACTTCTAATGGTTGATCAAAACAATAGATAACAAAGTAAATGGATGGAAACATGACGGGTATTGTGTGGGTACTGCATCCTCTATCCCTAACCCCGACTCCCGTTTAAGCCCCTCACCCCCGCCCGACTAATCCTCGACGAGTTTGGGGAACCAATTGAGTACCTGTTTAGTAAAAAACAATGCATTGTAAAATTAAAATTATAATAAACTGCCACTATATTAATTACCAATATTGAAATATCAAATACATTTGTATAGTCATATAAATGCACACACACAAACACACACACACACACTATATGCATATATTAAATAAAAAATTGTAACACCCCAAAATCTGAGCCAATTTAAACTTCAAGTTATAACAGGTTATGACAATAAATACTTCAACTTATAAAAACAGGCAGTGGATTAACCATCAAGAGTATATTCACTTTACAAGATCCTTTAAATAACCTATCAATCTAATTATGTCACTACAACCAGATTAATCAAGTTATCTATCAATCCATCAAAATCTCTTCTTTGTTAAATTCATCCACCTCTGCTATATCAAAACGCTCGTCCCACAACCCTTTACCTCCCCGAGCTGGTACCTGGTAAGAAAACATCATTTGAAACGATTAGGCCAACGCTTAGTGAGAACATTCGTTTCCAAGATAACATTTGTAAAATCAATGTAAACAAGTTACAAGAAACCTGATTATTCCTTTTCTTACCGTACAACAACTTCTTTCACTACTGGGAATCTACCCCACTTCCATAATTATGACTAATTCATCTAGCCATAATATTACTACCAAGAGTTTACCGTGAACAATCCCATATTCAAGGTTAATACTCTTATTCAAGAAATTACAAGTCAAAACCTGCCTATTTCTTAATCCGGAAGTAGAGATTACAAATTACTTTATGCCTATCTCAAATCTTCCTTTCACAACTGGGAAATCTCCGATCTTCCCTAAAACAATGGAAATCTCCGATCTTCCATTCGAAATGGGAATTACAAATCAAAATCTGCCTATTCCACATTTCACGTCCTCTCCACCTCAGAATCAATGGTCCCAATGGGATTAATATATCGCGATACACAACCGGGACCCCCGATGATTCAAGGTACACTCATCACTAGAAATTACATCCCTTTGGTCAATGCTAGTAATCGGTTCCCATTAGACCGTACTAAGGTGCCCCCGATGACCGGATGCCTATTTCTAGCAAAAACAAACACAATGCCTATGGATCTATTACACAACTTACACAACTATCGACTTCAAAGTCAATATTTGACATGTCGACACTTCCTTAACCTTAAGGTCCCTAACTGAACCTAATTCTTCCTCCGGGCACAACCGTCCCTCGGCAACTGTATTCCTAGTCAGCGAACAAGGGTACAGACTCTCATACAACCGACACTAAAGTCCACTTTCGACTCTCACACTGTTCATCTCTCATTTGAACACAATTACCAAAACTACAAACTTTCTCCCAAGGTTTATCCAACACCTCTCCACTCTTGGAGTTATTTCTTAGCTTATAACGTAATACTCTACGACCTAGCGAGTTCATAGCCTTTATGCATGACAAATCATTTCGCATATTTTCTCATTTTAATTAACCCTACTGGGAACAACTTGGGTACACATACCCCAAAGTACTGCACAACGATCTCGAGAATCGTTTGCATATTAAATTTCCAAAAACTCAATCCTTCTCAACCAAAACAGTGTTGTTACAACGGTAATATACTAAATGAAAATCTCTTCGTACGACAACAATTCGAAAAAGTTTGACCGACACGAGATAAACTAGTCGGTTCTCTCACTTATTTATATGATGTTTAATAGGTCCATACTCCTGTTAGTTATTAAACGTTTTGCTGACCAACGCTTTCTTGCTACAATTCAACTTTTCATGTAAAGTAAGAAATACTTTGTAAAAACTTCAAAACTTTCGCTGTGCGTCGTAAATGGGATTGCCTTTTCTTTAAATACACTTTCGCACATGCTAATTCAACCTTGACTAAAACTGTTATTTATGCATTTGGTTTGAAATCATGAAAACTCATGTAACACACACTAAAACACCAGGCATAAAACTTTCCTCGCAATTGAAGGCTACTTACTCAAACGAGGTCAATCATCTTACTTATGTAACTTATCATTGACATTCTACTTCCGACCAGTGGTCGCCCTCTCGGCCTTATAACATTTGCTATACTGGCATTCCACAATCCACATACTCCACCATGTCATACCATTTCCATCTTGATCAATCATCTCATACTCTATCTCCACACATATCAATCCACCTACTAAAGGTTGCCTTGGCGGACTTTCATGAGTCCCGCCAATTCCAGGTTATCCTTCCAACCTTCAATCAGTACTGATCTGTCCTTCAAAGGACCTTGGTGGCGTATTCACCATCATTCTACTATAACATAAAGGGATAACCATACGAAATGGTTATGCACGTACACACATACAAAACGTACCTTATCGATCGTTAGTCACTGTAATAATTCAGAAATAAGCATGCTCGTGTAAATATATATTCATAATAACAATAGCTAGTTGGAATTGTGAACATATCATACAGGAGAATCCTCGTTACCATTGTCACAGTACTAATTTCACGTATTTCCGTTGACTCTAAGACTATCCCGTCTTAACACTTCTACCCATATCTCACATATTATAACCTACTCCATCTCAGCTTAAGTCTAAGTATCTTATCAGCATACTTAGTTCGCTTAAACTAGTGCTCTGATACCATATTGTAACACCCCAAAATCTGAGCCAATTTAAACTTCAAGTTATAACAGGTTATGACAATAAATACTTCAACTTATAAAAACAGGCAGTGGATTAACCATCAAGAGTATATTCACTTTACAAGATCCTTCAAATAACCTATCAATCTAATTATGTTACTACAACCAGATTAATCAAGTTATCTATCAATCCATCAAAATCTCTTCTTTGTTAAATTCATCCACCTCTGCTATATCAAAACGCTCGTCCCACAACCCTTTACCTCCCCGAGCTGGTACCTGGTAAGAAAACATCATTTGAAACGATTAGGCCAACGCCTAGTGAGAACATTCGTTTCCAAGATAACATTTGTAAAATCAATGTAAACAAGTTACAAGAAACCTGATTATTCCTTTTCTTACCGTACAACAACTTCTTTCACTACTGGGAATCTACCCCACTTCCATAATTATGACTAATTCATCTAGCCATAATATTACTACCAAGAGTTTACCGTGAACAATCCCATATTCAAGGTTAATACTCTTATTCAAGAAATTACAAGTCAAAACCTGCCTATTTCTTAATCCGGAAGTAGAGATTACAAATTACTTTATGCCTATCTCAAATCTTCCTTTCACAACTGGGAAATCTCCGATCTTCCCTAAAACAATGGAAATCTCCGATCTTCCATTCGAAATGGGAATTACAAATCAAAATCTGCCTATTCCACATTTCACGTCCTCTCCACCTCAGAATCAATGGTCCCAATGGGATTAATATATCGCGATACACAACCGGGACCCCCGATGATTCAAGGTACATTCATCACTAGAAATTACATCCCTTTGGCCAATGGCTAGTAATCGGTTCCCATTAGACCGTACTAAGGTGCCCCCGATGACCGGATGCCTATTTCTAGCAAAAACAAACATAGTGCCTATGGATCTATTACACAATTTTATCCACTCCCATGACTATGACTGACAACAACTCCATCAGCATATCATACCCCCAGAGCCACACTACGAATCTTCACAGATTCTAGATCAACGCTCTCCACCAATAAATCGCGATTACACACGCCCATTTATCAGTAAGGAAACAGAGATTACAAGTACTTATGTCAACCTCACTCTCTTCCTTAGAAATCAGGAATAACGATTAATACCACACGCCTATTCCATGATTTCCCACACACACTGGAATAACGATTAAACGAGTAATACCACACGCCTATTCCATGTGATTACCAAACTTAGTGCCTATGGATCCATACCACCTATTTGTACTCGTACAGGTATTTACTTAATATAGATTCCTCATATCATTCAGTATGAGCAAATCACATTCAGTTCGTATAGATTCCTCATATCATTCAGTATGAGCAAGCCTTATTCATTACACTTAACACATTCCTGCCTAGCATCGACTAGCGCAGTCTATAAATCTAACATACTACTTTTCAAGGGTATGTGTGTTCAAGCTATATAATTCCCATCACAATTCCTAAATCGCATATTTCCACGATTTACATAAATGCACATTTCATTACATCCGGAAAGATACATAAAATACAAGGCCTCTAGATACTTAACTTATCAGATCCTTGAGCCATACCAAATTTTGATACCATTTAGATATACTGGTTTCTTTACTCAACTCCCGATATGCTGTACCGGGACTCACCTGTACCGGGACTTGCCTCTACCGGGACTTCCAACTACCGGGACTTCCAACTACCGGGACTTGCCACTACCGGGACTTGCCACTACCGGGACTTTCAACTACCGGGACTTGCCACTACCGGGACTTTCAAGGTTTTGCGTACTGTCCGTTCAACAAGTCCTCAAATCGATTTAAAACGTGAAATCAGTTCAATCTACTCATTCTAATCAATCCTCAGTCAGTTCATACAAATATACCAAGGTTACTATAACTTAAAAACACTGATTTGTACAAAGAATCGAATAAACTCACCTCTTTGAAGAAAACCCACTTTAATCTCAATCTGTTGCTCCAATCTGTTTTGAACGATTTTGAAAACCTAATCCAAACACAGATTCGTTTATAACCCAACGTCTATAACAATTATATCAGAAAACATGATCACTTTCCTTACCAATTTGATGATCAAAGCTTGCTTTCTTCCTTTTTCCCTTTTCTCTCTATCTCTTTCTCTCTGCCGACTCAAAGAACCAAGAATGAGATATTTCTCATTCTCAGCCTCTTATCCAAACACACAATTCACCAATGACCCAATACACCCTCAAGTTCCATTTATTCCAGAATTAACACTTAACTTTGGTCACTTGCATTTTAACCCAATGAATTATAAAACTTCCATATAATCCAAGGTTTATGCAAAATAAGGTATATCCCAATTCTCATTAAATTAATATTATTTGAAAATCCAGGATGTTACAATACTCCCCAACTTGAAAATGATTTCGTCCCCGAAATCAAAATCAGGTAGACAAAGAAGAGTACCTATCTCACATACTTTCTTCCGACTCTAAAGTCATACTAACAACTCAAAGATATAATATCATTATACCTATAATCACCCTCTTAGATTGTAATTTATCAAAAGACTTTTCTAAAATCGATTCCCGCTCCTTTACATAACAACTTTTCTCATCAATTATGCTTCAATAACTACGGCAATCCATCATTGCATCCATGACTTATACGTTTCTTTGATACAAAATGCTATCACCTTCTCACATCAATATCGCACCACTTAGTCACATTGCAGCCAAACACTAAAGGGTTGCATATCAAAGGTGATAACTCCATTGAACTCGTAGTATGACTACATTCTTAAGTCCAAAGCTTTCTATCATTGCTTCCCCACGTTAACGTGGAATACTATCTTTCAAGTATCACTTGTCTCTTTCTTCCAACTTTCCACATACCGATAGTATTTCCTCATTACGAACACAACCAAACAGTTTCACCAAGATTTCTAACTTAAAATATTCGACCAAGTTATCTTGAAATGACATTACCGTTCGAAGTTACTACCCATTCCTTGATCTTTAACTAATACTATCTCGTACAATTCTTTCACACATAAGAAGCAACTTACATTCCTTAAGGATTTTGCCTCCACTACACCACACCAACTTACAAGCCACATGCTCCATCAACTTTATTGACAAATAGTACTTTCCATCCGGAATCCCCGAAAACTTCCATTCGGATACTCCCTCTTTCTGACTTCACATTACATACTAGTTGACATATCTATCTTGGCAATTCATGCCACTACTCGTTCGTACAATCTCCACCCATAACATTAACCACATACCAGGTCTCTCATAAACTCATACACAAAACATTTATATTCCTGTTTTCTCGCCCAAAAACCGAGTTTATTTCACTAAATATCTCCTCCCCAACTTTAGTTGAACTACCACTCACGATTTTCTAATTAACTTGAACTTAACATTCAAATATGACCCCAAAAGGATAACCAATGCATTCACGTCAAGTAAACTTCAATTACAATATCATTCATGCAATTTCAACCCCAAGCCTACGTCGAGCTTATCAAATCGGGTCAATGCTCTTAAGACTCAACTGAGTTCAAAACCGAGCCATGTACTCAAAGGATCTAATGATCATTATGCAACATACGCTCCGAGGCATGATAATCCTACGACCCCTTCATTGCTACTTTCCCAACGAAGTCAATTATACAGGTATATATATATGTACACGTATATGCAACTCTTTTATACTCCACAATGTATATATTTCGCCAAGGTTCATTAGTTCCAAAGGTATTAAGAACACGAAATTTATCAAACAGTCTTTACACCTAAGACCGACATTTGTTCAAATAGAAAGCAGTTAAGCATATAACACATCCAAGACTCCATCTCGAGTCACTAAAACTGACAAACATTCAAAAGACTCATTTGAATATAAATCAAGTCTTTAAGGCCAAAATAAACGTTTGGTTAAACATGTGTCACTCACACGATTACGTAAACCAAAATACATTGTTACCCAAAATCTTTACCCTTTTTAATCCCTTAATTGGCCATCGGCCCCAAAACAAAGGTTTACCACTCTTAAAACTTTACATGGTCGGATTTTACCAAAATCCTCCAACCCACATGTTCACATTTTTTTTTGAACGTAATACATCATAAATATTGCACATCCACAATAAACATTAAAAGCGTGCTTTGACTACATATCTTTCGCTTGTGCAACAATAAATCAAAACTTCTTTCATTAGTGATTTATTCGTCAATCACTCAAAATCCTTAACTATGTCGTACACGATAAAATTTGCTTTGCGCATACCCTCTGCATAACAGCATGCCGGCACCGCTCACGGTTTTTGTTTGTTCCTGTCCGCACAGGCATACGCGGGACGCACCCAGACTGCACCCAATGACAGACGAAAGGTCTCATACATCTTACACAACTATCGACTTCAAAGTCAATATTTGACATGTCGACACTTCCTTAACCTTAAGGTCCCTAACTGAACCTAATTCTTCCTCCGGGCACAACCGTCCCTCGGCAACTGTATTCCTAGTCAGCGAACAAGGGTACAAACTCTCATACAACCGACACTAAAGTCCACTTTCGACTCTCACACTGTTCATCTCTCATTTGAACACAATTACCAAAACTACAAACTTTCTCCCAAGGTTTATCCAACACCTCTCCACTCTTGGAGTTCTTTCTTAGCTTATAACGTAATACTCTACGACCTAGCGAGTTCATAGCCTTTATGCATGAAAAATCATTTCTCACATTTTCTCATTTTAATTAACCCTACTGGGAACAACTTGGGTACACATACCCCAAAGTACTGCACAACGATCTCGAGAATCGTTTGCATATTAAAATTCCAAAAACTCAATCCTTCTCAACCAAAACAGTGTTGTTACGACGGTAATATACTAAATGAAAATCTCTTCGTACGACAACAATTCGAAAAAGTTTGATCGACACGAGATAAACTAGTCGGTTCTCTCACTTATTTATATGATGTTTAATAGGTCCATACTCCTGTTAGTTATTAAACGTTTTGCTGACCAACGCTTTCTTGCTACAATTCAACTTTTCATGTAAAGTAAGAAATACTTTGTAAAAACTTCAAAACTTTCGCTGTGCGACGTAAATGGGATTGCTTTTTCTTTAAATACACTTTCGCACATGCTAATTCAACCTTGACTAAAACTGTTATTTATGCATTTGGTTTGAAATCATGAAAACTCATGTAACACACACTAAAACACCAGGCATAAAACTTTCCTCGCAATTGAAGGCTACTTACTCAAACGAGGTCAATCGTCTTACTTACGTAACTTATCATTGACATTCTACTTCCGACCAGTGGTCGCCCTCTCGGCCTTATAACATATGCTATAGGGGCGTTCCACAATCCACATACTCCACCATGTCATACCATTTCCATCTTGATCAATCATCTCATACTCTATCTCCACACATATCAATCCACCTACTAAAGGTTGCCTTGGCGGACTTTCATGAGTCCCGCCAATTCCAGGTTATCCTTCCAACCTCCAATCAGTACTGATCTGTCCTTCAAAGGACCTTGGTGGCGTATTCACCATCATTCTACTATAACATAAAGGGATAACCATACGAAATGGTTATGCACGTACACACATACAAAACGTACCTTATCGATCGTTAGTCACTGTAATAATTCAGAAATAAGCATGCTCGTGTAAATATATATTCATAATAACAGTAGCTAGTTGGAATTGTGAACATATCATACAGGAGAATCCTCGTTACCATTGTCACAGTACTAATTTCACGTATTTCCGTTGACTCTAAGACTATCCCGTCTTAACACTTCTACCCATATCTCACATATTATAACCTACTCCATCTCAGCTTAAGTCTAAGTATCTTATCAGCATACTTAGTTCGCTTAAACTAGTGCTCTGATACCATATTGTAACACCCCAAAATCTGAGCCAATTTAAACTTCAAGTTATAACAGGTTATGACAATAAATACTTCAACTTATAAAAACAGGCAGTGGATTAACCATCAAGAGTATATTCACTTTACAAGATCCTTCAAATAACCAATCAATCTAATTATGTCACTACAACCAGATTAATCAAGTTATCTATCAATCCGTCAAAATCTCTTCTTTGTTAAATTCATCCACCTCTGCTATATCAAAACGCTCGTCCCACAACCCTTTACCTCCCCGAGCTGGTACCTGGTAAGAAAACATCATTTGAAACGATTAGGCCAACGCCTAGTGAGAACATTCGTTTCCAAGATAACATTTGTAAAATCAATGTAAACAAGTTACAAGAAACCTGATTATTCCTTTTCTTACCGTACAACAACTTCTTTCACTACTGGGAATCTACCCCACTTCCATAATTATGACTAATTCATCTAGCCATAATATTACTACCAAGAGTTTACCGTGAACAATCCCATATTCAAGGTTAATACTCTTATTCAAGAAATTACAAGTCAAAACCTGCCTATTTCTTAATCCGGAAGTAGAGATTACAAATTACTTTATGCCTATCTCAAATCTTCCTTTCACAACTGGGAAATCTCCGATCTTCCCTAAAACAATGGAAATCTCCGATCTTCCATTCGAAATGGGAATTACAAATCAAAATCTGCCTATTCCACATTTCACGTCCTCTCCACCTCAGAATCAATGGTCCCAATGGGATTAATATATCGCGATACACAACCGGGACCCCCGATGATTCAAGGTACACTCATCACTAGAAATTACATCCCTTTGGTCAATGGCTAGTAATCGGTTCCCATTAGACCGTACTAAGGTGCCCCCGATGACCGGATGCCTATTTCTAGCAAAAACAAACATAGTGCCTATGGATCTATTACACAATTTTATCCATTCCCATGACTGACAACAATTCCATCAGCATATCATACCCCCAGAGCCACACTACGAATCTTCACAGATTCTAGATCAATGCTCTCCACCAATAATTCGCGATTACACACGCCCATTTATCAGTAAGGAAGCAGAGATTACAAGTACTTATGTCAACCTCACCCTCTTCCTTAGAAATCAGGAATAACGATTAATACCACACGCCTGTTCCATGATTTCCCACACACACTGGAATAACGATTAAACGAGTAATACCACACGCCTATTCCATGTGATTACCAAACTTAGTGCCTATGGATCCATACCACCTATTTGTACTCATACAGGTATTTACTTAATATAGATTCCTCATATCATTCAGTATGAGCAAATCACATTCAGTTCGTATAGATTCCTCATATCATTCAGTATGAGCAAACCTTATTCATTACACTTAACACATTCCTGCCTAGCATCGACTAGCGCAATCTATAAACCTAACATACTACTTTTCAAGGGTATGTGTGTTCAAGCTATATAATTCCCATCACAATTCCTAAATCGCATATTTCCAAGATTTACATAAATGCACATTTCATTACATCCGGAAAGATACATAAAATACAAGGCCTCTAGATACTTAACTTATCAGATCCTTGAGCCATATCAAATTTTGATACCATTTAGATATACTGGTTTCTTTACTCAACTCCTGATATGCTGTACCGGGACTCACCTGTACCGGGACTTCCAACTACCGGGACTTGCCACTACCGGGACTTGCCACTACCGGGACTTTCAACTACCGGGACTTGCCACTACCGGGACTTTCAAGGTTTTGCGTACTGTTCGTTCAACAAGTCCTCAAATCGATTTAAAACGTGAAATCAGTTCAATCTACTCATTCTAATCAATCCTCAGTCAGTTCATACAAATATACCAAGGTTACTATAACTTAAAAATACTGATTTGTACAAAGAATCGAATGAACTCACCTCTTTGAAGAAAACCCACTTTAATCTCGATCTGTTGCTCCAATCTGTTTTGAACGATTTTGAAAACCTAATCCAAACACAGATTCGTTTATAACCCAACGTCTATAACAATTATATCAGAAAACATGATCACTTTCCTTACCAATTTGATGATCAAAGCTTGCTTTCTTCCTTTTTCCCTTTTCTCTCTATCTCTTTCTCTCTGCCGACTCAAAGAACCAAGAATGAGATATTTCTCATTCTCAGCCTCTTATCCAAACACACAATTCACCAATGACCCAATACACCCTCAAGTTCCATTTATTCCAGAATTAACACTTAACTTTGGTCACTTGCATTTTAACCCAATGAATTATAAAACTTCCATATAATCCAAGGTTTACGCAAAATAAGGTATATCCCAATTCTCATTAAATTAATATTATTTGAAAATCCAGGATGTTACAAAAATTAATCAGGCCAGATTTGGGGAGGGTAATGTCATCCCCAAACTTGATTCGGGTATGAAAATAAATCCTTGTCCCCGCCCCGTTACTCGTCAACCAGAGGAATCCTCGCCCCATTAGGTCGCGAATACCCGTCCCAACGGAAATCATATATACACTGGTTTTAGTTGTGGAATTTTAGAGAGATCTTTGAGATCAACTGGAAACTAGTCCCGCTGCTCAGATCCGAAAATCCCAATAGAAGCAAACATGAAATTTCTTGACTAGTTCTTTTAACCAGATTCGAGATCAAAGGTCTATGGTTTAAGCTTCCTCGTTTTAAGTTCTTACTAACAACAGTGACATAGAGTTGTCAAGTTGATTGTACCATTACATTGGATCGATCATGACGAAGATATTTTTGACATGTAACGACTGCAGGTGGCATTTGCACCAGGTCCAACAATTGAACATAACGAAATAAAAATTGATCCATGGCATTATAAGTTTGGGCCACCATCTTTTTTTTGGACAATATTGATTTGAGTCGCACAATATAAAAACTATTTTCTATCAGACCAAATGACAAACTCATCCTTGACCATGCCAGACCACCGGTGCATTCAATCTTTTCCTCGTTACTCTAGACAAGTAGATTTGCTTTACCTGAGATTGTGTTACTAAAATTTGACTATACCAAACATTTTTTCAAAGTGTTCAATATATTTCTTTGTTATATACATCCATAACTCTTACATGCAAATTAGGGTTTCAAATTGACATGGTTTTCAAAATACTTAAAAATTATCGCATTTATTCGAGAGTATCACTTAGTAACTTTTTTAGGGAAATTGACTCAAATAGACATTTTAGACCAACAAATTGGTCTTTTAGCCATTCTCTCCCATTTTAACCAAAATGTCACTAAGTTCGCAAAATCTAAGTTTGCAATTGCAAACCTAGCTGAAAGAGAAAACAAAGAATCTGGTCAATTTCTCTTAAAAAATTTTGCAGACCTGGGTCTGAAAATTGTAGAGATTGTGACATTTTGGTAAAAGTGGGATAGGAATGAGTAGAGGTGGCCAAAAAACGGGTTCGGGCCGGGTCGGGTCGGGTCGGGGGACAACCCGGTTCCATACAGTAACAGCGAGAACCGGGTCAGCCCAGAACCGGGCCGGGTCGGGTCGGGTTTAAACCGAGATCCCCTGACCCGTTTAAGCGTAAATGAACCCGGTTTTAGGAAAACCGGGCCGGGTCGGGCCGAGAACCGGTTTTATGATCGGGTTCGCGATTTTTATGTTTTTTAACTACTTTCTTTGTATAATAATTAATTACTAAACTTTAACAAAAAAAAATTGGATTGGAATCATTAGATAAGTAAAATACACTTTAAAAATACGTTTTATTTATAATATATATCACTAAAATACACTTTTACGTTTTATAATTTATATATAAAGTTACAAGTTACAATACATAAATTCTAAACATTCGAAGGTCCCGCTCCCGAACTTCCACCCCCATCACCCGGATAGTAATTGAATGGATTATAGTTGAATGGATTGTATGGAGCGTAGTATGGATTCTGATCTGTATTGTAGACTTCAAGAGTATTGTACTGCATGAGTCGTGTAATAGCCGTTTGATCGTCAAGGGGGTCGATGTCTACTTCTTCGTCATCTACGACACTACTAACTTCAGAAGTATCGGATACGGACGGCGTACTTAGTAGTTCATCCGTCTCGTTTTCGAATAAGTTTTCTTCCACGCCTTCTAGATCATCCTCCAGGTTCGTTCGATTTTGAATGCGGTCTTCTCCATCCAAGTAATCCTTCAGACATACGCAGCACTCCACCGATTTTGGGGTTAATTTTGTCCGACGCTCCGATATGATCCTGCCACTAAGAGAAAAGGCCGACTCCGAAGCTACAGTACTAGCTTGGATTGTTAGTATATCAAGTGCAATAGTGGCCATAATTGGGAAACTTGATTGTTTACTTTTCCACCATTCTAATAAATCTAGGGATTCAACATCTACGACGTTTGTGAAGGATGCCGTTATAAAATTAGTACGTATGTATTGATTGAATTCACCCAAATTATCCCCATCATATCTAGCTTTTTTAGAAGATTCCATGACAACCGATTGCATTAAAGTTTGCATTAAGTCTTCTCGGTTTCGGCCACGACTGCTACTAGAACCCGGTGAAAACATTTGAGGTGTAGGGGTTTGTTGGCTTCCTCCCCCATAATTAACTCTATAAATCTCATATAATTGATGAAAATCAGTATTAAATTGTTGTATGCGTTTCCTTGAAAAGCTAGAATTTGTAAGAGAATCCAAACCAAACGATACACATATTGCGTGTATTAAAACTTCGACACCCGTAACATTTAAAAACGGGTTTAATGCCGCGGCACAAAGAAAAGTGAAGGGGATCTTTTTAAAATATTTTACCAATTTTTCTTTCATTGGTTTCACGACGTCGTGAAAGTGCAAATCCTGTTCGTATTGAGCAATTTTACTTGCCAAAATATAAAGTTGATTTAAAAGTAAAGGGCTCGTTGGATAATAAACACCGGATAACAAAGTTGTTGCAGTTTTGAAATCGCCCAAAATATCGTGAAAGCCATGAATCCTTGTCCAATCATCCTGAGTTATCGTGTTATCCGGGTAATAAATGTTATAAAATGCTTGAATATATTGTTGTTGTCTTAATAAATTATCCATCATTTTCCAAGTCGAATTCCATCGAACCGGCATATCGTGCGCCGGTCCCAAAGCTTTAAAACCGACTTGTTTGCAATAATCTTTATATAAGTTTTGCGTTTTTTTATTTCTTGTGAAAATTCGACGTAACATAAGCCTAAACTTAGTTAAAGGCTCATTAAGTTTACTTAAGCCGTCTTGAACGGCTAAGTTTATTATGTGTGCGCAACAACGTGTATGAAATAATTTTCCCTCTAAAATAGGGGATAAAGCCAAACGTAATCGGTCTACGCATGCCGTATTATTACTAGCATTATCAAACGAAATACTAATAACTTTATTTTTTAAATTATAATATTGAAGACATCTCATAATTATAGAAAACTGACGCTCACCCGAATGTGGCGAACCAAAGAGCTCAAACGTGATTACACGTTTGCATAATTGCCACGATGTCGGCACAATCCAATGTGCCGTTATGCATATATAAGAATCTGGCAATCCGAATGGTGCGCTCCATACATCACAAGTTAAAGAAACTTTGTTGGGTAAGTTTAAAAACATTTCTCGCATATTTTTTTGAACCTTATTCCAATATTTTAAAGCATCACGCTTAAGAGTTTGACGACTTACCGGAGTGTAGCGTGGTTGGAACCCATTTTTGATCATGTTTGTCATGTGAGGATTGTCGAAATGTCCGAACGGCAACGCCATTTGAATGGCACATTTCATTTGCATTTCTCGGGCGAGATCATTATCATACGACCATACTTGACCGGAATTGTCAAGTATGGGTTGAGTTGGATCGTCACCCGATTTCAACCTCTTGCATCTATCCTCGAAGTGGCGCTTTAACGTGCTATTTGATTCGGGTTTTAGGAAATCTCCACACCGTTTGCATTGAGCTTTTTTTGTACCGTCGGGAAATTTGACCAAGTTGAAATTATCCCAAACCGCTGCTTTTCGTGAATGATCGACAACAACGACGTAATTTTGTTCGGCCATTTTTTTGATACTAGAGAGTAGAGACTAGAGAGTAGAGAGTATAGACTAGAGACTAGAGAATTGTATGCGTTTTTTGCGAGAAACGAATATAAGAGCCGAGAAATGAGAATTGTATGCGTTTTTTTGCGTTTTGTAAGCAATGTAAGGTGGTGATGACCTCCATAACACCCCTAGTATTTATATGGGGTTTGGAGGGTGTTTTTTGATGAAAAAAACGGTCACAAGGGATATAAAACGGCTAGCCAACGGATCTATTTTTTTCAAAAAAATCGGGTCGGGCCGGGTCGGGCCACGAACCGGGTCACGAACCGGTCCCGGGTCGGGCCGGGTCGGGCCGAGGAAATCTATATATAGCCGAACCGGTCCCGGCTCTCGGGCTCAAAACCGGTTCTTGACCGGGCCGGGTCAGAACCGGTTATTGGCCGGTTTCGGGTCGGGCCAGCCCGTCGGGTCGGGTCGGGTCGGGTCAGTTTGGCCATCTCTAGGAATGAGTATGAGACCAATTTAAAGGTGTGAAATGATTATTCGAGTCAATTTCCATATTTGTAATTTGTTTTAAGACTAGAAAGTAATAGCCCTTCCATAAGTGAGGATATTTGTAGTTCCTTAAACTTGAAGGGTGATTATTTCAATTTATTTGAACATGAAATGAAGATGGTTCAATATCACCACTCACTCAATCAATCACCCTCCCATGGAACACCCAGCAGACCCAAAAATTACAACACTCCCACTCCATTTCTCTCTTGTAATTATCTCTAATTCTTAGAAAGTTATCGTTTCTGGGCTAAAAAGATTCAAAATCTTGCTTCTCCCAAATGGGATTTTCTTCTTTCAACAGGTTTCCCCCTCTATTACACCCACACACACATTTCACAATACCCATCTCTTATGTAATTTGATTCGATCATTTTGTGGTTTTTATTGATTGTGGGTAGTGTTCGCTAATGTAATTGCAGTGGGTGCGGTTGTTGCAGCCTTGGATGGAAATCATCCAGTTTTCTTGCACCATTAGGGTTTAATTCAAGCACCACAAATGGAGTTCTGGTCTCTGACTCATCCACCAACAGATTTAATCGGTTCAGAGGCGTTCGTCCCTCTGCATCTGCATCTTCTTCTGGTACTGTTCTTCCCCAATTTGTCGCATTTGATGCTAAATTATGAATGCTTGATGTTATGAGTGCATAAATCTCCATGTCTTAACAGCCGATTGTGAAAGTTACAACACAAGTTTGCAGAATTTTTTAGATAAATCCCCTAAATTAAGGTAGCGTTTCTGAAGGCTTATGATTAATAAGACGTGGAGCTCTAAGAGGTTATAAGATATTATGTTACCTCTTCTTATTTCAGACGTATTTCAGACTTCTCTGAAATCTGAAAAAAAAAACTGACCAAACGCAAAAAAAATCTGACCGATTCAGACTTCAGAGGCATTAGGAGGTTTAAAAACAAACAGCCCCTAACTCTTTAAATCACTGGTAGTTTGTTCTGATAATTACAGGCTCATTTGTCAATAGGATTTAGATAGTAGTGAATTTGGCCATTCTCGAAGTTGTTTTTGTCTTCAATTGCAGGGTCTACTTCTTTATGGTTTGTTAACTAAAGTGGGTGCATTAAGATCTTGTTTATATGTTTAAATTTACTGAATTCAAGACCATAGATGAGCTGACTGGTTAGATCAGGGGAAAGTTGAGGTGAAGAATTTTTAACTTTTACTGAATATTTATGATAAAAACTTGCCTTTGGTGTTTATGATAATAAGAAAGCTAGTGCAGGTAAAGAAATTTTAACTTTTAGCTTTGATGAAGAACGAACAATTATGAATCTTGATTTTTATTTAGATTTAGTTTGAAGTTGAAGTTGAAGAAGATAAAGCTTTGATTTTGAATTTTTGAAGCCGAAGAAGGCATAGTACGGATTCCTATTTATCTTAGGGGCCGTTTACTAAATGCTTACTGGGTAAGCACTTATCGGTATCACTTACCTTACCAATTGAGCTTGACAAGACCGATAATCTTACCCGGTAAGAGGCATAATAACAATGACCGAGAGTCTTACGTGGTAAGTGAGAGAAAAGACTCTTACCCGGTAAGCGCTTACCGGGTTTAAGATGCTTACCAACCTCCTATTTTGATGGTCGAGGTTGTCATACGACAAGGTAAGTGATGGTGATGTCTCTTGCCGGTAAGCGCTTACTGGGTAAGCGTTTGATAAACGGCCCCGTAGTTCTCAGTTTACTCTCATAATCTCTATTTTAATTATCTTCTTACCTAAAATCGCAATTCAGAGCCACTTTTGGTGAAGGCCGCAAGAGGAGAGCGCGTAAGCCGACCTCCAGCATGGATGATGCGCCAGGCTGGAAGGTATATGGCCGTTTACCGAAAACTTGCTGAGAAACATCCGTCTTTCAGAGAGAGATCAGAGACAACGGATCTCATAGTGGAAATTTCGTTGCAGCCTTGGGAAGCTTTCCATCCTGATGGAGTTATTATTTTCTCGGACATTCTTACCCCTCTACCTGCATTCGGTGTTCCCTTTGACATAGAAGAAGTGAGGGGCCCAGTTATTCAAACCCCAATTCGGTCTGAGGAAGGCTTGAAAGCCTTGCATCCAATCAACTTGGATAAACTAAACTTTGTTGGCGACTCCCTCAAGATTCTACGACAAGAGGTATTTCTTATTGTTGCCATATAGTCGAGATACATTTTGACTTGTTAGTCAAATTTATTTGTTTTCGTTCTTTAATCAACATGTATTCTTTATAATTTCGCTAAGATTCCAAGCTACGCGAAAGTCATAGCAAATGGTACAAAGATCTATTTTGAATTTGAATGCTATACGTTGGCTATGTTTAACCAACTGATAAGCTAGTCATCGACTGATAAAAGCTATTTATTAGCTGAAAAGCTAGCGGGTAGCTGAAAAGCTAGCTCTTGACTTATAAACTAGTTGTTGGCTGAAAAGCTAGATGACAATGTAAAATGACCTAAAAGGACATGTTGAAAATTTATTTTGAAAAATCTGAGGGGCATAATAGGAAAAAAAAGGGGAAGCCCCTGGAGCCTATTGAGACGCTACTTGAAGTAGAAAAGCTGGCTTATGGCTAATCAAACTGTTTTTTTTTTTCCTTTCTTATAAGCTCAAAAAATAAGTTGGTTTATGGTTGCCAGATATGGCCATAAAGGTTTGACTCGAACTGTGGCTCTTTAAACGTATTCGAAATTTCAATTAACACTTGTGAATTAGGTCGGCGGGAGGGCTGCTGTTTTGGGTTTTGTGGGTGCTCCGTGGACAATTGCGACATATATCGTAGAAGGTGGCACCACTCGTACATACACGAATATAAAAAGCATGTGTCATACAGCACCTCATGTATTACGGGCTCTTCTCTCGCATTTAACGGAGGCTATAGCCGAGTATGTTGTTTACCAAGTGAAATCCGGTGCTCATTGTGTGCAAATATTTGATTCTTGGGGCGGACAGCTACCTCCAAACATGTGGGAGCTCTGGTCAAAGCCATATATCAACGAGGCAAGACGATTCAACTAGTCTTCGGTCTTTTTATTTTCTATTTTTTGGAAGGTTGTCCTGGGCTATGCCTAGACTAATCCCAACAAATTATGACTGCAAGAAATCAGCCCTTATAAACTCAGTGGCCACAGTTGTTGTGTACGCCTGTATTCGAACGAACCTGGGGCAGGGATATTCCACCACATCCCCCAAGGCCTTAACCACTAAGCCACAACCCTTGTGTGGTTTTTTTCCAATGAATACTAAGGTTTATATCAAAATTCGTTCTTTTTGGTATTTTTAGATTGTAGGTATCGTAAAGAAGAAGTGCCCAGAAATACCGCTTGTACTTTATATCAACGGAAATGGCGGGTTGCTCGAAAAGATGAAAGGAACTGGAGTTGACGTTATTGGGCTGGATTGGACGGTTGATATGGCCGATGGAAGGCGAAGGCTGGGTGACGATATTAGTATTCAAGGAAACGTTGATCCTGCTTATTTGTTTTCGCCACTTTCTGCCTTGACCGATGAGATTCATAGGTGAGTGTCGTTTTTAACCAAAACAGCGTTGTTTAACATATATCAAAAGGTCATTGGCCTAGCAGAGATGGCCAAAAATCAGTCCCGGGCCCAAATAGTGATTTCGGTCCTGGTCCCGGTCAACCCAAATACGAAGGACCGGTTAAGCTTTAAAAGGCCCGGTTGTAAGAACCGGTTCTGGTCTCGGGTCGGGCCCAAACCACTCCCACTTAATTTTTTTTATTTTTTAAAAATTGATCTTTTACTTATAAAATATATTTTTTGAATAATTTGGTCAATCAGATACACTAACAAATATGTTTTTATTATAATTTGGTCAATCAAATACACTAACAAATACGTTTTTATTTTAACTTGGTCAATCAAATACACTAAAAAAATACATTTGTTATAATTGGGTCAGTCAAATACGTTTTAATTTAAAAATATACTTAAAAAACATTTTAAAAAATTAAATAAATAAATCGGTTCGGTCCCATAACCAGTCACGGGCGGGGCCGGACCTTGTTTTTGGATGAAAATCATAACCGGTTAAGGACCGGCGACCCAAACGGTCCCAGGCCCATTTGTGCCATCTCTAGCCTAGCGGTACCCGGGTTATCTGGAAAACCCAACCTCCCCGGAGATCAAGCGTTCAAACCTCATCAACGGTTAGGAATGTGCATTAGTATTTGTCATATATGCTTCAAAAACAACGGTGAGAAATGTGCGTAAGTATTTGTCGTATATAAATATTATATATACTTCGAACACAACGTTGTTTAGATGTGATGGGATGTTGGTTTTTTCGAGGTTCTTATGATCATGGTCATATGACAGGGTGGTGAAGTGCGCTGGACCGAAGGGTCACATTTTGAACCTGGGCCACGGCGTGCTTGTTGGAACTCCGGAGGAAGCCGTTTCGCGGTTCTTTGATGTTGCAAGAAGCTTCAACTTTGATTCCGTTGAGGAGAAATCTAAAGTTGTAGTTTGAATGCAATTTGTTTCGATTTTCTGGTAGGATTAACGTAGTGTTGTTGAGGTTTTTTGCCCGAAATTCGGTTTTTATTTTTGTTTTTTTGCTTAAATTTGAGCTGCCGGATCTTGATTTGTATTGTGTATTCTTTTGGGAAGAAACAATCTTTCATATGATCATGTTATGGTATGCAAGAAACGGTGTCAACTGGATGCAAGAAAACGTGCTGCTATGTTTGAACAAAAACTTAGATGGTAACTTGTTCTAATTTTATGGTACGAGGAACAGAAGTTTAGGTGTTCTCTTGGACCGTTTAAACCGGTCGAATTGTAACACCCTCAAATTTGGGAAAAACAACTAACTAAAAATTTCAATAATACATCAAAAAAGAATAGAATTTCTTCCTATAAACCAATACTGGAAATATTTCAAACTAAGTTCTATAATTAATTTCAGACAATTCATAACCCAAGTCTTATTACAAAAACTAAATCCATATCGGGTGTTACTTAACCCGAGTACAAGTTGCTAATCCCGAAATAAATGTGGAAGACTTCACTAAGCAAATCACTTCTCGAGCACACTACTAGCACCCATCTCTTCACAGTGTCGCTAGAACTATTCCCAACCTGAACCTGCTGCACATGCCGACAAATAAAAAGGTTAGGCTAACGCCTAGTGAGTTCAAGAGTTTTTATCATGGTTATATAATTCGTAAGACGAGAAATGTGCAATTTAAATCATGGGTTCCAAGAAGGATTTCTTTAAATGCAAACCACCCATTTTTCAACGCACACAAATCCTGTGACAAAACCTCCAATATAAAACGATTCTCAAAAATGGACTCAACCCAAACTCACTTGAAAAGTGAACCAATTTTTGATTTCCAGAATCATAAAAACATGAATAAATCTCTATTATTCAAAACATCCCAAATACGGATGAGGCATAATACACAACCCATAAAATATGGAAAGCAATCCATATAAATATAATACGTCACCGAAAATATGGATAAAACAAATACCCAAACAACATCTTCCGATGACGGGGGAGACCCGTATCCATCAAGGTGACGAGAACACGTGAGTGGGGTCACCTATGATGTTATTGGATTACACCTCAAGTCCCGGTTTTAGTTTCTATGCCATAAAGACATCACAACCTCAAACCATATACATGCCTTTATTTCCTACTCCGTCGAGTTACACCTCAAGGACTTATGTGACCATATTGCCTATCCACTCTAGACGAGTTACACCTCAAGGACTTCAATGTCCCTTATTGCCTACTCGCTAGTGGCCCCGAACGGCCTACCGCATATACCCATTCGTTCCAATAGTCCACTCCTCGTGCACAAAGAGATAGACACCAAATAACTCATAGTCCCAGAGTATAACCCATAACGGTTCCTCCCCACAAAAGAAACGAGACATCAACAACGCCAGTTCGGGCATAATTCCCAAAGTGAAAATATCAAGACTCCTCACTATTAAATGTGACTGACTTACATGCCTATGGATCCAATGCAATACAGTCTAAAGTACATGACTCCACTTGAATGACACACACACTTAAAACATGTACTCTCCAAATAAAATGCAATAAATACAACTCACACCCAAAGCTCCACATTACATTATTAAAACTGGACAAATGTCCTCAAGACTCAATAAAGTCATAAACCGAGCCATAAACTCAACCAAAACCAATTAACCACTCATAAAAGTCAAATAATGCATTAAAGCGTATGTAACCCACGTTTATGCGAAACATGCTCCATAGACACGAATTACTCAACACAACCCTTAATTTAAGTCACGTCATTTTCCAAAGTACACATCAAAGTGCATTTATATCAAAAGATTTACAATCGTAAGATAAATCATTTAAAATGACAATACTTAAGATTTATCCATCAAAATAGCCAAATTACATCTTTTCTCAAACCGAAAAGTTTACAACTTCTAAAATGCTCACAAGGTCGGAAATGACCAAAAATCCAATGACCCACACTTTCATGCTTCAAAACGTACCACCGCATAAAATTATGCATATTTCCAACAAAACACTAAAAGTGTATTTTTACTAGATAACCTTCAATTATGCATTAAATATCAAAACACTTTCATTAATGCTTACTTTATCAAGTTATCCAAAAATCCCAAATGTTGGTGTTTATAAAGTAAAATACTACAAGTAATCAAAATCATTCAAATAACGCAACAATGCATATTTTCATGTAAAACGCTTAAAACACTTTAAAATGAACATTTTGGCATGTACAACGTTTTCACAAATCAACGTGAACTTACCTTGCTAGATTTAGGCTAAATCTAGGTTTTCCCCAAATTTGAGCTCCTTTGAATAAACTTGAGTTCCCAAGCCAAATCTTCCAAAAACCTAGATCCATAAGTTTCCAACCATCAATAATCATATTCAACCATATAAAATCGCCCCCAAGCATTTTCATCAATAATCTCAACTTATACCCAAAACCCTAATTTCCATAGATAAAGAAAATAGATGGTTACCTCAATCACAACAAGAATCCACCAACAAAACACCTCTAGATCACCAACAAAACACCACAAACTCCAATTCTTCAAAATGGACAAAAAGGTTGGATGAAACCCTAGAAAGCTTTGGGTGAAGAAGATGAAGTGAAAGGGTTTCAAGATTTGTTTCCCAAAACTATGGTAGATGAAGAAATCACATGCAAATCTCGAATCTTGTGGCTAAATGGCTCAAAATCGACTTTGGGGGCTTAGGGTTTTGGTTTGGGAGAGAAAGGGATGAAGGGGAAGAAGTGGGGAAATGAAAATGGGGTTAAAATGATGAAAATCGCGTTTTTATGCTCCAGGTACCCGACGGCTAAAGTGACGTGCGAGAGTGACACAAGTGTCACTTTCACTGGGCACTCTCGCCGTGGTCCCATGCCTCTCGGTACAAAACCGGCGAGAGTGACATGCGAGAGTGACACAAGTGTCACTTTCGCTGGTCACTTTAGCCGAGGTCGTACCGAAAGTTATTTTGGCCATAACATCTTCGTTTTAGCTCCGTTTTCGCTTCGGAAAGGACCGTTGGATTCGTACTTGAATTCTACATCCAACAAGACCATCAAATATAGGATTCAATCCAAAATCCTATTTTTATATTTATTTTAAAAGTTACAAAAACTCGGGGTGTTACACTCCTCCCAACCTTAGAAGAGATTTCGTCCTCGAAATCTAACTCCCTTACAACCAATGTCCACCCATATACGTTACCCTTACATCCGAATGAATGTTCAACTTGCTAGAGTAGTTTCTAACCGCATGGCTTCGGTTGCCTCCCAACCTTAGGTGTTCCATGCTTCCCCAACGGTAGATCCCGACTCTCAATCAGTCCATGTCCCCATGTTCTTAAACTTTTTCTCCAATTCAGCCCAAGGTTTGATCACCATCGAAACCAACAAAATCTCCAAATCTAATTGTTCCCGCTGCTGAACTGTCACTTAATTCTAACGAGCTCCATTAGACTCAAAAATAGATGGTTGTCACTGACCCATCGATTATACAACTCTAAGACTACGTCCAATTACCAATCCTCCAATCGACAGATTCTTTTTACCATTTAAGGAAGGTCATCCCACTAAATCTACTTATCACAATTGAACTTCTTAAGACCACTACAACCGATACCACTATCCTTTGAAATTGGACTACAACCCTCCAAATACACTAACGGTTCTTAGCCTCGAAATCCAAAAGTTGACACCTAGTCATACCACCAAACTTTGAACCACAACAGAACTCCATACACACGAGTTTCATTCGTCGAGCATCCCCACCAAACCAAGGTTATCCACAAGGTGTTTAAAGGGTCCTACGCGTCCTTTATGCAAAAACTGACGAACCCATAACAAGGTTGCTGAAGAGAATGGTTACCATAAGCATTATCAAAAGATACCATGATACACCGACTTTGCAAATTACTACTCAGCTTAAGGTACCAACACACGTCGAAATACCCAACCTTCTACTGTCGAGGTTCTATACGCCTTTACTCTTAACCGGGGTTACTTAACCTTTTCAAAGTTCCAATGAGTTCAAGGTTTTCAAGTGAAATACTCAACAAATATGCCAATCGAAAACTTTTACAGAAATGTTCAACACGAACATTTTCATAACGATTAATCACACGTATAAAATCTATTACCACCTGTCCAGTTGTTGTGCAAAAATGGGCACACTCATCCTACATATGAAATCATTTGAAAGTTACTCGATCTACTGACAACTGCAAAAGTAAGTTAAATCAAACTTTTAAAATGAACCGTTATGGTCCTAGCACGGATTTATTTATGTCTTGAATGTAAAGTAATTTCCGACATTAAAATGGTGTGCAACTAACGTATTCATACGGAACTTTGAAAATAACTTAAACGACGTCGAATCCAAACATTCTTTCCTTTAACCATAAAATGACACGGAGTAAAATCCACCACAAAATTCGCATGTGTCAATTTATTTTGCAAAGGAAATGGCGAAATGATCTATATATATACACTTTGGTTAAAATATAAAATGATTTGCGTCGGTTCCAAGTTTAAAGCCAAATGGCAATCGTGTTTTCATCATTCGAAAAATATCGGCTAAAATATCGTGAAGAAATTTCAAATCGGAATATACATGCAAACTTGTAACACTCTCCAAGTAGTTTTTCTTAGATAAAACAACATGTAACAGATAGTCTATGCGACGTCTCAAAAGAGGAAATTCGTTAAATCAAGTTCTGAAATTTTCTCATTTAGTCAGTAATTAATGGGAGTAAAACCTTCTGACCAGACTCACACACATCAATGTATTTTCTCAAAACTTAGGAAAATGGCGAGTGCTTGTAGTTTTGGTTGACACTTAAAAGAATTTAAATCGACTTCAAAATTTCGGACCGTACAAACGATGCATATTAAAGCTCCCAAAGTAGTGACTACAAAGTTATGCATACCCATAGATTAATATAATGCTTTTGCGTGAAATGATAATAAAAGAATCAATTAATCGAAAGCGCACAAAGCAAATCATTAAGAATAACTATCAGGTTACTCTTACATGCATTACTCACGCCACGTATAAATCAATCCGTACACTGAACAAGTTGCAACGAAATGTGCTAACACAAATCTTCAAAAGAGAAATTATGCGACACCAAAATTCCAAAAACCATTCATTTTGGTTGTCCTACGACATAAAATAATATTTCTCAACAAAACCCGTATGAAACAAAATGCCTAATATAACTCATAAATTAACTCACATGATAAATAAAGCATGCACATTTCAAAGTTGTACCCATGCGACACAAACACCGTGAAACAAAACTCCATAAAACTCAAGGGAGCTCAATGGCCTCAAATCAACCAAATGGTGCCAAACTTTCCGCTTCCAAAAATCAAATTGCATAAAGCAAAATCATGAATAAATTGTCGTACTTTCGAAAATCCCCTTTTTGTTGTAATTACGATATAAACAACATCTTTCAGCAAAACCCGCATTAAATAAATTTCTCAATAAAGCTCGACATCAAAATAACGGGAGGTAACTCTCCGTCCAAACCTTAACATATGTGGAGGAGATCCAATGTTAAAGTCATAAGCCGTAGTTACTTGTCCAACATTCCAAACAACATCAAAATATCAAAATATGGATATCACTATATCCGAAAGTAACGTTGGACAACAACAAAAATAAAGCAAGTCCCGACAAAGTTTGCAATTCCCGCAATAAAATAATTTCATGCATGTTCAATATCATGATTTAAAATCTTGTACGTGCTAAACGTTTTTCCGAGATTTCGTAACACAATTCACATGACGATTTGAAACACTAGAAACAATTAATGCAAATTATTTCAAAAATTATTTTGTAATGAATTTAGTCGGCACTCAACATCTCAAGACCATACTCCTCCAATTCCTCCGGTTACACTATCGTCATTCGAAGGCTCAAACATCTTAAGGCAAAATTGAAAGTTGCATCGGTTAACCTCACAACTTCTCCTCGAATTAAAGACGATTCATTAAGCCTATGATCCTAATCAAACCATCAATTTTGACCCGAAATGGTCCACTTAATGCAATCACCATGCTTATTGTCACTCTAAGTGACAAATGCTAAAATCATCACCTCTTCTAACGACTACTCGCTTAGAAACTTCTTCACTACCCCAACGGTCATCACATCAAAGTTGTCCAAGTACCCACATGTAACTTGTAGGTTCACCATAACACTAATTATGAACGTACCGTACATGATCATCCTTGCTACCCTCGACATAATTCCCGTTTCTAGTGACTCCATCAACCTCAAAATATCCTATCTTAGAGTGTCTAGTGGTGCAATTTCACTCTCATTCACTTAAAAGAACGCTAGTTTGAGTCTAGGTATCCAAAATCAACACCTAATTCTCTCAAACTTAAGCTCTGATACTGTTAATGCCAAAAATCGCACACAAGTACAACTTGAGGTTGATTGTGGAGCTTAACAACTAAAGAAATGAATCTTTTGACAAATCGTGCGATAAAGACAGAAAATTGTAAAGAGACAGAGATTTTGATGACGCGGGAAAAACCTCAACGAGGAAAAAACCCGCGGACGACTGTGGAAGCCGTCGCTGCACTATGATCGCCAAACAGGGGCGACGTGCTTTGTTTCAGGTGTCGATCGTACAATGATTACAATACAAATGACTTGAAATGTAAAAATAACAAGTGTATCGAGTGTAAAACAAGTGTGTCGTGTGCTAAGACTGCTGGTCGAGAGTGTGAGTCGTGCGTCGAGAGCGATCATTGGAGAGAAATTCCTTTACTTCGGATGTTCTTGAGTACGCAGTGTGATTCTTGAGTTTTTTTGTGTTAGATGCCCTGCAAATGATAGCTTTATCTTTGTATTTATAGTCTTCGAGTGCTTTAATGACTTCATGATTTCTTCTAGTAACGGTCGTACCGGTCATCGTTGTTTTAATGCTCATAACTGCTCTGTCGGTTTCGTCCGTTGGCTATGAATGATGTTGACCTGCATTGAATGATGAAAACGTAACAGAAATGTCGCGTGTTAGTTGGTCGAGGTCGTATGTTTCTACACGATGATCGAGTGTCGAGAGGTACTTTCGACTATGGCTTCGGTCTAAGGACAAAGTGTTGACGATTTAACTTTGTTACAAGAGAAGTGTAATAAATGTTTTTTAACGTCTCGGTCGTGGTCGAAGCTGGTGGATTTTTACCCAAACAGTTTGCCCCCAAATTTTGAAAAAGTGGAGTGACAAATTCAAATTTCAAAAGTTTTTAAAATTTTTCCAGTGACACGTGTAAAAAATCCTTTCGGTTGCCTTAGAACTGGATCGGTCCAATTCTAACCGAATGGGAAGTCGAAGAGAGGATAAGGTCGTGACGTCAGGCTAATGCATGATTATGCTAAGCAGCTGTCATTGCCAGGTGTCGACAATCTGTCGAGCATTCGAAAAGGCAGGGGCACGTGTCGACTATCGAGGGGTTCGACCTGACACGATTTTTAGCATAAATAGAGATCTTCGACGGATCCCTTCCCTTTACGATTTTAGAGAGTTTTGAGAACGAGATTCTTCTGGGATTCTTTGTTGCTCTTTGTTCAATATTTTCCAATCTTGCAAGAATCTCTGTCTTACTTAGATTTTTCGTGGCTTTTGAGCACCTATATAGGGTATAGTTTTGAACTCTTTTACTCGTCTTTTAGCTAAGACATTCATGCTTTGGGTTTATCATTAACTCAGCTAATGCCCTGATTCTGAAGACTTGTGGCCTTTTTCATTTTTAAGTTTATCTTGTGATGTTCACCTTTAATATATATTCTCAGAAGAATCGTAGATGAAGGTGCCGACGATCTCGGCTAAAAGAGCAGCTCAACTCGATTTCGCCCGTAGGGGCAAGAAGAGAAGACTGCAGGCCTTGACAATTGAGTCGGGGGTTTTACCGAAGACGCAGATGACGATCCTGAGGGAACCGTCTTCTAAGGTTGATGGCTCATCGAGAGTCAATACGCCTGAGAAGGCGAAGGCAACGATCACGATTGATGTGACATCAGTGGATCTTGCGCAACTGGCGACGATGTTCCCCTTAGCCACGTCGACCCTTTCGTCGGGCGACAAGGGCAAGGGTGTTAAGACGGGAGAGGGTGAGAAGGAAGTCACGATGGTCAACTTTACGTTGCCGTTGGACCCCTTAGTTGACAATGTCCTTGTCGGGACGAAATTGTTCCCGTATCTGGGAAAATATCAGCTCTTATCTTTCGAAGAGCGTTTCCGAGGAATTTTCGTCGTAGAGACGAAATCACGTATAGTCGGATTGGCGTTCCTAGTAAGTTTCTGTTTCTAAAACTTACGTTTCGACGTTTTTCATCGAGCGTTTGTTAATATATTTCTTTGTATTTTACAGATATTCCAACCTTCTTTTGCGAAGGTAGAGAAGATGTTGGACTGGGAGTCGACCGTCGAGAGCTACGAAAAATATCGTATTCCTTCCTCCAACCTTAACATTAATCTTAAGAGCCACATTCAAAAGATACTGCGGATTCACCTCCGCAACATGTCGCGGCGCACGATGTTGGGAAATAATTCCCATACTCGTTTGATCCTTGCATAAGTTCTTCATCGCACTTCACGGTTGATGAGGATTCCAAGGTCGAGACTTCGGGCAAAGATGTGACCAACATTCATCTTCATATTTGGGATAGATTTACGATTTATGGACTTTGTTTTTTGTGCTCGACTGTTGGCGATCGAGTTATCTAATGTAATAGTTGTTTTGATGAATGGAATCTTTATCTCGCATACCTCCCTGTTTTACATGCCTTATAAGTAATCATAAGTGTTTAATTGCGAATTTCAATCGTAGAAGAAAACATGCGACTTAGGCATTCACTGTAATACAATGATCAAGACATGTATCATACATTTGAATCATATTAACAATCATATGCGATTGACGTGTTCATCCAGATCATACAAATTTCCCTTGGTTTTAAGAACTTAGATCGGATGAATGTTAAACCCTACGATCGTATAACCAGATCGTACGATGCTCGTGAATCGTGCGTCCCTGCGACAGAGCGAGTCATAGACTTGAACATTTGTATTATGCGACGAGATTTAAAGTCGTATAGAAGACTTAATAACTAATATCATGGGATCCTGCGTTAAAACGATGTCAGAGGTTGGTCGTTGGCTAACCAACGACCCTCCGATGCTTAAGTTAGTAATCGTCGCGATGAGAAAATCGTATGAAAGAGAAAAAAGACTTAGAAAAAAATACCTTTTCAAATGTGTAGCATTCCAGCTACGTGGGACGTCTTGGTTGTCGAGGGTTTGGAGCCGATAGGCACCTTTACCAACGACTTCTGAGATACGATAAGGACCTTCCCACTTGGTGGAAAGTTTACCTGCATTGAGCTCTTGAGTGTTTTGGAATACTCGACGGAGGACGTAGTCGCCTATTTGAAATACTTTAATTTTGACATTTTTGTCGAAGTGTCGCTCGACCACTTGTTTTTGTGATGCCATTTTGATCAACGCTGACTCTCTGAGCTCTTCGAGGGCGTCGAGATCATAACTTAGATCGACTAGATTGTGGTCGACGGAAGTATGTCTTGATGTCGAGAGCTGAACTTCGACTGGTAGAACTGCTTCACAACCATAAACCAAAGAGAAGGGAGTTTGTCCTGTGGACGTACGAGGCGTCGTACGATTTGCCCGCATGACTGAAGGAAGCTCTTCGACCCACTTTCCCTTGGCGGCTTGTAGTCTCTTTTTGATTGAAGCAACGATGGTCTTATTGCTTGATTCAACAAGTCCATTTGCCTGGGGGTATCTGGGTGTCGAGGTCGCCAGCTTGATACTACGGTCTTCACAGAACTGTCGAGTCCTGTCGCTTGTGAATTGAGATCCATTATCGCAGACAATTTCGGATGGAATCCCAAACCTGCATATAATGTTAGTCTGGATAAAAGACACGACTTCCTTATCGCGAACTTGGGAAAAGGCTGCTGCTTCTACCCATTTGGAGAAATAATCTGTAAGTACGAGGAGGAATACCTTTTGCCCAGGGGCAGGTGGTAGCTTACCGACAATGTCCATACCCCATCTCATGAAAGGCCACAGGATCAGTGTCGAATGTAAGGGTTCAGATGGTTTATGAGACGTACCTGAATGTCGTTGACAGGGATCACAGTTTTGGACATACCTGATAGCGTCTTGTCGTAGCGTCGGCCAAAAGTAACCTTGTCGAGAGATACGATTAGCCAGACTACGACCTCCTGACTGATTACCACACTCACCTTCGTGCATTTCTTGGAGGATTTTCCGGATTTGATTCTTATTGACGACGCATCTTAGGTTTAAGCCTGTTGATGATCGTCGATAGAGTCTATTTTCGATCATGACGTACCTGGATGCCTTGAATCTGATCTTTCGAGCTTCCATCTTGTCTTCTGGGAGTTGGTCGTGTAAGAGAAAATTTCGAATGTCACACGACCAGTCATCTTCTTGCTCCTCGATCTGGACGACGTCGTTATTTTCGGTGGATGACGTCGCTAAGTGGATCAGAGGAATATTGTCGAATATTGGTTCGACTAGGGTGGATCCAAGGTTTGCTAAAGCGTCGGCTTGAGTATTCTGATCCCTCGGAATTTGTTCAATATAAAATGATTTGAACTTTTCTGATTTTTCTTTTGCTATCTTTAGATACGACGCCATTTTTAAGTCTTTGGCTGCGAATTCTCCATTCATCTGGTTCACGACCAGAAGAGAATCGCTTTTGACATGCAGCGAGGTTGCCTCCGAGTCGTGGGCCATATCCATTCCTACGATCAGGGCTTCGTACTCAGCTTCGTTGTTGGTGGCTCTGAAGTCACATCGAACTGAATATACCATCTTGCCCCCCTGTGGCGACTTCAAGACGACGCCAAGTCCTGATCCTCTGATGTTGGACGACCCATCGACGTGTAAGGTCCAAGGTACGTCGTCGTGAGTCGCCACAATAGACACTTCGAACTCTGCTTCTTTTCCCAATTCAGGACTAAAGTCGGCGATAAAATCAGCTAGTGCCTGCGATTTGATCGCTGTCCTAGGTTTGAAGTCGATGTCGTAGCTGCTGAGATATACACTCCATTTCGCTAATCGTCCTGTCAACTCAGGTTTTCTCAAGACAGACTTGATAGGATAGTTAGTAACGACAGTAATCGGGTGTGATTCGAAATAATGTCGCAATTTCTTTGCTGCTGTAACAAGCGAAAATAGTAATTTTTCCATCGAGGAGTACCTGGTTTCGGCGTCCAAAAGGGATTTACTTACATAGTAGATCGGTAGTTGCTGTTTTTCATCTTCTCGTGTCAGGACGGCACTTACTGCATTAGTACTGACAGCCAAATACAGCTGCAGGACCTCATGATCGTGAGGCTTTGACAGCAAAGGTGGTGACGCCATGTATTCTTTTAATTTTTGCAGTGCTTGCTCATGATCGTCGGTCCAGTTGAAGCCTTTATTTTTCCCGAGGACGTTATAAAACAATGACATCTATCTGAGGATCGAGAGATAAACCTGTTCAAAGCCGCCACCCGACCAGTGAGTCTTTGGACTTCTTTGAAATTTCTCGGAGATTTGATCTCGACAATAGCTTTGATCTGGTCGGGATTGGCCTCGATTCCTCGACGAGTGACCATGTAGCCTAGGAATTTTCCAGCACTAACACCGAAGGAACACTTCGTCGGGTTGAGCTTCATGTTATACTTGCGAAGGACGTCGAAGGACTGCCTCAAGTGCTCGACGTGGTCGACTGCTTGCTTCGACTTGACTTCGCTTATTTCTTTCAGGAGTAAATTTCCTTCACTTTTGCTTGATGGGCTTGAATGATGGATCGATGTTGAGCTTATGGGAGATGACATTAGGATCGATACCGACCATATCTTCATGTGACCAAGCAAAACAATCGGCATGTTCCTGAAGAAAAGATATTAACTTGTCTTTAATGCTGGGATCGAGGGATGATCCTATAAAGACTTTTTGAGCAGGCTTGCTCGGATCCAAGACGATTTCTTCCAAACGATAGTCATCGGCTATCATAGGGGAATCTTGTGCATCCCCGAGCTCTTCGCGCATCTGGGCAGTGATTTGCTCGGGATTTTCGAAGCCTGCCATGAAAAAGGAAATAGAAACTTCCAAGAAACCGTTAGTAGGACGCACGTTTGTCAAAGATTTTTCTCTAGATGGGGCCCCATGGTGGGCGCCAAACTGTTAATGCCAAAAATCGCACACAAGTACAACTTGAGGTTGATTGTGGAGCTTAACAACTAAAGAAATGAATCTTTTGACAAATCGTGCGATAAAGACAGAAAATTGTAAAGAGACGGAGATTTTGATGACGTGGGAAAAACCTCAACGAGGAAAAAACCCGCGGACGACTGTGGAAGCCGTCGCTGCACTATGATCGCCAAACAGGGGCGATGTGCTTTGTTTCAGGTGTCGATCGTACAATGATTACAATACAAATGACTTGAAATGTAAAAATAACAAGTGTATCGAGTGTAAAACAAGTGTGTCGTGTGCTAAGACTGCTGGTCGAGAGTGTGAGTCGTGCGTCGAGAGCGATCATTGGAGAGAAATTCCTTTACTTCGGATGTTCTTGAGTACGCAGTGTGATTCTTGAGTTTTTTGGTGTTAGATGCCCTGCAAATGATAGCTTTGTCTTTGTATTTATAGTCTTCAAGTGCTTTAATGACTTCATGATTTCTTCTAGTAACGGTCGTACCGGTCATCGTTGTTTTAATGCTCATAACTGCTCTGTCGGTTTCGTCCGTTGGCTATGAATGATGTTGTCCTGCATTGAATGATGAAAACGTAACAGAAATGTCGCGTATTAGTTGGTCGAGGTCGTATGTTTCTACACGATGGTCGAGTGTCGAGAGGTACTTTCGACTATGGCTTCGGTCTAAGGACAAAGTGTTGACGATTTAACTTTGTTACAAGAGAAGTGTAATAAATGTTTTTTAACGTCTCGGTCATGGTCGAAGCTGGTGGATTTTTACCCAAACAGATACCAACTTGTAACACCCTCAAAATTTGGGAAGAGCAACTAACTAAAAATTTCAATAATACATCCAAAAAGAATAGAATTTCTTCCTATAAACCAATACTGGAAATATCTCAAATTAAGTTCTATAATTAATTTCAGACAATTCATAACCCAAGTCTTATTACAAAGACTAAATCCATATCGGGTGTTACTTAACCCGAGTACAAGTTGCTAATCCAGATATAAATGCGGAAGACTTCACTAAGCAAATCACTTCTCGAGCTCACTACTAGCACTCATCTCTTCACAGTGTCGCTAGAACTATTCCCAACCTGAACCTGTTGCACATGCCGACAAATAAAAAGGTTAGGCTAACGCCTAGTGAGTTCAAGAGTTTTTATCATGGTTATATAATTCGTAAGACGAGAAATGTGCAATTTAAATCATGGGTTCCAAGAAGGATTTCTTTAAATGCAAACCACCCATTTTCCAACCCACACAAATCCCGTGACGAAAGCTCCAATATAAAACGATTCTAAAAAATGGACTCAACCCAAACTCACTTGAAAAGTGAACCAATATTTGATTTCCAAAATCATAAAAACATGAATAAATCTCTATTATTCAAAACATCCCAAATACGGATGAGGCATAATACACAACCCATAAAATATGGAAAGCAATCCATATAAATATAATACGTCACCGAAAACATGAAAACAAATACCCAAACAACACCTTCCGATTACGGGGGAGACCCGTATCCATCAAGGTGACGAGAACACGTGAGTGGGGTCACCTATGATGTTCTTGGATTACACCTCAAGTCCCGGTTTTAGTTCCCATGCCATAAAGACAGCACAGCCTCAAACCATATACATGCCTTTATTGCCTACTCCGTCGAGTTACACCTCAACGACTTATGGGACCATATTACCTATCCAATCTAGACGAGTTACACCTCAAGGACTTCAATGTCCCTTATTGCCTACTCGCTAGTGGCCCCGAACGGCCTTCCGCATATACCCATGCGTTCCAATAGTCCACTTCTCGTGCACAAAGAGATAGACACCAAATAACTCGTAGTCCCGGAGTAAAACCCATAACGGTTCTCTACAAAAGAAACGAGACATCAACAACGCCAGTTCGGGCATAATTCCCAAAGTGAGAATATCAAGATTCCTCACTATTAAATGTGACTGACTTACATGCCTATGGATCAAATGCAATACAGTCTAAAAGTACATGACTCCACTTGAATGACACACACACTCAAAACATGTACTCTCCAAATAAAATGCAATAAATACAACTCACACTTAAAGCTCCACATTACATTATTAAAACTGGACAAATGTGCTCAAGACTCAATAAAGTCATAAACCGAGCCATAAACTCAACCAAAACCAATTAACCACTCATAAAAGTAAAATAATGCATTAAAGCGTATGTAACCCACGTTTATGCGAAGCATGCTCCATAGACACGAATTACTCAACACAACCCTTAATTTAAGTCACGTCATTTTCCAAAGTACACATCAAAGTGCATTTATATCAAAAGATTTACAATCGTAAGATAAATCATTTAAAATGACAATACTTGAGATTTATCCATCAAAATACCCAAATTACATCTTTTCTCAAACCGAAACGTTTATAGCTTCTAAAGTGCACACAAGGTAGGAAATGACCAAAAACCCAATGACACACACTTTCATGCTTCAAAACGTACCACCACATAAAATTATGCATATTTTCAACAAAACACTAAAAGTGTATTTTTACTAGATAACCTTCAATTATGCATTAAATATCAAAACATTTTCATTAATGCTTATTTTATCAAGTTATCCAAAAATCCCAAAGGTTGATGTTTATAAAATAAAATTCTACAAGTAATCAAAATCATTCAAATAACCCAACAATGCATATTTTCATGTAAAACACTTAAAACACTTTAAAATGAACATTTTGGCATGTACAACGTTATCACAAATCAACTTGAACTCACCTTGCTAGATTTAGGCTAAATCTAGATTTTCCCAAATTTGAGCTCATTTGAATAAACTTGAGTTCCCAAGCCAAATCTTCCAAAAAACTAGATCCATAAGTTTTCAACCATCAATAATCGTATTCAACCATATAAAATCGTCCCCCAAGTATTTTCATCAATAATCTGAACTTATACCCAAAACCCTAATTTTCATAGATAAAGAAAAGAGATGGTTACCTCAATCACAACAAGAATCCACCAACAAAACACCACAAGCTCCAATTCTTCAAAATGAACAAAAAGGTTGGATGAAACCCTAGAAAGCTTTGGGTGAAGAAGATGAAGTGAAAGGGTTTCAAGATTTGTTTCCCAAAACTATGGTAGATGAAGATATCACATGCAAATCTGGAATCTTGTGGCTAAATGGCTCAAAATCGACTTTGGGGGCTTAGGGTTTCGGTTTGGGAGAGAAAGGGATGAAGGGGAAGAAGTGGGGAAATGAAAATGGGGTTAAAATGATGAAAATCGCGTTTTTATGCTCCAGGTACCCGACGGCTAAAGTGAAGTGCGAGAGTGACACAAGTGTCACTTTCGCTGGGCACTCTCTCCGTGGTCCCATAGCTCTCGGTACAAAACCGGTGAAAGTGACATGCGAGAGTGACACAAGTGTCACTTTAGCCGAGGTCGTACCGAAAGTTGCTTTGCCATAACATCTTCGTTTTAGCTCCGTTTTCGCTCCGGAAAGGACCGTTGGATTCGTACTTGAATTCTACATCCAACAAGACCACCAAATCTAGGATTCAATCCAAAATCCTATGTTTATATTTATCTTAAAAGTTCCAAAAACTCGGGGTGTTACACGAATAAAGTCAAACCAGACCATTTTAGGTGGTTTTAGTGGTTTGGTGGTATGATCACGTCTAAAAAATAGCCAAACCGTTTGGTCCGGTCTGGTAGTTTGAACATGTTTTTAAGCGGCCTGGATCAAACTGACCGCCAAAAATATTAAATATGCATGTAGTAACTATATTTAGTTTTGGTCTCAATCTTTATGGCCCAATAATTTTTCTTTTGTCTAAAAGATTATGTTTTTTGCATGGAAAAATTGCATCAAAATAGAACGAACTTTGATTTATTTTCTATTTTAGGGAACCAACTTTAAAAATTATCATTTTATGGTTTGAACCAAAATTTTCATATATTTAAGGGCCTCGGTTACCTGTTTAGTAGCTAACCGGTTGCCTCGATCTGATTTGTTAAATACTTGATTAAAAAGAGTATTATGCGCATATTAGCAACCTTTCTGCCCCATCGCTTCTCCGACCGATCCATCATTCTTCTCTCGCCATCACTAGTCGTTTCTCTCTCCTCATCTCTCTGGTTGTTCCACCATCCTTGCTGATACGAACTCATATCATTTCTCAGCTTTTAATAAATTAGATTTTTATTATGTTTTTATTTATTTAGTTTGAAAAAGGTGGCCTCCTAATAAGGAGTCATGGGAATGTAATTTCTTCTGATTATGCTTCGGAAGTAGTGGTTAGTGTAGAACAAAAAATTAAAGATAAACAGGAAAAGGCAAGATAAGAGAAGAGAACAGAAGATGGCCGAGGCCTGTGTTTGAAACAGTGCCCTTAAAACAGATTCACCCTGTGGTGTCTGTTTCCCAGGGTACACCGGCCGAAGCAGTAGTACTGCCGGACGGAGACAAATGCCTGAGAGAAAAACGAGTTCACACCTAATAAGCCGATTGTTTTTCTGATGTGAGAGTCGTGTGTCTCAAATGAACTCTATACACCAGGAAATAATAAATATAAGCAAATGGAAAGTCAACCGTTTCTTGCAAACGAAACCGAAAAATTCTGGAGAATTTTTTCCACAAACCTTTCTGAACTTTTCGGTCGACCTCAACGCTGCATTCGTGTCCGCATGACGCGCTCATGCACACAAGTTCAGTTGTCCGGTGCCCAACCGGTCCAGAATTCGCACCCCCCCCCCCTGCGCGCGCACGTGAAGGGGACTTTCATTCAATTCATATTAATCTCTCCATTTGCAAAACCATATATAAACTTGTTCCATTTCCATGTTCCCACCAATGTGGGACAAACCTTTTTTCTCCTACAACACCCACATCTTAGAGTCTACTTTGAGATTCAATTTCTCATTCATACGAGCTCTATTTAGGACGAACTTTAGCTCGTTATAAAGCTCTTACGGAGGTGAACGAGATCCATTAAGTGGTTCGACATAAATAGGATGTTTGTCCAATTTAAATTTTCGACCAAAATGGCTTCAACCCATAGTTTCTAACTTATTTTCCAACAATCCCCCACATAAATAGAAATTGATCGGAAACTTATGCACTCTCGGAGTACTCACAACGTTCAAATCCTGCAAAGGATAGGCAGGTCACCATTTGAACCTTCCCTTGTGAAATGTACTTAGTATACTGGTTGATCAGTAGACATGATGTCAGTAGACATGATGTCCTTCAACTGTTCTGCCGTTTGTGTAGACGATATCATACTTCACACAGAATTCTTCCTGACACGTCTCAGTCCTCATTGTCATGTTCGTTATGGTCATGAACATTTGCCTGGTTCTGCAAGAGCTCACAGGACTTGTGCCCCCTATAGAATTCCCTTCGAAGCGACCCACTTCGCTCTTGCATAGGTGATCCTCCTAGGATCATTAAAAGCCATAAGCTTATCCTGGATTCATATTCACTGTTATATTTTAGAAATGGACCTTAGGGAAAGATTTCCTCTATAGTGATCTAACAAGTGTATACAATTAGGTTGTCCCTTTGAACCTAGATCTTGGGATCTCCAGTCAACTTGGTTGGGTTTCCTTTGTATTCACTTGTTCATTCATGGGCTTCAGTCACATTCCTCTTGATGACTTAATTACTAGCTCTATATTTAAACCTTTTGTCAGCGGATCCGCAATGTTATCCTTTGACTTTATATAGTCAACAGAGATAACTCCAATAGAGAGTAGTTGTCTTATGGTGTTATGTCTTCGACGGATGTGTCGAGACTTACCATTGTACATAGCACTTTGTGCTCTTGATAGGCGGGTTTACACCCCTCCTAAATCTAACCGCAAGTGTACGGTGTCGAAATCAAGTAATAACGTACGGTAAGTACGAGTATCGAATCCACGGGAACTAGGAACTAAGTATCACAATTACTACAAGATCTATTAACTGAACGATCGAAATTTGAGAGGTTGGTTTATAAACTAATTGATTGCAAATAAAGTAAATCAACACAATCGGACAGGAAACAGCTTTGGAAATTCAGATAGAGAAACTAGTTGAGGGTTGGAAATCCTTAGGTTTTCGCATACAAACATTTAACTCAAAACAAATATCAGTTACTCCCGTTAATGAATACCCAATCTTGATCTCACCACTGTTCTTTCTCAAGCTACAACGATGTTTATTTGTAAAGCATGGTTCCTTCTCAAGCAACCATGATTTTTATCTTGAAAACACAAGTTAAATCTCTCGATCTCAACCTATGTAGTTCAAAACACATTAAGCACAAGATTGTAATGGGACTAAGGTTTACTAGGTATATCTCTATCCTTTCTTACCTTAGGCATGCAATTTCTAGTTCTAAATAACAATCAATTCTCTCGAACTTAATTGCTAATAACAAAACAATTGTAAATTGGCCAAATTCACAAAGGCATTAAAAACGAAATCACATACTTCATTAATTAAGGAAAACTGATAAATGTCATCGAATCATCTGTTTGTACACTTAAATCCAATTCATTCCAACCCCCAACATCTAAAGATTAGTTCATGATGTTGGGGGATTCAAACACAAGAGAAAGAAAAACGAAAGCGTATGTAAACATAATGAATGTGATCGTGGTGAATGAGAAAGATGTAGTGATGAACTCCCTTCTCCCGTGATTGAATCTACTTTGCGTCGTGAACGTGTCCTCGATTGATCCTCTCTCGTCGCTCCAAAAGGTGTCACACGGCTCTGAAAATCGCCCCTGGAACTGCTCTGGCCGTCGTGTGAAAGTTTGATCCCGAAAAGTGACCTAAAATCTGAATAAAATAGCTTAAATTCGCAAAACAGCCCGTGCCGCGGTTTGCAAACCGCGCGCCAAACCGCGCGGTGGCGTGGAACAGTGTGTGCCGCGGCATGGGCCGCGGTTTGGGAACTGTGTGCCGCGGTTTGGAAAACTGTGTGTCGCGGCATGGGAAAAGTGTGTGCCGCAGTTTTGGACTTGGATCTCGGGCTTCCGTTGGCTTCGTTTGGGACTCGTTTTGGACTCTTTTTAGCTTCTTTTCTCGATGATTGCCGCCTTTTAGATTACCTGCACATTCCACTCGATAAACCATAAAATACACGCCTTTTTTAATTGAACACAAGTCAATCTCATTGGTTTGAGAACCGAAAATAACGCCAAAAAGTGGCGTTATCAACAACCCCAAACCGAGCGTTGCTTGTCCCCAAGCAAATTAGCGACAAAATAGAATAAAAGCACATCTCGGTGAAATAATAACTGCACAATTCCCAATCGGTACCAAGTGATGCAACGGTGATTTCCCATACCCGTGAATGTATATCTCACCCTCACCTCATTCTTATTTTGTTTGACCTATTACCTTCCATTGGGGGTTGAACTCGTGACTGTTCCGATTACATTAGAGTTAGACTAGGTCCAAACATACTAGGGAAAACATTTCGTCTCGACTCTACCTCACGGGATACTCTCGTTTCACTCGAACCTAGGTTATCGCACGTGTTGTCATGTTTAAGGAGGTTATGTACAAGAATACTCGAAATATTACATGACAACTCTAACGAAAGACGCACAAATGTCCAAAAAGTTGATCTCAGAAGGAATCAAGTAGCAAGACAGGGAATATCAGCAAGGGTGGTCGTATACTGTAATCACGTTTTCCAAAAGATCATCCAGGTCTTTATACGGGTTGTAACGGGGCTAGGGTTATGGCTAAGAAACGAAGGGTAAAAGGATCAAAAGTCCTCGACGTGTCAACCATTAGCAGTTTTGAACTTTCTACTTCACTTCTATCACTTGACCCTCTTTGTCACTACTGGAGTCGCTTTGACTCTCTTATTTAGCTGCTGCTAATACTAGCTAACTGTATTTATTTGCTTTTTGCTTTTTTTTTTCAAGTTGGGACTTCATTGGTCCTCTTTATTTGATTGGGGCAGCATTGGCCCTCTTTTCTATTTCTTGGGTTACATTGACCCATTTTATTCTCATGACTGGCCTGTACTCTTTCTTTTCTGCTCCATCATTCACTGTTCATTACTGCCTCTGATTTACACGCTTTCGGATAAGGGTTGGCTAAGGCTTATGGCTAAAGGTTTAATGGTGGGTTTAGAAAGAAATAAAGTGAGTGTTTGGCTGCAAAGGGGGTTATGGGTACACATATAAAGGTAAAAGGGAATGATAGCTAAAAACAAGGTTAAAACAAAGCACACAATGCCTGGAATCATATCTTAAGGTCCACACGATATGGTCTACTATACCCTTACCTTATATCCCGATGGTCGTCTTTGCTACTCAATGCAATAATGTAGCGAGGTCATTCTACATTCACGACAAGGAATTCGAAACAGTGTATAAGAATTAGGTGTATGAATCCCTCGCAATGAAAAACGTCTTTTAGGCTCAACACTCACTATCGGGTGGTCTCCACTAATGTCCCTATTCATGTCCTTTCCCGGTCTTTCCCTAACGGTCACGTCACTATCACAAGATTCTTCCCACAATTGTCGGTCTCAATCATTCAAAACAAAAATTTTAGCTACTATGATCTAGACACTCAGAAGTGCAGGAAATCTACGTGCATAACTTGGGCCCGATTGGGCAACCCCAAACCTTACCCACACATTGTCCCCAATGTGCAAGTAAATTCGTAGGCGATGCGACTCGAATCATTGTGCAGTTATTACATTTATCAAAAGGGACGGGCAAGGCATTACATAGCATAGCAAAAGAAAACCCCCATTTCTAAAATGGCACCCCAAACCTAGGCAGTGACCTAGGTTTGCCAATAGAAGCCAACCCCAAACCTCGGTAAATGTGAGTGTGTAGATGTGAAAGATGAGGCACCCCAAACCTAAGTGAAACTTAGGTTTGGTGCATCTCGTGTAACTAAAAATAGAATAGAACATCGTACACCACTCGTTTAGTAGAAAGATTTATAACATACCTGTTTTGTCCGGCCGGAGGAGATTCTTCTCAAAAGATTTGAGCACTTAGAGGAGACGGAGAGAGCATGCAAAACCAAAACACTCAAAGCAAAAGACAAAAGACAAAAAACAAGAAAAGGAAACACACAAAGCAAGAAAGGAACAAAGAATGCACGAACAACGAACGAGACACAACAGGGGACTCCCGCGGTTTTGGCCGCGGGATGTAAGTCGCGGGATAACCCGCGTATGTCCCTGTTTCAGAAAACCAACAGGGTGCCCCGCGGCTTGCTGCGCGGTATGCAAACCGCGTGGCAAGTCGCGTATGTCTCTGTTCGTTTTTCGCTTTTTCGATTTTTTTCAAATTTTTTTGGCTTTTCGTAATTAAAAACACACTCAAAAGCAAAAATGATAAAAGAAAACAAACCTTGGTGGGTTGCCTCCCACCCAGCGCCGTATTTAAAGTCGTGGCACGACTGTGTGGTTTCAGCTTGGTTCGGTATCCGCGGAATTAAACCGTCCACACCTACGGTTCTTTGCGGATTCTTCCATCTCTGCTTGACCTCGCACCTTCTCGAACATTTTGAAGGTGGCCTTCTCGCCGCCAACTCTGAAGGTTATCTCTCCTTCTTCCATGTCTATCAACGCGCTGCTCGTGGCCAAGAATGATCTTCCCAGAATTAGTGGGACTTCTACATCTTCGTCTATATCCAGCACCACAAAGTCCACCGGGAAGTAGAACTTTCCGACCTTGATCAGCACATCCTCCACCACTCCGTACGGGTACACGATCGATCGATCTGCGAGCTTCAGCGTCATATAAGTTGGGCTCACCTCACCCAATCCGAGTTTTCTGAAAACAGAAAGAGGCATCATATTAATACTAGCTCCTAAGTCACACAACACTTTATTAAAATTAAAGCTCCCAATTTGGATAGGGATGGAAAAACTCCCTGGATCCTTAAACTTCCGGGGAAGCTTGTTTTGGATTATCGCGCTACACTCTTCAGTAAGTGCAACGGTGGACTGGTGATCAAGTGCCCTCTTCTTTGACAGGATCTCTTTCATGAACTTCATGTAGGAGGGCATTTGTGCCAACGCATCTGCAAAAGGGATATTAATGGTTAACTTTTTAAATACATCAATAAACTTAGAGAAATTAACATCATCCTTATGCTCTTTCAGTCTATTCAGATATGGTACGCTCGGTACCGCCGGCTTGACCGGTGGCTGCTTCGGCTTCGCCTCTTCACACTTCTTGCCCTCTTCACCCTCCGAGTTCTCCTTCATTGCACATTCTTTATCAGATTCTAGTTCAGTCACTTTAATGATCTCGACCTCTTTCTCTTTCGGGCCGATCTCCCTTGATGACGGCTCTCGTACTGGCTCTCCATTCAGCTCCTTGCCGCTTCTCAGATAAATGGCATTGCATGTTTCCCGGTTAGTCCTTTCGGTTTGACTGGGAAAGGTTCCGGGAGGTCGGTTTTGTAGAGCCTCCGAGATTTGCCCCACTTGCCTTTCGAGGATCTTGATGGAGGCGGTGTTCTGTTCGGTGGCCGCCTTGACTATGTTGACCGTGCTTGAAAGGTTGTTGACAGCACCGGCTAATCCCTCAACCTTGGTGTCCATTTTCGACATGAACTTCATCATCATGTCCTCTAATCCCGGTTTCTTCTCCCCGGATTGTCCCTCGCTCCTTTGCTGGAAACCTGGAGGACGGTACACATTATTAGTATGAGAAGAATTCGAAGAGTTAGAAGGATTACCTGGTTGTTGACCGGGTTGACTCCATGACAAGTTCGGATGCTTCTTCCACCCCTCGTTATACGTGTTCGAGAAAGGATTGTTTCTCGGGTGATAGTTCCGGTTTTGCATATACTGAACTTGTTCGGGTTTTTCCGGAATACCTCTATTCAGCTGATTTGTGATAAAGGCTAGTTGAGCTTTTAATTCATTCAGCACATTACTTTCTTGCACACTTGCTACCCGTCTCACGGCTGATCTCGGGGTGGAAAAACTATGCTCCGCCAAATTCTCGATTAGTTCGCACGCTTCTTCATAGGACTTATCCATTAGTGCCCCACCCGCGGCCGCAGTGATGTCATTTTTAAACTGCGGGTGAAGGCCACTAAAGAAGGTCTGGATAATGACCCAGCCGTGTAACCCATGGTGAGGACACTTCTTGATCATGTCCTTGAACCGCTCCCAAGCTTCATATAAGGTTTCCTGATCCCATTGCGCGAAATGGGCGATCTCGGCCATTAGTTGGGCGGTCCGACTCGGAGGAAAGAATTTCTGAAGGAACGCTGCCTTCAGCTGTGCCCATGTAGTAACTGAATCTGGCTGGATACTCTCGGTCCATGTCTCGGCTCGGCCCTTGAGTGAAAATCCGAACCATCTCAGCTTAATCGCGTCCTCGCTCATACCATTAATCTTGAATGTATCGCATATCCTCTCGAATGCACGAAGATGTGCATGAGGATCTTCTGTCGGCGTCCCTCCATACTGGTTCTGTTGCACCATCACGATGGTGCTCGGCTTCAGCTCGAAGTACTTCGCCCCAGTCACGGGCGCTTGAATGCCTATGCGTGCCGCCGCCACATTCGGATCGGCGAACGACCGCATAGGGCGTCTTTCCGGAGGTGGTGGTGGTGGTGGGTTATTGCGTGGAGGTGGGCTCTCGTCGCCCATATCGATCTTGATGTCTTTTTTGGTTTTTGATTCTTTGCGGAGATGGCGGGCGGTTCTTTCGATTTCCGGATCGATCGGCTCGACTTCCTTTCCGCGGGTTTTGCTTGGTATAAGCCAATTAGTACCTGCAACGGAAATTAGACAAACTTAGCAATCCAAAAACTGAGAGTGATAAAATAAAACAACGAAAGTAAAATAAACAAATGCTCAATCTAATAACGCTTATAGATGGTAGTGCTATTAGCTACAACTAGTTCCCCGACAACGGCGCCAAAAACTTGATAGGCGGGTTTACACCCCTCCTAAATCTAACCGCAAGTGTACGGTGTCGAAATCAAGTAATAACGTACGGTAAGTACGAGTATCGAATCCACGGGAACTAGGAACTAAGTATCACAATTACTACAAGCTCTATTAACTGAACGATCGAAATTTGAGAGGTTGGTTTATAAACTAATTGATTGCAAATAAAGTAAATCAACACAATCGGACAGGAAACAACTTTGGAAATTCAGATAGAGAAACTAGTTGAGGGTTGGAAATCCTTAGGTTTTCGCATACAAACATTTAACTCAAAACAAATATCAGTTACTCCCGTTAATGAATACCCAATCTTGATCTCACCACTGTTCTTTCTCAAGCTACAATGATGTTTATTTGTAAAGCATGGTTCCTTCTCAAGCAACCATGATTTTTATCTTGAAAACACAAGTTAAATCTCTCGATCTCAACCTATGTAGTTCAAAACACATTAAGCACAAGATTGTAATGGGACTAAGGTTTACTAGGTATATCTCTATCTTTTCTTACCTTAGGCATGCAATTTCTAGTTCTAAATAACAATCAATTCTCTCGAACTTAATTGCTAATAACAAAACAATTGTAAATTGGCCAAATTCACAAAGGCATTAAAAACGAAATCACATACTTCATTAATTAAGGAAAACTGATAAATGTCATCGAATCATCTGTTTGTACACTTAAATCCAATTCATTCCAACCCCCAACATCTAAAGATTAGTTCATGATGTTGGGGGATTCAAACACAAGAGAAAGAAAAACGAAAGTGTATGTAAACATAATGAATGTGATCGTGGTGAATGAGAAAGATGTAGTGATGAACTCCCTTCTCCCGTGATTGAATCTACTTTGCGTCGTGAACGTGTCCTCGATTGATCCTCTCTCGTCGCTCCAAAAGGTGTCACACGGCTCTGAAAATCGCCCCTGGAACTGCTCTGGCCGTCGTGTGAAAGTTGGATCCCGAAAAGTGACCTAAAATCTGAATAAAATAGCTTAAATTCGCAAAACAGCCCGTGCCGTGGTTTGTGCCGCGGTTTGCAAACCGCGCGCCAAACCGCGCGGTGGCGTGGAACAGTGTGTGTCGCGGCATGGGCCGCGGTTTGGGAACTGTGTGCCGCGGTTTGGACTTGGATCTCGGGCTTCCGTTGGCTTCATTTGTGACTCGTTTTGGACTCTTTTTAGCTTCTTTTCTCGATGATTGCCGCCTTTTAGATTATCTGCACATTCCACTCTATAAACCATAAAATACTCGCCTTTTTTACTTGAACACAAGCCAATCTTATTGGTTTGAGAACCGAAAATAACGCCAAAAAGTGGCGTTATCAGCTCTCCTAATTGCTGATTGACTATCACAGTGTATGCATATAGCAGATACCGGATTTTCCCACCTTGGGATGTCTTCCACAAACTGTCTCAGCCACTCAGTTTCCTCCCCACACTTATCGAGTGCTATAAATTCAGATTCCAAAGTGGATCTAGCTATGACCGTCTGCTTTGACGATCTCTAAGAAATTGCAGTACCTCCAAGTGTGAACACATACCCTGGGGTAAATTTGGAGTCTTTCATGTCAGATATCCAATTTGCATCATTGTATCCTTCGATAACTGCAGGGTACCTTGTATAATGCAATCCATAATCTCGTGTGTACCTCAAGTATCGTAATACTTGGGTTACACTTTTCCAATGTTCTGAACTAGGATTACTTGTATACCTACTCAGCCTACTTATTGTGAAGGCTAAGTCCGTCCTGGTACAACTCATCAGATACATCAAACTACCAACAATTCTCGAATATTCCACTTGAGCTACACCTTCCCCTCTATTCTTAGATAGATGATGACTGGTTTCAGTCGGTGTTCTTGCAACAGTAGTGTCTTCAACATTAAACTTGTCGAGAACTTTGTCTATATAGTGTCCTTGACTTAACACAAGCCCATTCTGTGTTCTCAAAATTTGAATTCCGAGAATCACATCAGCTAGACCCGTATCTTTCATGTCAAATCTAGTCTTCAACATATTTTTTGTGGATTTGACCATATTCTCATTACTGCCAATAATGAGCATGTCATCAACGTATAGACATAATATGACATACCCGTCATCTGTGTCTTTAACATAGACACACTTATCACATTCATTGATCTTAAATCCACATTCCAACATCACATGGTCAAACTTTTGATGCCATTGTTTGGGTGCTTGCTTTAACCCATACAATGACTTCACAAGTTTACACACTTTTTTCTCCTGTCTCGGGGCAATGTATCCCTCAGATTGTTCCATGTAAATCTCTTCTTCTAGATCTCCGTTAAGAAATGCGATTTTCACATCCATTTGATGTACTTCCATTTCTCAAAGCTGCAATGGCAAGTACCAACCTAATGGATGTGAGACGTGTTACTGGAGAGTACGTGTCAAAGTAATTTAGACCTTCTCGCTGATTGTAACCTTTAATCACCAATTTGGCCTTATATTTGTCAATAGTCCCATCTGCCTTCATTTTCCTTTTAAAAATCCATCTATAACCTAGTGGTTTGCATCCGGAAGGAAGGTCCACTAGTACCCACGTATGAGTTTGTAAGATGAATCCATTTCGCACTTGATGGCTTCCTTCCACTGAGGTCCTTCAGAAGAAGTGATTGCTTCTCGAAAGGTTTGAGGTTCTTTTTCAACCATACATATATAGAAATCAAGACCAAAAGATTTCTCAACTCTTGCCCTCTTACTTCGTCTAGGCTCTATCACTTCTTCTTCTTCTTCCTCAATACGTTCCTCATTCTCTTCTTGAACCCACAAGGTTCACTTCAGAGATCATAGCTGCAAGATCAAGATAAGACACTTCTCGAGCTATGTCATGCACACAATTTTCTTTTTTAGCCTTCTCTCGTTTTGGCAACCTACAATTGACAGCTCGATGACCAGGTTTGTCACAATTGTAACAGTTACCTTGGAACCTTTTTTTGATGATTCCCACCTTGGGTCCCAGATTGAACCCTCTACCTTTCTTTGAATCTCTCCCTTTCACAAACTTAGTTTTGTTTGCCTTTGATGTCTGACCAAGCTTTACAACATTGGCCTTTTGCAGAATTAGAGCCAAAACCTTTCTTTTGTGCAATTTTATTATCTTCTTCAATTCGAAGTCTTACAACGAGATCTTCATCACTCATCTATTTTCTCTTGTGCTTGAGATAGTTTTTGAAATCTACCCATGCCGGAGGAAGTTTTTCAATTATTGCGGCAACTTGGAAAGGGTCACTTACAACCATCCCCTCAGCATGGATATCATGCAACATGACTTGGAGTTCTTGGACCTGACTCATAACGGTCTTTGAATCAGTCATTTTGAAGTCAAGGAAACGGGCAACCACAAATTTCTTGGATCCCGCATCCTCGGTTTTGTATTTCTTTTCGAGAGATTCCTACAGTTCTTTTGACGTGTTAGATGCACTATAAACATTATAAAGTGCATCGACCAAGCCGTTAAGGACATAGTTCCGACATAAAAAGTCGGAATGTTTCCATGCTTCCACAACGCTAATCACATGAATATCAGTTTGCCCTTCATGAACTTGAGGAGCATCCTCGCTTAGGTAACGTCCCAAGTTCAATGTGGTTAAGTAAAAGAACATTTTCTGTTGCCATCGTTTGAAATGCAACCCCGAAAAACTCTCCGGTTTCTCCGCGTAGTTCATGGGTACAAAACCACCGGAAGAAAGCACAGGAGCATTGCTTGACACAATCGGGATGGTGGTCACAACGGTGCTCGTAGTCATAACAATGCTTGCATTTGAGTCTATGACTGAAAACGATTGAAAAATAAATGTCAAAGATTGTTCCAAGTCACGTTCATAAAATTATTTATTTATTTGATTGTTTTCCTTTTATTATTCTCCTTACAAAATTTAAACAAACAGAAAATGACAAATTGTTTTCTGGAAACGAAACAGAAAATTATTTTCTGGAAATGAAAAATCCAACACAGTAAGCTGGTTATGGAAATGAAAACGCAGTAAACTGTTTTCTGTAAATGAAAGCAGAAAATATAATCTGTTTAGTATCAAAAGACACTGCAGTAGCCAACTGATCAAAACAGAAGCGAAAACCGTATATTCTGTTCAGTTTGTGAGATCGAAGCAATACAGTAGCAGAAAATGGAATTCTTGACTGTTTTTGCTTGGCCAAACGAGCGTATATGTATAAGCTGAATCTGTTTTAAGATTGTAGAACATAAAATTAAAGATAAACAGGAAAAGGCAAGATAAGATAAGAGAACAGAAGATGGCCGAGGCCTGTGTTTGACATAGTGCCCTTAAAACAGATTCACCCTGTGGTGTCTGTTTCCCAGGGTATAACGGCCGGAGCAGTAGTACTGTCGGACGAAGACAAATGCCCGAGAGAAAAACCGAGTTCACACCTGATAAGACGATGGTTTATCTGATGTGAGAGTCGTGTGTCTCAAATGAACTCCATACACCAATTTATAGCAGCTGGTACATGGGAGTTATGAGGGAAATAATAAATATAAGCAAATGGAAAGTCAAAAGTTTCTTGCAAACGAAACTGAAAAATTCTGGAGAATGTTTTCCAAAAACCTTTCTGAACTTTTCGATCGACCTCAACGCCCACAAGATGCGCTCGTGCACACAAGTTCAGTTGTCCGGTGCCCAACCGGTCCAGAATTCGCACCCCCCCTGCGCGCGCACGTGAGGGAGACTTTCATTCAATACATATTAGTCTCTCCATTTGCTTGTTCCATTTCCATGTTCCCACCAATGTCGAACAAACCTTTTTTCCCCTACAACACCCACATCTTAGAGTCTACTTTGAGATTCAATTTCTCATTCATACGAGCTCTATTTTGGACGGACTTTAGCTCGTTATAAAGCTCTTATGGAGGTGAACAAGATCCATTAAGTGGTTCGACATAAATAGGACATTTGTCCAATTTAAATTTTCGTCCAAAATGGCTTCAATCCATAATTTCTAACTCATTTTTCAACAGATAGTTTAGAGTTGCTTTCCTATATATTGTACTTTGTTTCATTATGGAATTAAGCAGAAAATTGTTCCAAACTTCTTCCCTCAAGCTTCGGCTTTTCTTGGAGATTGACCATCTCAAATCGGTATCTATCAGTTGCCCTCTCTCCCTCTCCAAGGAAACCAAAACTCATACTACCCGCCTCATTAGACTTGAAGGAACCAGAATTTGTCGCCGTTGATGCCCATCTCCATCAAGGACATTGAATTGGATGCTCTCTTGTCATAAAGTTTTCTGTTCATGAAACTCTCTAGTCATTATGCTCGTTGGCGGTTGGAGAAGATGAACAATGGATAGGTGGGTGGATACCGGAGAAGATGAAAAAAAGAGAGGGAAACAATTGTCGGATAAGATGATGATCAGTGAAACCTGGGTAACCATGGCTAATCCGTTGTCTCCATTAATGCAGATTCGGAAATGGTGATGGAGGTGTGCTTTATTGAGTTGTACTCATGTTTTGAAGGATTTTACTAAAAAACTTAAACCTAATTAAAATGCTCTCTCTTTATTTTTTAAAATGACGTAAATTATAGTTGTCATGCCATTTTCATTATTTCAGACTTATTACTTTTAGTTTTAAATGGGCATTGCTAATGGCACCCTCTAATAGGGGTGTTGAATGAATTAAGAATCGAAAAAATAGTAACATAATGTCTGAATAAACTTTATAATCATTCCTTATGGTATTATTACTACTATTAAATAAATATATTTTATATTATTTTTATTTTTATATTATTATTATTATTATTATTATTATTATTATTATTATTATTCAATACATATATTTTACATATACATATAGAAATATACACGTTTTATTAATTTTGTTTTTATTTATAATTTCTAACTTTTGATTATATAACATATTATGACTTTTATATTATTATTATTATATAAATGTATATATATATATATATATTATAATTCTTATATTTATATTAGTATATACGTAATACCCAATTATTTCATTTTTTAGAAGTAATTTTATTAGAAGTTTAAGGGTTATTTTGTAAAGCATTTTATTTACGGAGGACCAAAGTTGAAAGTTGGGATTATACAAAGAGAGTCATTCACATCTCCTTGAAATCCATAACCGACTTGGTTCATGTTCTTAGAGAGAAAAATATCATATAGCGATGGTGTAAAAAATCGAGTAGGAAATTTTTGAAGAGGGTTATCAATTTCATTTTCCTACAGTTAGGGCTATCAAGTCTTATTTGATTTCTTACAGTTAAGGTATCTATTTCATTTTCCTTAAGTTTTAGATCATGTAATTCGTGGGTGTTAAGTTGAGTTCTTCTTAATAGGTTTGTAAAGAAAGTGATATTTTTGATGTTCTATGTGCATGAACAAATGTTATACTTGAACAAATGTTATACTTGAACAAAGGTCATCCTATCCCAATTGATTCAATTGATGTATTTTGGACGAAGCTTGATTTATCATCGTGCCAATCTTTACAGATGATGATATAGGTTGTGAAGATGAAGTCCAAATGTTTACTGAGGAATTTAACAAGCAATGTTTACTGAGGAATTCAACTCATGTTGATCCGTCTTTTGCAATTCATGTTGATCCGTCTTTTACAACTCATGTTGGCCCGTCTTTTACAAGTGAAAGACCTCTTAGACGTAGTAGTTTCAAACGCGTCAACATTTGTTGACTTGGAAAAATGAGTTACAAGGAACAGCGAGACACAGTTCTCTCATGGGCAAAAATTATAATGTCATCCATACATTAATCAATTTCCAGAACTGTTTCACCCTTACATTACGCAGGTACATGATGTGAGAGGTGATGTAAATTGTGAATTATGAGCAATAGTTGTCTCTCTTGGTCTTCATGAAGATGCATGACCCACAATTCGGGTTAACTTGATGGAAGAGTTAGATACACACAAGACAGAATACATCAACGCTTTTGGAGGTCAACATTGGAATATTGCTTACATTACTTTAAACTTCTTTCGATTAGATCAAGGTGCACCCGTTGAACACTGGATGACAATGCCTGAGATAGGTGTCTTGATTGCTTCAAAGTATAATGTGATATTACACGTTATAGGTATGGAAGACAGTGGGACGTACTTGTCGCTTAGGTCCACTCCGCCAGCGTGGTATCAATATGTTGTTTTTACAATTTGGTACGTTAATGGTAACCATTACGTGAAATTAGATATGGCAGAAAGATATCCGTTCTCTACTATTGTAGCACATTTTTTCAATTACAGTTATCCGTGTGCTGCTGGATGGGCTACCCCGTATTCAGATCGAATACAAAAGTACATAAGACTTTTACATATTAATTGTACTACGGATAATGTTATTTTAGAATAACAGAAATGTAATATAGATTATTTTATGTTTTATTTATATGTTAAATCGCAATGTTTATGTTTTATTTTTATAATTATATAATTATTAAATAGTAATATCTATACTACTTTATTAAAAACATTCAGTTTTTTTTCTTAGCCACGTTCCTAACCCTTCAGCTTTCTTCTCCACGTTCTGCACATATTCCTCCCCTTTCCCCTGCACACGAACCCTGATTTCTCTTCTTCTCTCCCCCTTCAACCCCCAGTCCTCCACCTTCGTTTCAACTCCTCCACAAGATTGCAACTATAAATACCCACCCAATACCCGTACGAATCAGAAGTCGATTCATCCCCAAATTCAAATCGTGAAATGGAACGACGATGATTCACGACGTCAACTCGCCGTTGTTTTATTCGTTTCTGAGCCAGAAGGGAGGCTCATCCGATAAAAGGTATATTATGACCCGTTGGATTTGCTATCAAGCTTTCTATTTTATGGTTTTGCTGTAATTGTTTATGGTTTATAAATCACCTTTTTTCATATGCTGGTTCATTTTTAATTTAATCGTGCACATTTTTTTGATTTTTGGGTGCGGAATGCGGATTATTGGATGATTTACCATATTTTTTTTCAAACTGATCAATTGATTGTCTTTCAGTTTTGAAATTGATAAGCTTATCGAGAAAAAAATGGTGAACATATCGAGGTTTACAGCAAGTGTTGCAGCCGGCTATCTGTTGATCGTCCAATTGGCGGCTGTCTGCGTTAAGACAGATTAAGCTTTGTGGGTGGATCGTGTGGGTGGGTTTTGCTTAGCTTCGGTAGTATGCTTTTCGGTTTTGTATTTGGTTCCTGTAAATTTGTAATTTTGTAAATTTCTGCTGTTAATAAAATGGCTGCTTGCTTTTCAAAAAAATAAAATTTCTTGTGGATGGTGAATTGTTTTACATCAATGGTTGGAATTCATATTGGTTCATGGACCATGCTGTTCATTATGATAGCAGACCAGGAATTAGAGCCATGCTTCAAGCAACGGCTAAGATGGGTTTGACTGTTTGTAGAACTTGGGCTTTTACTGATGGTGATTATAATGCTCTTCAGATTTACCCTGGCCAATTTGATGAAAGGGTATATCAGGTATTTTGTTCCTATCATTTGATCTTCCCCAATTTGTTGGCATTCTTTTGTGTTTTTTAATTTGATTATAATGATACATATATACTTTGTGTTGTGTTCTTAAATTACCAGATCTTCTTATGTTGTATTGAAATCAAGAATACCCATTTCAAGAATGTTATATATCACACATTAAACGAATAAATTACCAAAATATCTCAACAGTTCTTCATCTTTTTTGTTGAATTATCATCATGTTCATGTTTCATCCATGTGGGAACTCCAGAAATCAATTTGTGATAGGTAAAGGTGTTATCTTGATGATCATTTATTTACTTTATTTTTTTTGCTTGGAAGGTTTCATGTAATTAATTGGATGTAACGGTCGGCATCGGATGATGTCACCAAACGAAGACTCGACATATCCTTTTTTTCTCTTTTTTGTTGGATATATAATCCATAATTCCTATGGAAAACTTGCCAATTTAGCAACTAGATACAACTATTTGTACCTATCTACCTACTCAATTAGATATAACTATTTGTAATGGTTATGATGTTTAGTTTGTCGACAATTGCGTATTTGTTTTCCTAAAATGCCCTTTGAATTTTCTTGTAGTCGTTGGATTATGTGATTGCCGAAGCCAGAGAAGTTGGACTACGACTTCTGCTTAGCTTAGTTAATAACTTGGATGCTTACCGTGGCAAGACCCAAAGTTCACTCCAGTCATATAGTAGCAATCCGGTGGGACATTCACAGGAGTTCGGCACAACAATATCCACCTGAAAGTTCTACCAATTTTAGTCATTCAGCTTCAGGTAAACAGATATTAAAATTAAATGCAATGGTTTCAGGTAAAGAGGAGTAAAATTATCTAAAGTTTAGATCTTGGACAGAAAGAAGCTGCGAATCGTTATTGACTTCAATGTATGATATCTTTTCATTTATTCAAGCAGCAATGAGTTAATCCTATTTTTGTGTTGATGGGCAATGCTGTTTTTTGGTTACTTGTTTGGGTATTTAAGTGATCAAAGTCGTGTGTTCCAAAAGGTTTTGCATTGAGACCTCAACATATATAGAGATATTGTGAATATGCAAATATGTACAAGGTTTTGTTCTCTGATCTCATTACTTATATACATTTTATATATTGATAGGAGTTTTACATTTTGTTGTTGAGAATAAGTTGTTTTTTTACGTACTTATGGTAGGAAAAGTTGAGGTATGTCCTTTGTAAAACACTTTGAACGTGATTTGTAATCAATTAGAAAGGTTTTTGGGCATCCTTCTATTCCATGAATTGCAAGCTGTTGTGTTTTTGGTATTCCTCATAATTAGTTAATGTGACTTACATATTTATGATAATTAATAATATGATTGCATCCAATATTATTCAATATTGACGTTATTTTGAAAGTATCGACGAGACGATTATAATGATATAATTTATAAAAAGGGCAACGTATTTTTTGATGTACTTTAGTTACTATGTGGTTTATATATGATACTATAATGTGTAAAATGAAGAAATAAGGATATAAAATAATTAAATTACTAATTACAATCGTATAAAATGTAATTAAATTTCAATTAGTGTAGCGGGAAGTGTAGCGGAATGGCATCGAAAGATTTCGTTTGGAGCTGTTGGGTTTGGATACTATTGCAGGAGGTAGAAAGACAAGTCTTCGAAAGGTCTGTTAGTGCAAAATTTCATGGGCCGTGAAGGTTAAGGTGGCTGTCCCGATTAAGCTGGCTGGACTGATTAAGCAGTCTGTTTGGATTAAGCTGCTACTTTTTTCTTTCTGTGCTGGTGTCTTTGGTCTGCAGGCTGTGCAGAAATCTGAAGAAACAGGTTGTGGAGTCGGGTTGGTGGCTACGAGTTTCAGAAAAAAATAAATTGGAGTTTGGGTACAGGTTGTGCAGAGTTGATCGAGCCCAGAAACAGTTCGGTAGCGGAGGGGCTTAGTGGATTAAGCCAATTTGGTGCTGCAGACCTGGGGTGGCTGAATCGTTGCAAACAGCAGCATTAAGCTGCTGTCCGGATGATGCTGTCTGCGTGAGTTGGCTGCTCCGTTTCAGCTGCAGTGGCTGTCCCATTGCCGCAGATTCGCTGCTGCAGGCTGGACGCGGATGGTTTGGTTCAGACTGCAACATTAAGCTGCTGTCCGGTAGCTGCTAGGCTCGGCAAAAGTATAGTAATAAAACTTAGATATTACACATTTTACGTAACAGGAAGATGGCGAAAAGTCGTGGGTCGTGAGCAATCTGCCGATTCACGGCTCAGTTTGCCGCTCGCAAACAGTAGCTGATTGGCAGTTGTCGCACCAGATCGCTGGTAATGCATCGCTACTGTTTGATTGTCGCAGTTGGGGATAAAGTGTTTTTTTTCTTTGTTATTGCTTCTGTTTTGGTAAGGTTCGGTACTGTTGATTTGGTGGGTTTTAATAGTGTTGCTTGAAGTGGGGTGATGGATAAATGCTGTAAGGGGAGGTATGTGGTTGTAAGGATGATATTGAGTGGTAATAAAATGGTGCTTTTCAAAAAAAAAAAAATTCAATTAGTGATATGTGTAAATATAATTGTTTTCTTTCTTTATTTAAATTAGATAATGTGCTTGATATAAAGGGAAATTGACTTAAATAGCCATTTATCCAAGTAAATTGGTTTTCTAATCATTTCTTTCTTATTTTTACCAAAATATCATTACATCTATAATATATGTCCGTAATTGCGTATCTAGCTCAATAATACAAAAAATACGAATCTGATCGACTTTCATTAAAAAAATTGATATTCACACTGGTTTGGAAACTCAAAACTCATTCAATTATTTTTCCAATATATATTAACCGTCAATTATGTTTATTAGTTTACATAGTATGTTTGTTGTTGATCACTTTTAATCGAATGCCCAGTCATGAATTGCGCCTTAGAAGGGAATTGATCTGGTGCATCTTATCTCGGTGCATCTCATCGTAATGTGCGTCAATTTCTCATCCAACGGTTGATAACCACTTCTCACGTTAACCTCAACTTCTCATCAGAACCCAACCCTATAAATATATTTGATTCATTTGGTTTGGTTTATGAAGTGGGACCAAAACAAACCTCTGTTTGGAATTTTTGGCTTGTTTGGTTTGGTTTATGAAGTGAACCAAAACAAACCTAAGTGTGTTTGGCTCGTTTGGTTTGGTTTATTGAACCAAAAGAAACCTCTGTGTGGGATATATTTGGCTCGTTTCGTTTAGGAACTATTCCAACAAAAACTGAACCAAGAGAACCATTTGTACATCTAATTTGTGAAAAATGATGCATATGAACCAAATGTTCGGTTTATTTTGCAATTCCAGCATAAACAGAACCAAACCGGACCACTTTCACTTGTAGTTTATTGAACAATTTGTCGTATTTTTTTCACCAGGGAATGCGCGAAGATGATGGTTAGTTTGCACCAAAAATTAGGCACCAAAAAACTTGTTTCGGTTTTCAAGAAGTATGGCACATCAAAATATGGCCATGTACGCGAACCCAACCTGCCAACTTCATGTTGGAGTCGAGGTTCTTGTATTGATTATAAAGATTTACAAGTTATGATGGCGTTTTATGTAGAAAAAAAATATTGGGTTTCGTGAGCAACATATAGTTGCCCGTTGGTAGGTTGTTTGAATTTTTTTGTTACAACTATTTAGATCGCGTGTGAGCGGATCTATTCGTATGTTTGATGATGATGTTTTTTAACTGTTTACAAAATTATTGTTTTAATGTGAAGTATATGTTATTAGTATTCTTTTTCTTCTATCGTTTTGCTTATATGATATAACAGTTCGTAGTCGATAACTCGAAAGCGATAACGTGTTTATTTTTATTAATTGGTCCTTGGTATGATATATTATTTTAGGACGAATGATTCGTGTGATAATAGGAGTTAAAGGTAAGAAATGTAAAAAGGGTTTTGAATCCTTGATCACGAATGATCCTTGAAAACGACCCATGAATTGCGTTTTAGAAGGAAGTTGATATAGTGGTTCTCTTTAAATAAAATTGATCAAAGGGCGGAGTTCACTTCTTACATTTCTCGGGACCAACCCATTATTTTAGTACATTTACAATATTATTTATTTATGGTGGAATTAATACAAATATTAATGGATGATAGAATATATTAACGTTGAGCCCTATAGTCCTACGATTCTTCTTATCAAATCGTTGGCCACTAATTAAGCATATTAATTTTGAATTTATGTACAAGGTGATCTACAATTTAAAATCATAAAAACAAAATCAAGACCGACAAAAACAAAGCAAAGCGGGAAGTAAGATTGTGGATTTGAGTATTTTGTTTCAGAATCAAAATACGGCCCGCTGCATCGCGCGGGTACAATCCCTCGTTTATATTTATAAGTATTTATTTACTTTAAAATAAAAGCAAAAGGTAAAATAAAAAAATCTTTTATTAAAATTCTATTTAAAATCTAACAGAAACAAAAAAAAAGAAAAAAACACAAAACAATATCATACGAAAATCAGTATTGAATAAAATTATTTAAAATAAAATATATATTTAATTAATAATTATAATTAAAATTTAATACAATAACAAAAAATATAAAAACAAAAAAACCTAATCATTATTTTAGATCCAGGGGTGTCATTAGCCTAGCCCATTTAAATATGACATAGAAGTTCAGGTGTCATTTATTTGAACTATGTCATAATTATGATAATTTTGGTTTAAACTCAAAAAGTATACTTTTTAAAGTAGGTTTCTCTAAAATAGGAAACATGTCAAAGTTTCTTTTATTTTGACTCAATTTTCCTTTCTAGTTTTCATTTCTCAATTGATCATGTTATCTAAATTGGCAAGATTTCAAAGTCCGTTAAAGATAGATCAAATTCAAAATTCCAAATCGTCATTTGACTCGCTCAATACCACCACAATTAAAGTATTCTTAGTGGACTTGCTTATCTTTTTTTCCAAATTTTTCAATGTTTTTTTTTAAATTTTAGGGACAGACGTTTTTCTTATAATTTATTATATAATTTTTTTTAATAAAGCTTTTTGACTTAACTTAAAGGTATGTTATCTTTTAATGGTAGAAAATTTATTTTAGATATAAAAGTTATGTTTTTTATTTTAAAAAAACCGCTCAGGCCAGGCCTCCTTTTATGGTTCGGTTTGATTGGTTTGGTCACTTGTCAAATCGTTCGGTTTGCAAATTTTCGAAAACGCCATTGCGGTTTGGGTTTAAGTTTGGGTTCGGTTTGTAGTTCGGGGAATTAAACCGCCTAAACTGGTCAGACCAGACCGCCTAAACTGGACACCTGTCATTATCGCGTGTCATGGTCGTGATAAGTGTACCGTAGGTCGAGGGCTCAGGGCGACTATGCCATTGGGCATAGTCGCACGTCACTATCGCGGGGAGGTTGTTTGGGTATAAAAACGGGTTTTCGGGATTTTAGCTCATTTTTTAGTTGGAAGACACTTGGGGGGCGAATTTCTCTCCTCTTCAAGGTAGGGTTTCAAACCCCTTCATCCTTTTCCATCAATTTTTGGTAGTGGGTTCATTTATGATCATTTATTGTGTATTTAGGATCACAATCTTATTAAGTGCAAGATTCCCACCTCTCATTCAAGATCAACTTCCACCATTTCATCCTAGGGTTTGGGTTTTCTATAAAACCCTCTAAGGTGAGTTCATCTTCTACTCTCAACTCACATACATATTTATAATGGGGTTTTAACATCTCAACATCTTTTTATTTCATTTTTTCATGATTATCACACTTTGACCTAGAAATGGGTTTTGAGAAATTTAGGGTTTTGTTGGATAAAATGGTTTTTGTAAAGGTTAAATGTATGATGTTCCTTAATTTACCTAGGATTATTGTCTTTGACTTACAGTTTTGTCACATAAAACGATTTTGACCATTTTAGGTCAAAATCTAGGGTTTTGGAATATTTGGGGATTTTGAAGTAATATATATACTACTTTATAAAAACTCTAAAACGATTTTTTTTTCTAAGATTCAAGAATCAGTTTTTTTAGCCACGACATACTGCGGCACCTCTCCCTCCCGTCTTCTTCTCCACAACTTCTCTCCCTTCTCTTTAAACCCTTAACTGGTTCTCCCTCACATGCCAACTCCCCATTTCCCACGTTCCCCGATTTCTCTCTCCCATTCGGATTGCTTATTTAAGTTGAAGATGGCATTATCCCTTTCCACCATCATCACCAGAAACTTCTAGCCTCTCACCATGGCGGCAGAAGCTGTTGCCTTGTCATCACTCTGCAACTTCTCCGGTACCACCAATGGCAGTGGTTCCCCCTATTGTTCGTCGATTGTAAAACCCTAGAACGTCTGATTTCTGTATTTTCTCCGGATGTATAAACCGATCTTTAACAACATGGAAGGTCTGCCGATCAACTATATAAACGCCGATCAACCTCCTTACATTCCTGAAGGTAAATTAAACCCTTTCGATTTCAATTTTCTTTTGTTAAATGGCGTTGGAAATTTGCAATAATCGTTGTTAGTTTTTGAATGAGGTAGGGTTTGCATGTGTTAGCCGGAATCGTGATTTGGAATCAAGAAAGAAGAGGCCAAGAAGAGAGCAAGATTTTGTGGAATCGTGATTTGGAATCAAGAAAGATATTGTTGTTATCAATCATCACAACAATAGTCACGCAAGCATGCTTATGTATCCACATATTCATAATAGCAGTAGTTAATTGAAATTGTTAACATGTTATACACAAGAATCCTCGTTCCCCGTCGTCACACTTTTCGACCAGCGTAATTTCCGTAATCCTAACACTCCCTCTCCCCACCTATGACTTTTACCCATGATCTATAACTAAACCGCTAATACTATATAACTTAAGTCTAGGTTCACTATAGTCGACACCTAGTTCACTTAAACTAAAGCTCTAATACCAACTTGTAACACCCCAAAAATTTGGGACAAACAAAAACCTCCATAAAACGGAGATGTGGTATAAATGCCATAGCACGAGCCTCCCAAAAGGGGATAAATGCAAAACATGTATAATTATAATTTGTAATTTAACGGACGAATAAATGACAACCAACTAATCTAGATTCTAAAGCTAGAATTAAGATTACAAAAGGTGTCATCTCTATTCCATGAATAAATCCTTCAAAAGGCGTCCCAAAAAAAATCCCCAAAGCTCACACAAAGCCGTCTACACCTTCTTGGTAACGTGTAACACCCTAAAAACAGGGCTAATTTAAACCTTAAATTTTCACAAGTTATGATCAAATAACGTCAAACTTATATAACAAGAGGATCAACAGTAAGGTTTTATATACATAAACAACTAACTTAAATAACCTTTTAATCTAATCATTACATCATAATCAGATTAACTAGGTTATCTAATCCTTCGTCCCAAAATATCAAAAGAATAGCTAGATCCTCCGTCATCTCTAAGTTTGAATCTTTCCAAAAGTCCTCATCACACATCCCCGCTTACTTCCCAGAACTTGTACCTGGTAAGAAAATTCAACTTGAAACATTAGGCTTTCGCCTAGTGAGAATATTCAAATCAAATTAAAATTTAACAATCAAAATACCAATAGATAAATCAAACATGTTCTCAACCATCTTACCGTACACGTGCTCAATCTCAACAACGGGAACCTACCCAAACTCAAAACTATGACTAACCTTCAGTAAGTCATATTACCACAAACCAGAGCCAGCTACGAATCAATCCCAGATTCTAGATCAATGCTCAAATCTAATAAATAGCAATTACACATGCCTATTTATTAGAAAGGAAGTAGAGATTACAATTACTCATGTCAATCTTTATTCCTCCTTAGAAATCAGGAATTACGATTTCTCACATCAATCCCATGATTTCCCAAAATGCAAAATAGGAATTACGATTACTCACATCAATTCCATATTTAACATACACTCAGGAATTATGATTACTCACATCAATTCCTTAATTCATATAAATGGAAATTACGATTACTCACATCAATTCCACATTTATCATATATACTGGAATTACGATTACTCACGTCAATTCCACATTCAACATACACACATTGGAATTACGGTTACTCACGTCAATTCCATGTGTTGCTAGAGCCTATGGATCCATTATACTCTATCATAAGTATATACAATACTATATACTATATCCCGTAACATATTCTATATACATCTATAAAATATTAATCTCGACACCTCGACTTCTCAACTATCCCCTCTTTGCTATTTAGTACGGGGATCAATATCTCAAATGTAAACTACATAATCGGACTCACAAATAAGTCCCTTACAATTTTTCATAACATGGCTTTCATATCAAAATCTAAGTTATAATCATATAACAGATAACATATAAATATCAGATTGCATTCCACATAAAAGCCTCAAACTGCTACTGAAAGTCCACAAAAATCGCACGCCACTGTAGCGAAAAACTACAATTTTCGCAAGCCAAAGCTGCGAATTTCTTAATTCTCGCAAGCCAAAGCTGCGAATTTCTTAATTCTCGCAACCCACTGTTGCGAGTTTCTCCAAAATTCGCAAGCCATGTCTGCGATTTTCTCTAAAATTCGCAGGCCACTCTTGCGATTTTTCTCTAAAACTCGCAAGCCACTGTTCATCGTCTTCTTCATTTATCCAGTTCACAAATACTTCTAAATAAGCCTACTATTTATCAATTAAGTCATACTAAAGCATTCAGACACATATTTAACCATCTATTTCAACTTCAATGGCTTAATTTTAAAGAGAGTTGAATAACTCACCTGAATGTTTTCTGAACACTGTGCTATTCACCAACTTCACTTTCTCAGCTTAAACCATTTCTGAACAGATGAAATGCAAGCTTAATTTCTATCCATAAGAAGAATTCAGTGGTATAAAACATAATTTCTTACCACAATTTCAATAATCTTCTTTCTCTTCTTCCTCCCTTTCGTTCTTTCTCTCGATCTCTTTCTCTGCTTACCGAAATCCTCCCACAAACACACAATTAGTCATTAAATGACTAATTGTGTGACACCTCATCCTTTTAAAATCAGATGAGTCATAACTCATTTCCCAAATACCCTCCTACTTTAAAGAAATGACATAATTAACCCTCAAGTTAATATCTCCAATTAACTTTACTTTAACCAAATTACAAACTTAACCCTTATAGTTAATATTCTTCACAAATTAATACAACGAAAATTCGAGATGTTACATAACGACACCACTAGAACCTGAGATACACATCGACACCACACAAGTGTTAGGCCAAAAAGCCTAGTGAGTTGAACAACACATAATAAAGCATGTAGAGGTGGCATTTTATAAATGTTATTTAGGGAAAATCATTTCAACAAGGAATCAATGGGGGAGACCCAAAACACCAAACAAGTAGCACCCAAATGATCAATACACCTTAGTATCTACCCCCACGGATAATACCACAAGACTTGGCATCACATCAAGGATTACCCCAGGGCATTGTCCCGGACGGCAAGGGGTCTAGGCACATACCTCCAAGGTGGCGCCCACAAAAACTGTAATCACCGAGTACATACTTGATGGTTCATCCCAGTTATAATAAAGCATCATTATACCCAAATTACTCCAAGTAATGTATAAGATGTACACAATAAACAGTATGGCCCAACCATAATATATAGACATGTAAAACCAAGCATTTAAGGTTTTTAAATCCAAATACAAGTCAATAATTCCCATGATTCCCAATTAAACATGAAATGAAAAATTAAGCTTGCACATATATAACATGAACAATCCCAATAAGCCAAGTGCCACTTTATTAAATCCAAAACCAATTCATTAAGCCATATACCCAAGACATTAAGTCAAAGCTACTTCTTTGAGTCAAGACCATCTCATTAAGCCATATACCATTTTAATAAGTCAAACCAATCCATTAAGCTAAATACCAAACCATTAAGCCAAATTCTTATGTCAAAATCATTTCCCTTAGGTCAAACCCACAATATTAAGTCACGAATACCTCAATAAGCCATATACCCTCTCATTAAGCCCAAACCCCTAAAATATGGCTTAATGTTCCTAAGTAAGTAAATAATGAAAGATCATGATAAATATTGTATCTTAAACCTCAAATGGTGCATATTATCCCTAAAACCACCAAGAAACCTCAAATATATGTAGACAAAGTAAAATATGGAGGTAAGGAGATTTTATAAATAAATGAGTACAAGAAAAACAACAAATCAAGCAAGATGTGTATCTAGTCAAAAGGTTTAGAAAACTCACACTCTAGGTTTTAAGCCAAAATCTAGAAAAGTAGCAAACCCTAGAATGAGTTGGTGAAGATGAGAAGGTGGTAGCGTGAAATCCAACACTAAAAGCTCCAAATTTTGAAGGAGTAGCCTTAAGTGTTCCTCAAAATAATTTAGAAGAGATCCACCATTGATGTTTGAAGAAATAAGAGAGAAAGATTGGAGAGGTTTATTGGGGGTGAAGAGAAATCGTAAAAGAGAGAAAGAAAGAAGAAAGAAGGAAATAAAGAAAATAGAGAAATCAGGAAGAAGAAAAAGGAGTGGATGAGAGAGTTGGTGAGAGACATAAATATGTAGCATTCTTTTTGGGTATACATATACAGTTATAAACATGTGTTTACACATATTTTTTATAGCAGTAAATATATCTACACACACATATATATATACAAATATATATACACACATATATTTATAGGTTTTAAGAAATTTACCCTGTGATCTATAAAATGAAAAGTAAAACTATAACTATAACAAAAAACACCTAAAGAACTTACAATCTTATTTATTTAGAATTTTTGGGTGTTACAGTTACACCCATACCCGCTTTTTAAATACTTCTTATATTAAATCACCAATATTTGCTAAAAATCAACCAATTTTATAAACTCTAACTTTGCAATGGAAGTTCGTGGAAATCTCCAGTTAATCCAATCCCTATGAATATGATTTGTGGTCCTTACCGTTATATTACTTGCAAAACAAACTTAATAGTTGGTGTATATTTGCACCGTTATTATGCCACAATTTACATGTGAGTATTTTTTTCTACAAGTGTTCATCCAAACCACCAAACATCACAAACAACCCAAACCGCACCGCAACGCAAAGCACGATTTAGAACTTTCGTGGTGCAGTTTGCAGTTTGCATTTCTACCAAACCCCACTATGCGGTGCAGTTTGCGGCTTTGAGTTATCAAACTGTGCTTAAACCGCACCACATATTGTGTATGTTTTTTAATTATATATATGTTTTTAATTATATATGTGTGTGTATATATATAATTATATATATATATATATATTATTTTTGAACACGTCACAACTTACACGTCCAATTTAATTTGAAGTTTGTATTTTTCTAATTCCTAGACTATTTTTAATGGTGCAGTGTGTATTTGAGAATCAAATGTATTCAAATTCTTATTTTTTAGACTACGACCATCGTTGATTTCTAATGCATTTTTAAGCTTATATTATTGGAATGTGGGCATAAAGTGCAACGGATACAAACCACATAAGCTGCATTTCACTATACCACATATTGCGGTGTCGTTTGGTGCGCTTTAAGGTTTACTCGGTGCAGTTTGGCCACATATGCCGTGCATTTGGCCCCACACAACACCAAATCGCACCGCGAACACCCCCAGTTTCATATATGATTAAACACATGTTGTATTGACAACACATAAACACTTAATCATATATGATTAAACACTTGAGACTTCTCTTCTTCTCGCAAAATGTTTAAGTCGTATATGATATTAACTTAATATATAAGAGCATCTCCAACAGATTATCTGTGATTTTTCTAAAATAGAGACTCAAAAGTGAAATAATAATAACTAAACCCTATTATATTTAACTCCAACAGATTCTCTATTTTAGAGATTTCAACATCTATTATATTATTAAAATATCACTTATATTTCACCCCAATATATCTTTTAAAAAGAATTTGTAAAAAACAATAATAACTCAACCCTATTGGTGGGAATGAATAAAAAAACAATTTATCTCTCCATCTACCAAGTTTTAGATAATTTTTTAAACTTGGAGTTTTCTCTAGTTTTCTCTATTTTAAAGAACATTATAGAGAAGTTGTTTGAACAATTTAGAGAACAAAATATCAATTTTATGTATTTTAGAGAAACTGTTGAAGATGATATAACTTAATGATTTTTAAGAGTATGCTACATACTTGATCCATGGGGGGCCTACTTAAGTGCCATAGGTGGCACGTGCCACCATATTGTTTCTCCGCCGCAAGGTAAAAAAAATTAGATTCGTGAAAGGTGTAACCATATCAACTTATTTTGTGTAATCATATATATTTTGAAAATACAATAAAAAACATATGTTTTCCTTGGTAGAAGTGAAAATCAAGGGACTATCACCAGACCAATATTATTTTTATGAAAAATATTTTTATATTTGTTTTTTATCATCAAATTGTGCCATCGTTTGAAAAAGTTTTTTAAATCCACCCTAGACTTTGATCCTTGTGTTATGCCCAGATTTTGGATTTCTTCGTTCAAAAACGTTAAAGACACCGACGGTTCCTGCTTTGTTTTTGTAATAATAATAATAGATTGATATGTTGAATTAACATAAATAATTGACCTATAAAAACCCTCACGTGAGGGGGCAAATTCTTTCTTTCCCTAATTTTTTGTTTTCTCTTCAAAAATTTATAATACAGTATGTTAATATTTTATAGGGAAATTAATTAAAATACCCTAAGTCAAACCAAGTGTTACCAAAATACCACAAATCTCTCCCACTTTGCAAAAATACCCCTTTTTCCGCGATGGGAGCCCGCGATCGCGGGCCAGGGACCATTTCTGACACTTTTTTAAACTTGCAGGGACCATTTTTGAAATTGGGGTTGAAAGTGTAAATATCAAATCAAAATCACAATTTTGAATTGAAATTTACACTTTCAACCCCTATACTTATTTACTAACTTTACTTTACTTTATACCTTTTACTTTCATAATTTTAATTTTACATTTAACACATATAATCGTTTATTAACTAAAATACGTTAAAAAATACGTTTTAATTTTAACAAGTTACACCATTGTAATCGTCTCTTCGATACGTTCGAAATGAGCACAATCTTGAATTTTTTTGAATTTATATATTTTAATATATATCATATACACTACATCAAAATATTTTTAATATTTACAGTTTATACCTTTATAGTTAATTATTTAATTTACGGTACTCTTAGGTAGCGTTTGGTACGCATACTAGATGGGACGGGACGGAACTGGATGGGACGGGACGGGACTGAACTGAAGGAGATAATTTTAATCTAAGTTACGTTGAAAATACATCGATCATTTTGTGCATACTCTGTAACTGCAAATACTTCAGCTCCAAACACACATGAATCATCATTCGCCAAATACCCATTTTCACAATTCTTAAATGAGTCCAGTGATACCGACTTGTCAAAACCCCATTTAATATTCTTCTCGTGAAACCTTCTCCTATTGCCATTCACGATATCTATAAACACATTCAAATAATAATAATTTAAAACGAATTAATGAATTAGTTAATATATGATTATTATGTTAATGCGATAGGAGTGTAAAACAAAATTGAAAAAAAAAAGATATGTACCATAAATTAAATAATTAACTATAAGGGTATGAATTTTAAATATAAAAAATATTTTTTTTATGTAGTGTATAACTGTATATGATATATATTAAAATATATAAATCCAAAAAAATTCAAGATTGGGCTCATTTCGAACGTATCGAAGAGACGATTATAATGGTGTAATTTGTTAAAATTAAAACGTATTTTTTTTAACGTATTTTAGTTAATAAACGATTATATGTGTTAAATGTAAAATTAAAATAATGAAAGTAAAAGGTATAAAGTAAATTTAGTAAATAAGTATAGGGGTTGAAAGTGTAACATTTCATTTTAAATTCGTAAAATTGGACGAAAGCGGGGTGAACAGTGAAAGCGGGGGTGAACAGTGTCAAACGCGGGTCAAATTTTCAAAAATGGTCCCTTGAAATTGAAAAGTCACAAAAATAATCCCATCGCGGGATGAGCCCGCGATCGCGGGATTCCATTTTTCAAAAATGGTCCCTGCAAGTTTAAAAAAGTGTCAGAAATGGTCCCTGGCCCGCGATCGCGGGCTCCCATCGCGAAAAAAAATGGTATTTTTGCAAAGTGGGAGAGATTTAGGGTATTTTGGTAACACTTGGTCAAACTTAGGGTATTTTAATTAATTTCCCAACTTTGAATGTAATATTTATAAAAAGAAATAATATTTTAATGGATTAATGACATATTTTATTATTATAATTAAAGTTTGGTTCTTTAAAATGAAGAATTTGTTAAAAATGAATATAAGTATTTTCAAAAAATTTAACTTTTAATTCTTCATTTAAAGAAATTTTATAGAATCTGAAAATACTCTTAGGGCTGTTTGGTAGTTGCTGAATGGTTTATTGCAGAATGATTAAGTGGTCAAAATGATTAAAAGACTTTTATGATATAGTGCAAAATGAAATATGATTGTTTGATAATTGTTTAGAATGAAATTAGGGTGCTGAATGGTTAAGGAAGACCCAAGATGCTAAATCATTCAGAGAGTTTTAGAACCATTAAAAGACATACATCTTTTTTGTCAAACATGATTTACCTCTTAGCGATACAAAAATTGCCTCATAACGAAACCATTAAAAGCTAAACAAACAACCCCTTACTTTTATATTAATTATATCATACTGGATTCTTTTATGGGAAATTAATTAAAATACCCAAAGTTTGACTTTGATTTACCAAAATACTCACTTTCTAAACTATTTTATCAAAATACCCATTTTTTCCGCGATAGGATCCGTGATCGCAGACCAGGGTCAATTTTGAAAAAATTTCATCCGCGATCGAGGAGAGTAGTATGTGGCACATGTATTTTTGTGATTTTTATTTGATATTTACACTTTCAACCCCTATAATTATTTACTTAGTTACTTTATACCTTTTATTTTCCTATTTTTAATTTTACACCTTCATCATGTAAACACATATAATCGTTTATTAACTAAAATACGTTAAAAATACGTTTTAATTTTAACAAGTTACACCATTGTAATCGTCTCTTTCATACCTTCCAAATAAGCCTAATATTGAATATTTTTTTATTTAATTATTTAATTATATATCATATATATTATATAAAAATATTTTTAATATTTACAATTCATAACATTATAGTTAATTGTTTAAATTATGGTATATCTCTTATTTTTTCAATTTTGTTTTATACTCTTATCACATTAACATAATAATCTTATATTAACTAAATGAAAAATAAAAAACCAAAAGGTATAAAGTAAATTAACCAAATAAGTATAATATAATTAAATAAAAAAAATTCAATATTGAGCTCATTTCGAAGGTATCGACGAGACGATTATAATGATGTAACTTGTTAAAATTAAAAAGTATTTTTTAACGTATTTTAGTTAATATACGATTATATGTTTTAATATGATAAAAGTGTAAAATGAAAAATAGAAAACTAAAAGTTATAAAGTAAATTAACTAAATAAGTATAAGGCCATGCGTACCCCAGGGCCCAGGTTCACAACCTGTTGAACCCTCTGCTTTCCACTTTGAACCATCTTGAACCTTTTTGAACCCACAAATCCCGTACCCCAACCTTTTGAACCTCTTGAACCCACATAAAAATAAAAATACAAAATAAAATGATGGTGTGAGACAATCTCGTGCGGGTATGAGCGGGGTGGGGAAGCCGCTGGAGCCCGGGGGTGCCCAACCCGCACGAACCCGGCGGTGTGTGTACCGGAACCCGCCTAACCCGGCGGTTACACCTCAGCCCAACCCGCAGGTGCCCGCTCTGGGGTACGCATGACCTAAGGGTGTTAAGTTGTAAAGCCCGTGTTCCGATGTGTCCTATTTTTATAAAAATTAATTTGTGTTTCCGCTCAACGTTGTTGGTTAACGGGATTAACGAGAGATTACAACATACAATAGCAATAGTAGCAAGAGTAATGTATTTACCAATATTGAAATAAATTTGATTGTTAAAGCATAAAGAAAATTGCAATCACTTAATATTCCTAAAAATATTTTTCATCTTAATTGGTGATACGGTTCAAAATTAAGGTATTGGAATCCTATGATATATCTATTATAAGATAATTATTACCAAGTATTGCAACAAATCAATCGCCTTTCGTCAATGTTGCCAAACTCAAAATCTTATATACAAGGACTTCATTGGCATTTAAATGAAAGAAACGAGAAGAAGGAAAAAAAAAGAAACCAAAAACCCTAAGACCTTACCCCCCTCTCGTTTTCTCTCAGCCGTAACCCCCCCTGCTGTCGTCGGCCGAGAGTTGAGAGAGAGAGAGAGTTCGCCGGAGAAGAGAGAGTGACGCCGGAGAGAGAGAGAGACACCGTCGCTGCTGCCGGAAACCACCAGCGCCATCGCATTCTTTTGCCGGCGATCGAGAGAGAGAGGTTCAACGAGAGGGAGATAGCGCGAGAAAAGGGAAGAACCGTTGTCGTCGAGAGGTAAGTTTCTTAGCCTCCGTTTTTCCTTTTCGTCACCGTTAAACCGTTGCGAAAAACCCATAACCACCGCCGCCGTCGTCGGCCTTGGCTGCCGGCGGTGTGGCCGCCGCCGTGCTTTGCCGCATGGACAGCAGCGGATATGCACGTGCGGCTGTCTGTGTGTGGGTGTGTGTGTGTGAGACGGGATAGAGTAGTCGGGTTATTTTCGTCTCTTGTTATCGTCGAAGTTGTAAACCATCGTCGCCGCCGCCGGCGACCACCACTGCCGGAGGTGGCAGCGGGTGGTGCGCGGTTGTGTCCTGCCCCTTGTAACCTAACACCCCAATCGGGTGAACCCTAGTTGCAAACTCGAATCGTTTAAACCGTTTTTATAAAATCGTCATTTTATGTGGAAAGTATGAATCTGTCACTGTTTTGCGACGGCCATAACTTTTCCGTCGTAGCTCGGATTGAGGCGAATCTGGTGCCCACGGTTCACATTCTGTGCCGGGCATACCTTTGGTGTTTTAGCGGAAGTCTGGTTCGGCCTCTAACTAGGCGTAAATTGGCTGTTTTCACAGCAGGTCTGCACATGACAGCTTCGTGTCCTGTTTTTAGAAAATTCATATTAATTGTAGGAAAAACGTTAGAGCGCGTGCGATATGTCCTTGGAACCCTAACTCTGAGCACTTTCTGGTTATGAAATTTAATTGAGGATTTTCTGGGTTTATGGAGGTCGGAACAGGTCCCGAACAGACCTGTTTGGTTAGACCGAAAAGTCGTTTTAGTGACGATTTAAGGGTGCGTCGTGTTTTAGGGTCCGGGTCTCGTGTTAATACGTTTTAACGTTCGTTTAGGTGTCGGGAAGTGATCTTGGATTTGTGGAGCTTGAATTATTGTTTGTGATCTAGGCGCGCTTACGAGGTGAGTTCTCTCACTATAACTAATGTCGGTTATTTTTACATTACGTCGTGTATGTATGTGGTAGTTCTATTTGCTTTTGATGCGGGGTTAAATAGTGGGGTGTCTAGTCGGACCTTATTGTTGGGACTACGTGGGTGGCGTAGGAGTTCGGCGGGGCCGAGGGTCACATACGCGGGTGGCGTAGTAATTCGGTGGGACCGAAAGTTGTATACGCGGGTGGCGTATGAACCCGGGGGTGCCGGGTTGCGTTTGCACGGTTGTCGTGTGGTCGGTGGGACCGACGTATGCCTATTAGGTGGGGTTGGTGTGAGTATGCACGTCTATGATTTGTTCGTAGACTTGTATGCTGTTTATGTGCAATTATCTGTTTATGGTAGTGTGGAAATAACTGTGTTACTTATGGTGTTGAATTCACTAAGCTTCGTGCTTACCCTTTCCCAATAAACTGTGGTTTCAGGTACGGGCGGCTCTAAGGCGTGACGAGTACAAACTGGCGCACGCGGAGGGCTGGTTGCTTTATGGTTTTTAATAATTAAACGTTTATTCCGCTGGTTTTTATTATGAAGATATTAATTATGAGTTTGCAAACGAAACGTTGGGATCATTTAATGAGTTGTTATAAATGAAATGTTTATTTAAAAATTTAAATTTTCTTGTAATTTTTGGGACGTTACAACTTGGTATCAGAGCACAGCTTGAGTGAATAAAACGCATCTCGGTGTGTTTGATCTCAAGTTTGCGGCTATAAAATTTTCTTTAAAGTTTTTGGGAAATAAAAAGAAGGAAAAATCCGTTCGAGGAACGGTGATCGAGGGCGCAGTGTGTACAGTCAGCCGGAGCCAAAGGGGAAAGGTACATTACTTAGTGTTGTATTGCTTTCTAGATCATATGGTATGCATGCTAGATTGCCTGTTGTTGACACTATGCTGTATGCTGTACTGCTTGCTATTAGGAATTTATGCTAGTTATAATAGGTTGTTAAGCGAAGGCCCTATAGGTTGTATGCAATAAGAATCACATAGCCTTAGAATATTTGATTTAGTTCTATTGCGCAGCTCTTGTTTGAGTCCAACCGTTTTAGGATAGAATCTTGTATTCGAATGTCTATTTGATTCACGCTGCATGCGACTGGGTATTCGCGAGGCAACTTGTTATGACTAATAGGGATTCCGTTATAGCAAGGGTAGTGGGATGAGATGAAATTCCTAGAGAGCTGGGAAGAGTGTTTACATATGAGTATGTATGCTAGATTGCTTTCTAGAACATAGGAGTATGTGTGCTAAATTGCTTGGTGCTTATTACACTGTACTGCATGTTTGTTGCTTGCTAATAGGAGTTCATGCTAGCCTTGGTAGGTTGTTAAGTGAATGCACTATAGGTTGTATGCGGTAGGAGCCGAATAGCCCTAGAATGTCGGTTTTAGTTCTATTGCGCAGCTCTTGTTTGAGTCCAACCGTTGTAGGATAGAATCTTATATTCGAATGTCTATCTGGTTTCCACTGTATACGACTGTGCGTTTACGAGGCGACTCGTCAGGGCTAGTGGGGATTTCGTCATAGCAAGGGTAGTGGAATTGGGTGGAATTCCTAGGGAGCTAGGAAGAGTGGGTACATATGCCGGTGTGGGCATGTGTGTGTAGTTATCGGCGAGAAACTACTTGGACCCATCGGATGGAACTCGGAACGAGTGATGATAGGTGTGGAAGGTAGTAGTAGAGCTCCTACTATCGGAAACACAGGATCAATGCTCGAGTCGGGGAAAGTCACGAGGAATCCAAAGAGTTGAGCGTGAGCGTTGTTAGTGTGAGTTATTATGCGCTAATAACTCGTTGTAATATCTACCCGGAATAGCCATCATAGGGAGGAACGACTATAGTAAACCTACTAGTACAGGTGTATACTTGTTTTGCTTTGATGGGATGATCGTTGGGGTAGTGACGAAGGTTATAAAATTAGTAGTTGTTGGAATAAAATGACGATTCTAGTATTAATCACTTGGAGTGACGATGATGATGATGTTTGTTTCGAGCCAAGATGGATGGTTGTGCTAGAATCATAGGCTTATAGAGCCGACTTTGATTTGAGGAAAATCGTAGGGATTATTTGACGTAATTTCCCAACTTGCCTAAGAGGTTCAAATGTCCGGATGACGTTAGTGGACCGGAGAGATTTGGAGGAGTAGGAGTCGAGGCGTAGAATGCCGACTAAGTCATGCACAAAGTTTGATTTTGAAATAGATTGCATTAACAAATTCTTGTGATTCAAATCATTTTATGGATGGTGTTTTGGAATTTTGGGAAATGTTCAGTACACACACAAGATTTTGAAATATGGTTTTGAAAGTGTATGAAATCGTTTTATCACGGGAGTGCAAACTTTGTTAGAATTTGTCTCATTTCGTTATTTTTCCAACGGTTCTTTCGGGTAAGATGATATCCGTGTTTAGTGGTGTTTAAAATGTTGGGCAAGTGACTACGGTTTGTGACTTTAACATTGGAACTCCTCCACATATGTTAGAGTTGAGACGAAAAGTTACATTCCACGATGTCTGTTTAAAGCTATTTGAGTGATTTCGTTAAATAAGTTTTGTTTTACGACATGTTGAGTCGTGTGGGTTTAATTTCACGAGGTGCATATCTTATTTGTTTATGCGACCATTTGGGGAAATCTTGGAAATCAATTTAAAGAACCCCACCTTTTGAGATTTTATGAGATTTTAGTCGATATTTTCAATCGATGGAAACAGATTGGTTTTTATCTTTAAGTTGAAACTTACACGAGACAGTTGTGTTTTAACAAAAATATATTTGTAAACCGTTTCATCGTTTTGTATGACTAGCCGACGCGCGTAAGATTTGTTAGTGAACCCTGTGCCACGACATTTTTGTTGAAAAAAGAGGAATTTTGGGGTCAAATATCGTGGAACTGATTTTGAAATTATGTGCACACTTTTGTTGCACCCAGTGTAAGGTCGAACGGTTACTTTAAATACACGTCATGAGTCAATTCATACTAGAACCGTGACGGTTCATTTTCAAAGAAATTATTTATTTCACTTTACGTTTTGTGAGTAAACTAAGCTGCAATGAAATGATTTTCAACATGATTTTCATATGTGGGACGAGCGTGTCCATTTTTGCGTAACTACCGACCTGGTAATAGTAGTTTTATTGCTTACGGTCTTTTTGAAATGAAAAATCTTGACGTTGAAAACATTTTGTAAATGATTTTGTAAACCATTTGGGAAATGCGCTTTTAAGTGTTATGTGTCATTTTGAGAATTTTGAGGGTGGGAGTCCTTTTGGAAAACTCTTTTGTTTAACCTGTGTTGAGTTTGGGACTAATGTTGATTTTAGATTATTGCTTGCTTAAACTTTATTTAAACGCGTTTTTGACCGACTTATGGGTCTAGCAAGCGTGGAGCATTTTGCTCGGTTTTGACTTTGAGATAGTCATGGGTCAATTGCACGGTTTTAATGGCTCGATGTGGAGTCTTGTTGATGGGTTGTTTTGTTGCACAGTTTTGCATTCATTGCACGTTGAATATTTACACGTTTGGGTGAGTGAGTCATTCCGAGATAGGCATGTTGTTGGTAGACTGTTTGCATTGGATCCTTGGTCATGTCAGTCAGTCGTTGGTAATGATCGGTTGAGTATTTCGGGGTGGGACCCCGGTATTCATGTGTTATGACCTTGACTTTCCAGTAGGCACTAAGAGGATATAGTCTTGGGCACTTACCTGAGAGGTAGTTCCGATGTGCCGGGCCTTGAGACGTACCTGTGAGGTAGGCGTTAAGGCGTATCTTGATACGGTGTAATTAGGTTTCCTAGAGCAAGCGTGGAGGTTTAGTAGACGGGGGAAGATCGGGTATTCCACACGTGTTGTTAGTGTAGACCGAATAGTGTCGGTTAAGGGGATGATGCCCTTTGTAATTAAGAGAATAAATGCGCAGTAACCTTTTTGAAGTAAGTAGTATATTTAGGTGTCGACTTTTGGGCTTGAGGCCAAACACCTTTAGTGTAATCGGAGATTTGTAGCTGATTTTAAATAATTATGGTGATGGTAGTAGTAACCCTGAGATGCTTAATTGTGATGACTGGTTATGGTGGAATGACCTTCGTGGATGATTATAAGTTTACTGGTTTGACGATTCGCGTGAAATAAATTTTGGGAGTCTTTTAGAACTCGTGGAAGTTAATCGACAGTAGTGGTGGGAATGATCGGATTCGAGTATCCTGTAGGGTATATTGGAGAGCACCTTTAGAATGGTTAGAGCTTGAAATTGAATCGGGATGTATGGAATATCTAAGGTTGGGAGACAACCGAAGTCGCTTGACTAGGAATGATTCCAATTGTTGGGGTGTCCTGGCGGTCATAATTTCAGTGTCTTAGAAGGAGTACGTTAGTAAGAAAAGTATTCGAGAAGTTTTAGAAGGGGTTTCAAGTGGACTTGGGAACCCGAGGTTGAGATGCGGTAAAACTATTCGGGGCTGTTTGCGGACGTAGACTTCGAGGACGAAGTCTAATTCAAGCGGGGGAGAGTTGTAAAGCCCGTGTTCCGATGTGTCCTATTTTTATAAAAATTAATTTGTGTTTCCGCTCAACGTTGTTGGTTAACGGGATTAACGAGAGATTACAACATACAATAGCAATAGTAGCAAGAGTAATGTATTTACCAATATTGAAATAAATTTGATTGTTAAAGCATAAAGAAAATTGCAATCACTTAATATTCCTAAAAATATTTTTCATCTTAATTGGTGATACGGTTCAAAATTAAGGTATTGGAATCCTATGATATATCTATTATAAGATAATTATTACCAAGTATTGCAACAAATCAATCGCCTTTCGTCAATGTTGCCAAACTCAAAATCTTATATACAAGGACTTCATTGGCATATAAATGAAAGAAACGAGAAGAAGGAAAAAAAAAGAAACCAAAAACCCTAAGACCTTACCCCCCTCTCGTTTTCTCTCAGCCGTAACCCCCCCTGCTGTCGTCGGCCGAGAGTTGAGAGAGAGAGAGAGTTCGCCGGAGAAGAGAGAGTGACGCCGGAGAGAGAGAGAGAGAGAGAGACACCGTCGCTGCTGCCGGAAACCACCAGCGCCATCGCATTCTTTTGCCGGCGATCGAGAGAGAGAGGTTCAACGAGAGGGAGATAGCGCGAGAAAAGGGAAGAACCGTTGTCGTCGAGAGGTAAGTTTCTTAGCCTCCGTTTTTCCTTTTCGTCACCGTTAAACCGTTGCGAAAAACCCATAACCACCGCCGCCGCCGTCGGCCTTGGCTGCCGGCGGTGTGGCCACCGCCGTGCGCCGCCGCGTGGACAGCAGCGGATATGCACGTGCGGCTGTCTGTGTGTGGGTGTGTGTGTGTGAGACGGGATAGAGTAGTCGGGTTATTTTCGTCTCTTGTTATCGTCGAAGTTGTAAACCATCGTCGCCGCCGCCGGCGACCACCACTGCCGGAGGTGGCAGCGGGTGGTGCGCGGTTGTGTCCTGCCCCTTGTAACCTAACACCCCAATCGGGTGAACCCTAGTTGCAAACTCGAATCGTTTAAACCGTTTTTATAAAATCGTCATTTTATGTGGAAAGTATGAATCTGTCACTGTTTTGCGACGGCCATAACTTTTCCGTCGTAGCTCGGATTGAGGCGAATCTGGTGCCCACGGTTCACATTCTGTGCCGGGCATACTTTTCGTGTTTTAGCGGAAGTCTGGTTCGGCCTCTAACTAGGCGTAAATTGGCTGTTTTCACAGCAGGTCTGCACATGACAGCTTCGTGTCCTGTTTTTAGAAAATTCATAGTAAATTGTAGGAAAATCGTTAGAGCGCGTGCGATATGTCCTTGGAACCCTAACTCTGAGCACTTTCTGGTTATGAAATTTAATTGAGGATTTTCTGGGTTTATGGAGGTCGGAACAGGTCCCGAACAGACCTGTTTGGTTAGACCGAAAAGTCGTTTTAGTGACGATTTAAGGGTGCGTCGTGTTTTAGGGTCCGGGTCTCGTGTTAATACGTTTTAACGTTCGTTTAGGTGTCGGGAAGTGATCTTGGATTTGTAGAGCTTGAATTATTGTTTGTGAGCTAGGCGCGCTTACGAGGTGAGTTCTCTCACTATAACTAATGTCGGTTATTTTTACATTACGTCGTGTATGTATGTGGTAGTTCTATTTGCTTTTGATGCGGGGTTAAATAGTGGGGTGTCTAGTCGGACCTTATTGTTGGGACTACGTGGGTGGCGTAGGAGTTCGGCGGGGCCGAGGGTCACATACGCGGGTGGCGTAGTAATTCGGTGGGACCGAAAGTTGTATACGCGGGTGGCGTATGAACCCGGGGGTGCCGGGTTGCGTTTGCACGGTTGTCGTGTGGTCGGTGGGACCGGCGTATGCCTATTAGGTGGGGTTGGTGTGAGTATGCACGCCTATGATTTGTTCGTAGACTTGTATGCTGTTTATGTGCAATTATCTGTTTATGGTAGTGTGGAAATAACTGTGTTACTTATGGTGTTGAATTCACTAAGCTTCGTGCTTACCCTTTCCCAATAAACTGTGGTTTCAGGTACGGGCGGCTCTAAGGCGTGACGAGTACACACTGGCGCGCGCGGAGGGCTGGTTGCTTTATGGTTTTTAATAATTAAACGTTTATTCCGCTGGTTTTTATTATGAAGATATTAATTATGAGTTTGCAAACGAAACGTTGGGATCATTTAATGAGTTGTTATAAATGAAATGTTTATTTAAAAATTTAAATTTTCTTGTAATTTTTGGGACGTTAAAACTTGGTATCAGAGCACAGCTTGAGTGAATCAAACGCATCTCGGTGTGTTTAATCTCAAGTTTGCGGCTATAAAATTTTCTTTAAAGTTTTTGGGAAATAAAAAGAAGGAAAAATCCGTTCGAGGAACGGTGATCGAGGGCGCAGTGTGTACAGTCAGCCGGAGCCAAAGGGGAAAGGTACATTACTTAGTGTTGTATTGCTTTCTAGATCATATGGTATGCATGCTAGATTGCCTGTTGTTGACACTATGCTGTATGCTGTACTGCTTGCTATTAGGAATTTATGCTAGTTATAATAGGTTGTTAAGCGAAGGCCCTATAGGTTGTATGCAATAAGAATCACATAGCCTTAGAATATTTGATTTAGTTCTATTGCGCAGCTCTTGTTTGAGTCCAACCGTTTTAGGATAGAATCTTGTATTCGAATGTCTATTTGATTCACGCTGCATGCGACTGGGTATTCGCGAGGCAACTTGTTATGACTAATAGGGATTCCGTTATAGCAAGGGTAGTGGGATGAGATGAAATTCCTAGAGAGCTGGGAAGAGTGTTTACATATGAGTATGTATGCTAGATTGCTTTCTAGAACATAGGAGTATGTGTGCTAAATTGCTTGGTGCTTATTACACTGTACTGCATGTTTGTTGCTTGCTAATAGGAGTTCATGCTAGCCTTGGTAGGTTGTTAAGTGAATGCACTATAGGTTGTATGCGGTAGGAGCCGAATAGCCCTAGAATGTCGGTTTTAGTTCTATTGCGCAGCTCTTGTTTGAGTCCAACCGTTGTAGGATAGAATCTTATATTCGAATGTCTATCTGGTTTCCACTGTATACGACTGTGCGTTTACGAGGCGACTCGTCAGGGCTAGTGGGGATTTCGTCATAGCAAGGGTAGTGGAATTGGGTGGAATTCCTAGGGAGCTAGGAAGAGTGCGTACATATGCCGGTGTGGGCATGTGTGTGTAGTTATCGGCGAGAAACTACTTGGACCCATCGGATGGAACTCGGAACGAGTGATGATAGGTGTGGAAGGTAGTAGTAGAGCTCCTACTATCGGAAACACAGGATCAATGCTCGAGTCGGGGAAAGTCACGAGGAATCCAAAGAGTTGAGCGTGAGCGTTGTTAGTGTGAGTTATTATGCGCTAATAACTCGTTGTAATATCTACCCGGAATAGCCATCACAGGGAGGAACGACTATAGTAAACCTACTAGTACAGGTGTGTACTTGTTTTGCTTTGATGGGATGATCGTTGGGGTAGTGACGAAGGTTATAAAATTAGTAGTTGTTGGAATAAAAGGACGATTCTAGTATTAATCACTTGGAGTGACGATGATGATGATGTTTGTTTCGAGCCAAGATGGATGGTTGTGCTAGAATCATAGGCTTATAGAGCCGACTTTGATTTGAGGAAAATCGTAGGGATTATTTGACGTAATTTCCCAACTTGCCTAAGAGGTTCAAATGTCCGGATGACGTTAGTGGACCGGAGAGATTTGGAGGAGTAGGAGTCGAGGCGTAGAATGCCGACTAAGTCATGCACAAAGTTTGATTTTGAAATAGATTGCATTAACAAATTCTTGTGATTCAAATCATTTTATGGATGGTGTTTTGGAATTTTGGGAAATGTTCAGTACACACACAAGATTTTGAAATATGGTTTCGAAAGTGTATGAAATCGTTTTATCACGGGAGTGCAAACTTTGTTAGAATTTGTCTCATTTCGTTATTTTTCCAACGGTTCTTTCGGGTAAGATGATATCCGTGTTTAGTGGTGTTTAAAATGTTGGGCAAGTGACTACGGTTTGTGACTTTAACATTGGAACTCCTCCACATATGTTAGAGTTGAGACGAAAAGTTACATTCCACGATGTCTGTTTAAAGCTATTTGAGTGATTTCGTTAAATAAGTTTTGTTTTACGACATGTTGAGTCGTGTGGGTTTAATTTCACGAGGTGCATATCTTATTTGTTTATGCGACCATTTGGGGAAATCTTGGAAATCAATTTAAAGAACCCCACCTTTTGAGATTTTATGAGATTTTAGTCGATATTTTCAATCGATGGAAACAGATTGGTTTTTATCTTTAAGTTGAAACTTACACGAGACAGTTGTGTTTTAACAAAAATATATTTGTAAACCGTTTCATCGTTTTGTATGACTAGCCGACGCGCGTAAGATTTGTTAGTGAACCCTGTGCCACGACATTTTTGTTGAAAAAAGAGGAATTTTGGGGTCAAATATCGTGGAACTGATTTTGAAATTATGTGCACACTTTTGTTGCACCCAGTGTAAGGTCGAACGGTTACTTTAAATACACGTCATGAGTCAATTCATACTAAAACCGTGACGGTTCATTTTCAAAGAAATTATTTATTTCACTTTACGTTTTGTGAGTAAACTAAGCTGCAATGAAATGATTTTCAACATGATTTTCATATGTGGGACGAGCGTGTCCATTTTTGCGTAACTACCGACCTGGTAATAGTAGTTTTATTGCTTACGGTCTTTTTGAAATGAAAAATCTTGACGTTGAAAACATTTTGTAAATGATTTTGTAAACCATTTGGGAAATGCGCTTTTAAGTGTTATGTGTCATTTTGAGAATTTTGAGGGTGGGAGTCCTTTTGGAAAACTCTTTTGTTTAACCCGTGTTGAGTTTGGGACTAATGTTGATTTTAGATTATTGCTTGCTTAAACTTTATTTAAACGCGTTTTTGACCGACTTATGGGTCTAGCAAGCGTGGAGCATTTTGCTCGGTTTTGACTTTGAGATAGTCATGGGTCAATTGCACGGTTTTAATGGCTCGATGTGGAGTCTTGTTGATGGGTTGTTTTGTTGCACAGTTTTGCATTCATTGCACGTTGAATATTTACACGTTTGGGTGAGTGAGTCATTCCGAGATAGGCATGTTGTTGGTAGACTGTTTGCATTGGATCCTTGGTCATGTCAGTCAGTCGTTGGTAATGATCGGTTGAGTATTTCGGGGTGGGACCCCGGTATTCATGTGTTATGACCTTGACTTTCCAGTAGGCACTAAGAGGATATAGTCTTGGGCACTTACCTGAGAGGTAGTTTCGATGTGTCGGGCCTTGAGACGTACCTGTGAGGTAGGCGTTAAGGCGTATCTTGATACGGTGTAATTAGGTTTCCTAGAGCAAGCGTGGAGGTTTAGTAGACGGGGGAAGATAGGGTATTCCACACGTGTTGTTAGTGTAGACCGAATAGTGTCGGTTAAGGGGATAATGCCCTTTGTAATTAAGAGAATAAATGCGCAGTAACCTTTTTGAAGTAAGTAGTATATTTAGGTGTCGACTTTTGGGCTTGAGGCCAAACACCTTTAGTGTAATCGGAGATTTGTAGCTGATTTTAAATAATTATGGTGATGGTAGTAGTAACCCTGAGATGCTTAATTGTGATGAATGGTTATGGTGGAATGACCTTCGTGGATGATTATAAGTTTACTGGTTTGACGATTCACGTGAAATAAATTTTGGGAGTCTTTTAGAACTCGTGGAAGTTAATCGACAGTAGTGGTGGGAATGATCGGATTCGAGTATCCTGTAGGGTATATTGGAGAGCACCTTTAGAATGGTTAGAGCTTGAAATTGAATCGGGATGTATGGAATATCTAAGGTTGGGAGACAACCGAAGTCGTTTGACTAGGAATGATTCCAATTGTTGGGGTGTCCTGGCGATCATAATTTCAGTGTCCTAGAAGGAGTACGTTAGTAAGAAAAGTATTAGAGAAGTTTTAGAAGGGGTTTCAAGTGGACTTGGGAACCCGAGGTTGAGATGCGGTAAAACTATCCGGGGCTGTTTGCGGACGTAGACTTCGAGGACGAAGTCTAATTCAAGCGGGGGAGAGTTGTAAAGCCCGTGTTCCGATGTGTCCTATTTTTATAAAAATTAATTTGTGTTTCCGCTCAACGTTGTTGGTTAACGGGATTAACGAGAGATTACAACATACAATAGCAATAGTAGCAAGAGTAATGTATTTACCAATATTGAAATAAATTTGATTGTTAAAGTATAAAGAAAATTGCAATCACTTAATATTCCTAAAAATATTTTTCATCTTAATTGGTGATACGGTTCAAAATTAAGGTATTGGAATCCTATGATATATCTATTATAAGATAATTATTACCAAGTATTGCAACAAATCAATCGCCTTTCGTCAATGTTGCCAAACTCAAAATCTTATATACAAGGACTTCATTGGCATTTAAATGAAAGAAACGAGAAGAAGGAAAAAAAAGAAACCAAAAACCCTAAGACCTTACCCCCCTCTCATTTTCTCTCAGCCGTAACCCCCCCTGCTGTCGTCGGCCGAGAGTTGAGAGAGAGAGAGAGTTCACCGGAGAAGAGAGAGTGACGCCGGAGAGAGAGAGAGAGACACCGTCGCTGCTGCCGGAAACCACCAGCGCCATCGCATTCTTTTGCCGGCGATCGAGAGAGAGAGGTTCAACGAGAGGGAGATAGCGCGAGAAAAGGGAAGAACCGTTGTCGTCGAGAGGTAAGTTTCTTAGCCTCCGTTTTTCCTTTTCGTCACCGTTAAACCGTTGCGAAAAACCCATAACCACCGCCGCCGCCGTCGGCCTTGGCTGCCGGCAATGTGGCCACCGCCGTGCGCCGCCGCGTGGACAGCAGCGGATATGCACGTGCGGCTGACTGTGTGTGGGTGTGTGTGTGTGAGACGGGATAGAGTAGTCGGGTTATTTTCGTCTCTTGTTATCGTCGAAGTTGTAAACCATCGTCGCCGCCGCCGGCGACCACCACTGCCGGAGGTGGCAGCGGGTGGTGCGCGGTTGTGTCCTGCCCCTTGTAACCTAACACCCCAATCGGGTGAACCCTAGTTGCAAACTCGAATCGTTTAAACCGTTTTTATAAAATCGTCATTTTATGTGGAAAGTATGAATCTGTCACTGTTTTGCGACGGCCATAACTTTTCCGTCGTAGCTCGGATTGAGGCGAATCTGGTGCCCACGGTTCACATTCTGTGCCGGGCATACTTTTCGTGTTTTAGCGGAAGTCTGGTTCGGCCTCTAACTAGGCGTAAATTGGCTGTTTTCACAGCAGGTCTGCACATGACAGCTTCGTGTCCTGTTTTTAGAAAATTCATAGTAAATTGTAGGAAAATCGTTAGAGCGCGTGCGATATGTCCTTGGAACCCTAACTCTGAGCACTTTCTGGTTATGAAATTTAATTGAGGATTTTCTGGGTTTATGGAGGTCGGAACAGGTCCCGAACAGACCTGTTTGGTTAGACCGAAAAGTCGTTTTAGTGACGATTTAAGGGTGCGTCGTGTTTTAGGGTCCGGGTCTCGTGTTAATACGTTTTAACGTTCGTTTAGGTGTCGGGAAGTGATCTTGGATTTGTAGAGCTTGAATTATTGTTTGTGAGCTAGGCGCGCTTACGAGGTGAGTGCTCTCACTATAACTAATGTCGGTTATTTTTACATTACGTCGTGTATGTATGTGGTAGTTCTATTTGCTTTTGATGCGGGGTTAAATAGTGGGGTGTCTAGTCGGACCTTATTGTTGGGACTACGTGGGTGGCGTAGGAGTTCGGCGGGGCCGAGGGTCACATACGCGGGTGGCGTAGTAATTCGGTGGGACCGAAAGTTGTATACGCGGGTGGCGTATGAACCCGGGGGTGCCGGGTTGCGTTTGCACGGTTGTCGTGTGGTCGGTGGGACCGACGTATGCCTATTAGGTGGGGTTGGTGTGAGTATGCACGTCTATGATTTGTTCGTAGACTTGTATGCTGTTTATGTGCAATTATCTGTTTATGGTAGTGTGGAAATAACTGTGTTACTTATGGTGTTGAATTCACTAAGCTTCGTGCTTACCCTTTCCCAATAAACTGTGGTTTCAGATACGGGCGGCTCTAAGGCGTGACGAGTACACACTGGCGCGCGCGGAGGGCTGGTTGCTTTATGGTTTTTAATAATTAAACGTTTATTCCGCTGGTTTTTATTATGAAGATATTAATTATGAGTTTGCAAACGAAACGTTGGGATCATTTAATGAGTTGTTATAAATGAAATGTTTATTTAAAAATTTAAATTTTCTTGTAATTTTTGGGACGTTACATAAATGTAACTTTCAAATCAAAAAATTATAAATTAAAAGTTACATTTAACACTCTTATACTTATTTAGTTAATTTACTTTATACCTTTTAATTTTATATTTTTCATTTTACACTTTTATTATATTAACACATATAATTTTATATTAACTAAAATACATTAAAAAATACGTTTTAATTTTAATAAATTGCACCATTGTAGTCGTCTCTTCGATACCTTCGAAATGAGCTCAATATTGAATATTTTTGGATTTAATTATTTTATTGTATATCATATATACTACATAAAAATATTTTTAATATTTATAATTCATACATTTATAGTTAATTATTTAATTTATGGTACATCTCTTACTTTTTCAATTTTCGTTTCACACTTTTATCACAATAAGATAATAATCTTATATTAACTAAATGAAAAATAAAAAAATAAAGATGTATAAAGTAAGTTAACTAAATAAGAATAATATAATAAATCAAAAAATATTTAATTTTGGGCTCATTTCGAAGGTATCAAAGAGACGAGTACAATGATGTAACTTGTTAAAATTAAAACGTATTTTTTAAAGTATTTTAGTTAATAAACGATTATATGTGTTAATATGATGAAGGTGTAAAATTAAAATTAGAAAAATAAAAGGTATAAAGTAAACTAAGTAAATAATTATAAGGGCTGAAAGTGTAAATTTCAAATCAAAATCACAAAAAATCACATGTGCGGCGGACTACTCACCTTGATTGCGGATGAAATTTTTTCAAAATTGACCGTGGTATGCGATCACGGACCCTATCGTGAAAAAATGGGTATTTTGATAAAATGGTTTAAAGAGTGGGTATTTTGGTAAGTCAAAGTCAAACTTTGAGTATTTTAATTAATTTCCCTTCTTTTATCTGGATTGACCTCGAGTTGGTTTTTTAGCACCCGTGAGTCGGTGACACATTTTGTATTTTGAAAAGAAAATAACGTTTTTTTCAAGTAGATAAAAGGGGATAGATTTCATGACAGAATACTCCGCTCCTGACATACATCATTACTACTGCATTTTGGCGGTCCCAAACGACGACACGTGGATATTGGCGCCACTTAGTGGGTCCAACACTTTTTCGCGGGTGACTCTCCCAAGGTCATTTTGGTCACATCGTAATCCCGTCCTTAGATTTAGGGTTTGTAGCCTCCATTCTCAACCGTCCGATCATCATCATTTTCCCACAACCCTGCCCCTACCCCTTTGCCCCACTATTTAATTCCATCACGGTACTCTGTCACTGTCGGTTCTTTCCTCTGGTTGCGCCACCATTCACATCCGCCGCCATTCCTCCCCTGCCTCCCTCTACATATTCTCCACTCTGATTTTCCACTTCAATTTCTGCTTTACATATCACCGGAAGTACAAATCAATGGTATTCACACTCGATCCGTCATTTGTGTAAGCTTTAATTTGATGTTTACGAAGATCGAAGGTCGGTTCTGATGTTTTTTCTGATTTGATTTCTCAGGAATCGACTGCATATCCTCCCCTCTGATTTTCTACTTCACTTTCTGCTTTACATATCACCGAAAGTACAAATCAATGGTATTCACACTCGATCCGTCATTTTTCAAGCTTTAATTCGATGTTTACGAAGATCGAAGGTCGATTCTGATGTTTTTTCCGTTTTGATTTCTCAGGAACCGGTTAGTTGTGGAGAAACGATGAGTAAATCTGACGAGAAGATCTGCGCTGATTGCAAGACCTCTAAAACGCCGTTGTGGAGAAGCGGTCCATCTGGTCCCAAGGTTGATCAATTAATCACATGATTTAAAATCATGCGATTCGATTCAATTACTCCTTTCTGAATAATTTTGTGTTTGTTTGTTGAATTTGCAGTCGCTTTGCAATGCTTGTGGAATTAGGTACAGGAAGAAGAAGAAGAAGAGTGTATCAGGATCAGATAAGAAGAAAGAGAAACAAGCAGCGTCTCTGAATTCGTTATCTTCATCATCGCATTCATCGTGTTGTTTGAATGATTGTGAGAGAAAGAGCGATTTGAGGAAGAAATTGAGGATAAAGCTGGTGGTGTTGAAGAAGGTAAGGAGAAACGGTTACAAGAAATTAGGGGAAGTAGAACAAGCTGCGTTTCTTTTGATGTCTCTATCTTGTGGGTCTGTATTTGGTTGATGATGATTAATATTACTAGTAATTGTAGTTGTAGTAGTAATTTTGGTATAACAAATTCCAGGGTTTTGTTTCGGAATAGAAATGGTAACTAGTTAGTTGTGTGTTAGGTAATCCCTATTTCTAAATCGGGGAAGAAACATGTAAATATAATTTACTACCAAATTATGAATGTGACTTTTTTTTTTTTTTAAGTTCGAAATCTCATCGAGTTATTTATTTTTTTAACCGATTCTATTTTGCGAACAAAACAGCATTTTTAAGTTTTTACAAAGTCCCAACGTAAAAAAATAAATATACAACCGTGAAAATTGATACGACAAAACTAAAAACTAATAAATACTACAAACGAAGTTTTTAAAACAAATAAAAATTATAAAAGGTGTTTCCAAAACAAATAAACAATACAAACGGAGCTTCCAAAACACTTCACGTTATTAGAATTAGTTGATACTAATAAGTACTACAAATAATGCTTCAATAAAAGATAGCTCAAGTTTTGGGTACCCAGCGGGACCGGGTACCAGGTCTAGGAACTAGTCCCGACGGATACCTAACAGTTAGCGACTCCAAAAAATGAGAACCGAAACCGGTCTCGATCAGTTCCATATTTTAAGAAACGGAACCGAAACCAGTCACATAAGTTCCGAAACTTCTAAAACAGTTCCGTTTCTGATGCTCACCCCTAGGGGCAACCTTGGCTTTGATTTTACAAGAAAAGTGTACTATGTCTTGTAAATTAATATATTGTAACTTACTTTATAAGGTTATATTATGGTTAGAGTGGTGACGGATCATATATTTTTGGTAATTGGGGTTGACTTTTAAATAAAGATTGGAGGTGGTCCAAAATTGGTTATGAGTCGGGTCTCACTCGGTCCTAGTCCCAAATGGTGATCTTATAATCGGTTCCGATCCTAATCTTGGTTCTGACTCAATACGAAGGTCTAGTTAAGTTTTACTGGGTTTGATCATGAGAACCGGTCCTGGTTCGGGTCGTGCCCAAATCGGTCTCACTTAATTTTTTTAAATTGATTTTAACATATAATAAAACAATTTTTGAATAACTTAGTCAATCAAATATACTAATAAATACGTTTTTGTTATAAAGAACTTGATCAATCAGATATATACTTTAAAATATTTAACTGGGTCAATCGAATATGCTTTTATTATACACTTAATAAAATACACTTAAAAATACATTTTGCTATTCAATCAAATGCATTTAAAAATTAAATCTTAAATAAAAAGTCGAGGGCCGGTCCCAGGCCTAGCCGGACGAGGCCTTGTTGTCGGTGGAATATCATAACCCGGTCGTAACCGCTGGTCCCAAACCGATTCAAAAGGGTCCCAGGTCGGGCCCGTTCCATTTGGCCATCTCTAGACAAGAGTGATGACAAGGACTACAAATATCATTACAGAATGACGACTCTTAGTTGATAAATGCTAAGCGGATAAAAATGTTGAATACAATGTTTTTTTTAATGAACTAAAATTTTACCTAGTACTTTGAGTGAAAGTGTTAACTATTTCACATTAGCGGATAAAAATGTTAAATACAATGTTTTTTTAATAAACTAAAATTTACCTGGTAATTTTGAGGGAAAATATTGATTGTTTTAGATAAATGACTGATAACTCTCATTTTGGGCTTTATTTACATTTTGTTTGTATGTGTTTCTTCCATTTGAGTTGTTTTTTCTTTTTATTTGTTTGTGTTTCTTTCTTTTATTATTTTATTTTTATTTAGAGTTGTTGAGAATGTTTTTATGGTTAAATGCGTCATTTTTTGGGTTAAAAACGTCACTCTCGTAGAGTGGGCACATTTTGCCCACTATGGACACTCCTGCACGTTGCATGACGTACTTGGCTGAAGAAGGATCCCATCCACACAAATCTCAGGATCAATGCCATCAAGCATTCAAGGAGAGCTCAAAAATGTAGAAATTAATATTTAGCTTTGCATTTTGTTATCTTAGTTGTAGTTTAATTATAGTCTTTAACTTTCTTGCATTTAATTTCAGCATTTACTTTCCGTCTAAGTTTGTAGTTTATTTCTATCTTTATTTGAATGCAAGTAGTTAACACGTATTTCCTTTATTACATTATGTCTTTTAATTTTATTATGAGCTAGGCACCCTTTGGGTGTGTGTGTGAGCCTAACTTGAGACTAGTAGGCTACACTTGGGTGTGGCCGTTGTTACTAGCTCTTTGAGTTGAGACTTCACTCCATGCGGATAAGTTGATCACTTTGAAGTGTTAATATTAGATCTTAGACCTCGAGAGGGGCGGATCCAAAATACGGCTTAAGTGATGCACAAAGATTTGAGAAAGTTTTTGCAAACCACGTCGAGAGGGAGGTTTTGTATGATTTACTTAGGTTCAAACGTCGGTAGAGATTTGAGAATAAATCTCCATACTGATAGAACTTTGATTTCCGAGTCATACTTAGTTAAATCGGAAAGATCACGAGTTAGTGGCAGTGGGCACTTGTGAGCACGGTTTATAAAAATTCACTTTCGAGAGATCGGACTTTTTATAGACATTTCATACTACAAAAGACTAGCCATTTCGTCACTACGAACATCTCAAGGAAAACTTACACCCATACCCATTTTTATTTACTTGTTTAGTTTTTGTTGTTACAAACACAAAACTTACTAAAAAAACATTTTCTTCTTCTCTCATTGAAACCAGTGTATTATCGACTTAGGACTCAAAACTTTGAAGTCCAATCCCTGTGGACCTATATGGTTTTCCGCTACCAACGACCCTTAAACTAGATCTGTATGTGGTAATTACGATAAAATGCAAATAAAAAAGAGTAGAATGTGGGGTCATTAGGTTCAAATAGTAACATAAATGTTTTTTTATAGGAGTGATTACGGTTAAATAAAACACTTAATAGCTTTGTTTGTTTTTTGAAAATAAACGCTTAATTGGCTCTTCAGTCTGATTCGGTCACACCTTTGATATTTGAGACTGTTTTTTTTCAGAGAATCTTATGTCTAAAATAGCTCTGAACCAGAAAGTGAAAACCTAACCTCTTACCATCCTCTGAAACTTATCTCTCTCTCGATCACTTCCAGACCTCGCCTCTCAAGCATGCTAATCTCGACCTAATCGGCCTTCAAGGTGTCGATCTCCACATTACCATCCAAATCGAGACCAAATCGATCTTCAGCTTATCAACCAAATCCAGACCAAATCGACCTCCAATTAAGGTATGTCGATTTCAAACTAGGTTCAATCTACAGATTTCTAACCAAATCGGAGCCTAATCGGTCCTTTCTTCTTAGCTGTTCTTCATTCTATTAAAACTTTTTGTTGTTACGTAAACTTTAATAGTTGGTTTTCTTGAGTTTAGTCCAAGTTCTATGTATGGGTGCAAAGAAAATGCACTGATAGTTTTGTGATTAATCTTAATCCGAGTTCTTCGATTCGAGTGTTCTTTTCTTTGGGTTTTAAGGTTTTTACATGGATTCCTATACCCGTGGTTTCTTTTGTTTGGGTTTCACATCAGCGTTTGATCACTGATCCTGCTATTGTGTTTACTTTTTTGGGGTTTCTCTTTGGATTTCACTTTTCCGTGGGACTAGCTATTCTAAAGGATGGATTGAGAATTTCAAACGTATAACATTTATGGTTTTACGGAAATTTGGTCAGATGATTTTGCTGCCATGCCTTGAAATGGTTTCTATGTTATTTTCAGATGATGTTGTTGCAATGCCTTGAAATGGTTTCACATGTTATTTTGGTTTGTTCATATTGACCTTATTACTATGGGTCTGTTTCCAGCTTTTGGTCCCCTATTAAGGCTTTGTACAAGTTGGTTTTCTCTAGCTTTGGGGTGCCAAAGTTAATTCTTTTGGCCTGGTTAGGCTTTGTAGGAGTTGTGGTATGTTTTGGTAGAATATCAAAAACCAAAGTTTATTCTTTATTGGTGGTTTGTCAACACTTTGATTTTTGAGGAGTGTTGAAGGATTTTTGCACCTCTTGTTTGTCAACCAGGAGTGCTAATCTTGAGGGTGATTAGTTATACCGGGAAGATTTGGAAGATGATGTTAGGAAAAAAATTATCGTGCCAAAAATACGAAAAACTTACAAATGATTTCTAAGGTCCCAAAACGAGTAGAAACCCAAGTGCACAATAAACCCAACAACAAATGCGGATAACAATAATCTAGATGTTGCACAATAATTCTCTAACGTAGAAAATAAGCCCACACAATATATATATATATATATATATATATATATAGGGGAGGTATCCGTTGCAAACCAGTCAGTTTGTGCAAACTATACAAACCACTATATTAGGAAACAATAGATGTATTTATGGATAATCATTATGATTCATTAATTAAGACTGAGATATATATAGAAGATGATAAGATTCATTCATTATGATCATGACTTTAGATTAGAAAACATAATAAAATCAGATATTTATTAGACTTGATCAACGGCTAAGATTGGTTTGCAGAGTTTGCATGATCTGCATGGTTTGCAATTGATATTTCCCCTATATATATATATATATATATATATGTATATATATATATGGCAAGATCACAACAAATAACACCGAGATTTAACGTGGTTCCACTATTATTGTGATAGTGTACGTCCACCGAAGAAAGAGAGAGAGAGAGCAAGAATATTATTACCAACCGAGAGAGATTACAACGTGTTATCGATATCCTTCGATCAACTAATCAGCTACCAAATTCTTCCTCGATATATATATATATATATATATATATATATATATATATATATATATATATACAGGGGAGGTCTCCATTGCAAACCAGTCAGTTTGTGCAAACCCCGTGCAAACCAATCTACCAATCACGTAACTTTTTTTTATATCCATAAGGGTATGTTAGGGCTTTTAGCATATTTTTCCATCTCCACCAATCACGTAACTTATTTTTTTATATCCATAACTTCTTTTTTATATCCATAAGAGTATTTTAGGGCTCTATCGAAAAATATAGATTCATGAAGCCAAATTATATATTCATGAATCCAAATTTTATATTCATGAAGCCAAAATATAGATTCATGAAGCATCAACATAAAAAATTGCAGATTCATGATTGTAGATTGGTTTGCACGGAGTTTGCACAAACTGACTGGTTTGCAACGGAGACCTCACATATATATATATATATATATATATATATATATATATATATATATATATATATATATAGGGTAAAGATCAAAGGAGAACCTTGAAAAAAAAAGAACCGGAGAACCAGAAAAAAACGGATGAAAAAATATATGAAAATGGATGTCAAATTAAAGATAACAAAATGATGGATTTTTTGGTGTAATTTGTTTCGTTTCAATTTTTGTTATATTTCGCCAATTTTTTATTTAAGAAATAGAGGGTAAATAATATTTTTTTAATAAAATGGTTATAACCACCTTTTAAATCATAACCATTGGATCATCTTAATCTAATGGCTTAGATGAGTTCTTCAGTTCTTTCATTTTTCCTTGTTCTCTACCGATCCTATCCCTATATATAGGGTAAAGATCAAGGGAAAACATTGAAAAAAAAAGAACCGGAGAACCAGAAAAAAACGGATGAAAAAATATATGAAAATGGATGTCAAATTAAAGATAATAAAATGATGGATTTTTTGGTGTAATTTGTTTCGTTTCAATTTTTGTTATATTTCGCCAATTTTGTATTTAAGAAATAGAGGGTAAATAATATTTTTTTTAAAATGGTTATAACCACCTTTTAAATCATAACCATTGGATCATCTTAATCTAATGACTTAGATGGGTTCTTCAGTTCTTTCATTTTTCCTTGTTCTCTCCCGATCCTATCCCTATATATAGGGTAAAGATCAAGGGAGAACCTTGAAAAAAAAAGAACCGGAGAACCAGAAAAAAAACGGATGAAAAAATATATGAAAATGGATGTCAAATTAAAGATAATAAAATGATGGATTTTTTGGTGTAATTTGTTTCGTTTCAATTTTTGTTATATTTCGCCAATTTTGTATTTAAGAAATAGAGGGTAAATAATAATTTTTTTAAATGGTTATAACCACCTTTTAAATCATAACCATTGGATCATCTTAATCTAATGGCTTAGATGGGTTCTTCAGTTCTTTCATTTTTCCTTGTTCTCTCCCGATCCTATCCCTATATATAGGGTAAAGATCAAGGGAGAACCTTGAAAAAAAAAAGAACCGGAGAACCAGAAAAAAAAAACGGATGAAAAAATATATGAAAATGGATGTCAAATTAAAGATAATATATATATATATATAGGGCCATTCAAGGAAGAACTAATTAGTTTGTGGTAACTGTAAGAACCAGTGTGAGCCACATATTAAGCTATATATTAGGAAATTATTAATTTTGGAAATTTTGTTTGAAATTTAAATAAAAGGGCATTTTAGGTATTTTAAAATCTCCTCTCTCCTCTCTCTGATATATCGATTATCAATGATATCACAAGTGATACCAGTTGTGATGCATTGTGATACCCTGAAACAACGATGCAGACCTTCAATATCCAAAATACATGCTAAGAATAAATGTGATACCACTGTGATACCAGTTGTGATGCCATTGTGATACCCTAAAACAACGATGCAGATCTTCAATATCCAAAATACATACTAAGAACAAATGTGATAACACTGTGATACCAAAAATACATACAAAAAACAAATGTAGTATATAAAATACATACAAAATACAAACATCTATCCTCAATGTGATACCCAACAATACATAGAAAACACACACCATTATCCTCAGTGTGATACCCAGAATACATACAAGAACAAGTGTGATATCACTGTGATACCCACTATGATTCCATTGTGGTACCCAAAAAACGAGTGAATAGCAGCGGCGGTTCTGTGTGTGATTTCAGGAGTGATATCCGCTGTGTTCTTCGGCGGCTGCTGGTGGTGGCGCCTGGTTTTCACGAGAAGGAGAAGTGAAAGAACCGCAGTGTAGTTCTCGATGGCAGACGGAGATCAAGAGAGGAGGGTGGCTGAGGTTGTCGATGGTGGTAGGCGGCGATTAGGGTTGATGGCGAGGGAATCGATCTGCAGTTGCCGGAATGGTGGCTGCCGGCGGTGGAGATGCACTGTGGGGGTGGTTGCAGGTCAAGAAAACCGAGAGGGTGAGGGTAGGAGAATCGATGGTGGGTGTTGTTGTTTGTCTCGATCAAGAAGACGAGAGGGAGAGCAGAGGGATGCAGGTCGCCGGATGGTCGGAGCAGAGGGAGAATCGATGGTGGGTGTTGTTGGTTTTTGGCTGCACATTCTTGAAGAAAGAAAAAAAATTAGGGTTTATCTATATGGTATATGGTAGGAGAGAGGTGAGAGGTGAGAGGTGAGAGGAGAGAGGAACGTATTTTAGTATTTATTATTTTAATTAGATATTCAATTTTTTTTTACTAAAATACCCTTTTACATTTATTTAAAATTTATATTGATTATTTTAAATGAGTGGCTAATATTGGTTCTTACAGTTACCACAAACTAAATAGTTCTTATTTGATTAAGCCCCTATATATATATATAGACACCATCGAGAGGAAGAAAAATAAAGGAGGAAGAAGAGATGAAGTCTAAGATGACTTCAGCATTTTACATGTGTTTGAGATGTTTGGTGTGACTTTTTCTCAAGCAAGTACCCTCTTTTATAATTGAAATCAAGATAATATTCCATGGAATATTCTTGCAAGTTGGCAATTGGTTGGCATGTGTAGCATACGGATGCTATAACATGTGGTAGTGATAGGTGTTGATTTATTAACCCTAAATCATCATCTTTTGTGTCTTTTATCTTACCCAATTTAGTGAATTGCGTCTTTAATTATCTTATTTTATGCGTTTTTAGATTTTATTTATTTATTAACGATTTGCTGAATTTTAGATTTATTTTAGTCTATTCTTACGTTTATTTTTATATTTAAATTTTCAGATTTGTCGGGATTCCGGAGAAGCCGTAAATGACGAAATTGGGCTTAATGTGGCCTTGCTCTCGGATTTTGTTGGATATCGGAATTGGGCCAAAGACTTGGATCATCTTCTTTCAATTGGGCCAAGATAGTTGGGCTCATTTTGGTGTAATTTTGGCTAAAGCCCATGAAGAAGACGAAGATTAGGGTTTTTACAAGTATTTTTTTGTCATCTTTAGGATAATACTTGGTGCTTAAGTATTGCAACGCTATAAATACCCTTCCAAGTCTTTGTTTTTAATCATGCTTTCTAAGTCTTCCTAGTTTAATATATTCTATGCTTTCTTTAGTTTCTAACTGTTAGTGGCTTGGGGTGCAAGGGAGAATTAGGACCGAGACCGATAGAAAGTAAAAAGGTGTCAAAAATATAGTTTAAAGTCTCATTGAGCTATCTCAGGTAATTAAAGATTACATATAATTAACTGACAACTAATTAAATGTATGAAAATGTGTAATTTCTAACGAGTTACATTAAATGTTAATTCTGAGATAAATGAGACTGCTATAATATCTTTTTACCGGCTTATTTATATTTGTCCTAACGAACCTTTGCATCCTTTGCCTTTTCTTACGACTGAACTTTCTTTTTAGTGATAACTCAAACAAACCACTCAACAAATCTGTTTTCGAATTCGCCATCTGAAGTCAGTTTTTAAAGATTGTACTTTTTGAAAAAACTTTCACAAGTTTTCCCTATGGATCGATATCTGGTACTTTTACCATTATTACTTGTTAAGAGACGATAGTAGTTCAAGGTGTATACTTGCACTGAGTTCATAAATTTTACAAGTTTTTGAAGTTTTTGGCGTCGTTGCCGGGGATTACACGCTGAAAGAATTTCATTTCAAAGTAAAGTTTGTAAAACCTGATTTTTCTACCACCTTTTTGAAAACCAGTGCATGCCCAGACTGTCACACGGAGAACTTTTTCAATTTGATCCTGAGATTGAACGAACTTTTAGACAAAGAAGGAAAGCACACAGAGTTGTTTCAGCTTTAAACTCTCCAATGATGTCTGAAAATGAGTACACCTCGGATGAAGGTGAAAATAACTTCGAGTTTGGACCAGAAGGAAATCCCGAAATAAACATGGAAAATCCTGGAAATGGACCAATTCCTGGAAATGGACCAATTCCTAGAAATTGACCAATTCCTGAAAATAGGCCAATTCATAATCTTGAAGATGAGGAACAAAACATTTTTAGGCTTGTAAACTCTAAAAATGGAGGTATTATGGCTTATGTTGTTCCTGTTTTAAATCAATTACATTCAGGAATACTTAAGCCTACCCTCGAAACACATCATTTTGAACCCAAGCCGATAATGTTTCATATGCTCCAAATCAACGCCCAGTACGCTGGTTTGGCACATGAAGATCCTCATTCTCATCTCAGGTCTTTCATGGAAATTACAGACTCTTTCAAACTGCCAGGTGTACAAGATGATGCTCTAAAACTAAAACTTTTTCCATACTCTCTAAGAGATAAAGCAAGATCCTGGTACAACTCATTGCAGCCAGATTCTATAATCACATGGAACCAAATGGCAGAAAAGTTTCTAAAAAAATATTTTCCACCCACGAGGAATGCTAAGTCCAGAAATGAAATATGCACTTTTAAACAAATGGACAATGAAGCAGTTCCTGATGCATGGGATAGGTTTAAAGAGCTGTTAAGAAAATGCCCTCACCATGGCATTCCGTACTGCATTCATGTAACACACCGATTTTTGTAAAGTGTTACGTTTGGTTATCGAATAATTTAAGTATAATTATTTGATAGATGAATTTTAGAGTTTAACCCCGAATAAGTTTCGTTAGTTGTTTTTATCGGAATTATAAGTTAGGTAAGCTTTAATTTTAAATTTTATTGGAGGGTGTAGTTTGCCGAGAGATGAAAGTTGAAGGGGGCTGTTTGGTTTAAATGATCACCACCACCGCCTCTTTTAATTAAAAAGAGAAGGGTGGGATATTTCTTTGGAAAAAAGAGGAAATATCTTGGGGTGTGTGTGTGTGTGTTTTCGTTCGGCAGAGAGAAAGAAATCAGAGAGAAGAGAGAAAGAAGAGAGAAAGAAGAAGAGAAAGAAAGGAGAAAAGAGGAAGAAACAATCTGAATATCTTGGGTGCTGTTGGATCTGAATCTTTGATTTGTCCAAAAAGAAGTGGGTTTATCTCCATGAAGTGAGTTCATCCTATTTTGGTTTTATAAACCTTGAAATTTGATGATTTTAGTGTTGTTATCGTATCTATATGCTTTACAACTGTTAGAATGATATGTGTTGAACTAAGAACGAATATATTGGGGCTAATTGATGGTAAAACTAAAGAACATCCGTAGTTTCCGGATAGAATGAAGTATCCGGAAACCTCTGTACGAAGGAATCCGGACGAAGCAAAGATATCCGGTAAGTCTTGGTTTTGTAGTTTCCGAATGAAATTAGATACCGAATGGTGTAATAACCCGGGTAAATTCGTTAGTTAAATTCTCTTTCCGTTAAATTTAGTTAACTTTAAATTTGGATGTTTAGGGTAAATTTGGGTTAATTTATAAGTTTAGGGGTGTTTTGGTCATTATTGAATAGTTTAAGCCCAAGATTGTAAATTAAGTCAAATATTATCCCTTAAGTATCCAGATATTTTCATAAAGCAGAAAAAACCAGATAGTGTGTGTAACGTCCCAAAAATTACAAGGAATTTAAATTTTCAAAAATAATGCATTTCACTATAATCAAACCACAAGTTAACAAATCTCATTACAATAAAAATAAACGTCGTTGATTTAAACCGTCAGACAAAGTTAAGCAGCGGAAAAATTATATAATTAAATCCCCATTTAATAAAAATTTAACTTAAACAGTCTTCGCCTTGCGCCCGTGTGTACCGTCATGCCCGACTGCTACTCGCACCTGAAATCATAAGATATTGGGAGGGGTAAGCACGAAGCTTAGTGAATTCAAACCATAAATGGGATCGCAATTATATCAGCATCACCCTTAAACAGCTAGTTATCGCAACCAACTCATACCATGCAATCACGTCTTGCACCCAAATTTATATATACCAAATACACCTAATATCCCAACACATATTTTTCTTGGAACATCCATCAAGAAAATATATCACGATTAATAATAAGCCTTATACTTCTTGGAACGACCATCAAGAAGATATAACCGCAACTCATTATACAAACACATATACTTCTTGGAACAACCATCAAGAAAATATATCACCATCAACAATAAGCCTTATACTCCTTGGAACGACCATCAAGAAGATATAATCGCAACTTATTATACAAACACATATACTTCTTGGAACAACCATCAAGAAAATATATCACCATTAACAATAAGCCTTATACTCCTTGGAACGACCATCAAGAAGATATAATCGCAACTTATTATACAAACACATATACTTCTTGGAACAACCATCAAGAAGTACATCAATCACAGTTCAATATATATACACAATTATATATACCCCATAACACAATAATATCAGCAAACAATCATAACTATCACACTCGAGCTATAGTAACACAAATATAATTCACATCCTATTTAGTGAGAGAACCCACCTCAAAGCAAAGCTTATGTCCTCAACAGCAACACGAACCGGCCAAAACCAGCTCACCTTTTTCCACCTAAATAAGTGTTAACAAATGTCAAAGTGACGCCCCAACCCAAAGCCACGACTACTAAATTGTAAAATACATTTTCCAGTTTTTACTCTCAACATACAGGTCTGTTCGGGACCTGTTTAACCCCTTATAAACTGAAAAATCCAAAAATATTTTTCCATAATCACAAAGTCCCATGTCTTAGGGTTCCAGGGACATATCGTACGTGCTCTAACGATTTTTCTACAATTTACTATGGATTTTACAAAACCGACTTGCAGAACAGTGAAAAACAGGACCTTTCAGTACAAAACAACAATTTGACACCAGCTATGGTCCGAACTGGTTTTTCCGTAAAACATGTGAAACTTACTAGACTCAGAATGGGAGATTTTGGCACTGATTTCACCCCAACACGATGTTCCTAGAATAAGTTATGGCTTCTACAAAACAGAGGCAGAAACTATGAATTTGTTTTTTAAAAAACGGAACGCGAAACTGTCAATTCCGGACCTGCTGTATAAACAGCCAATTTACGCCTAGTTAGAGGCCGAACCGGACTTCCGCTAAAACACGAAAAGTGTGCCCGGAACAGAATGTGAACCGTGGGCACCGGATTCGCCTCAATCCGAGCTACAACGGAAAAGTTATGGTCGTCGCAAAACAGTGACAGAAAAACGTTTTCACATAAAATGACGATTTTTGAAACGATTAATGTTTTTCGCGATTGGGTCACGGTTTAGATAATGAGGTTCGGGTTTAGATAGCCACTAGGGCTGGGCAATTCACGCTCTACCCACTGCCACCTCCGGCAGTGGTGGTCGGCGGCGGCAGCCACCACCGGCGGTGGTGGTTTGCGATTGAAAACGACGTAAGAAAAGAAAACGTAAAGGAAACGGAACCTTACCGCTCAGCGGAAAACCACGAGAGATCCCGACCTTCACGTCCCGGCTTCCGCTAACGACTCTCTCTCTCTCTCGCCGCTCTCTCTCTCTCTCTCTCTCTCTCTCTCTCTCTCTCTCTCTCTCTCTCTCTCTCGCTCTCCGCTGAAACAGTAGCGCCGGCTGTTAGGTTGCTCCGGTACCTCTCTCCTTCTCGCCCTCCTTCACTCTCCGGCAGTCGACGACGCCGGCTATGGTGGTGACGATGGTTCTTGGCAATGATGGCAACGAAGATGAAGAGGGGAGGGAGGGGTTTCACGGCGCTGCACCAAAAGAAAAAAGAGAAAGAGGTTCCTAGGGTTGTTTGTTTGCGACGATAAATGATCGACAAAGAGGGGGAAGGGGGTCGGCTCAATATGGGCCGAACCCCATGCAAGGTTTTCATGAAATTACCACTTTGGTCCCTGCAGTTTAAGGTAGTTTCGCATTAGACCCCATAGCCCAAACTTTTAACAACTAAGATCCTTGCCGCCTAACCCGTTAAATTTCGATTAGAGGAATTTATAAAATAGCTAAATAAAAATATTAATTAAAATCCATACCGAGACCCGGGCTTTACAACTCTCCCCCACTTGAATTAGACTTCGTCCTCGAAGTCTCTGACCACGAATAGTTCCGGATAGTTCTCCCTCATCTCAACCTCAGGTTCCCAAGTCCACTTGAACCCCTTCTAAAACTTCTCGAATACATTTCTTACTAACGTACTCTTTCTAGGACACTGAGATTATGATCGGCAGAACACCCCAACAATTGGAATCATTCCTAACCAAGCGACTTCGGTTGTCTCCCCACCTTAGATATTCCATACATCTCGAGTCAAATCTCAATCTCTAACCATTCTAAAGGTGCTCACCAATATACTCTACAGGATACTCGAATCCGATCATTCCTACCATTACTGCCGATTAACTCCCACGAGTTCTAATAGAGTCCCAAAATTTATTTCACGCGAATCGTCAAACCAGTAAACTTCTAATCACCCACGAAGGTCATTCCACCATAACCATTCATCACAATTAAGCATCTCAGGGTTAATACTACTATCACCATAATTATTTAAAATCAGCTACAAATCTCCGATTACACTAAAGGTGTTTGGCCTCAAGCCCAAAAGTTGACACCTAAATATACTACTTACTTCAAACAGGTTACTGCACATTTATTCTCTTAATTACAAAGGGCATCCTTCCCTTAACCGACACTATTCGGCCTACCGTATCAACACGTGTGGAATACCCAATCCTCCACCGTCTACTTATCCTCCACACTCGCTCTACGAAGCCTAGTTACACCGTATCAAGATACACCTTAACGTCTACCTCCCAGGTACGTCTCAAGGCCCGGCATATCGGGACTACCTCCCAGGTAAGTGCCCAAGACTATATTCTCCCAGTGCCTACTGGAAAGTCAAGGTCATAACACATGAATACCGGAGTCCCACCCCGAGATACCCAACCGACCATTACCAACGACTGACTGACGTGACCAAGGATCCAATGCAAAACAGTCTACCAACAACATGCCTATCCCGGAATGACTCACTCACCCAACATGTAAATACTCAACGTGCAATAAGTGCAAAACTGTGCAACAAAACAACCCATCAACAAAACTCCACATCGAGCCATAAAAAAAACCGTGCAATTGACCCATGACTATCTCAAAGTCAAAACCGACAAAATGCTCCACGCTTGCTAGACCCATAAGTCGGTCAAAAACGCGTTTAAATAAAGTTTAAGCAAGCAATACTCTAAAATCAACATTAGTCCCAAACTCGACACGGGTTAATCAAAAGAGTTTTCCAAAAGGACTCACACCCTTAAAATTCTCAAAATGACACATAACACTTATAAGCGCACTTCCCAAATGGTTTACAAAATCATTTACAAAATATTTTCAACGTCAAGATTTTTCATTTCAAAAAGACCGTAAGCAATAAAACTACTATTACCAGGTCGGTAGTTACGCAAAAATGGACACGCTCGTCCCACATATGAAAATCATGTTGAAAATCATTTCATTGCAGCTTAGCTTACTCACAAAACGTAAAGTGAAATAAATAATTTCTTTAAAAATGAACCGTCATGGTTCTAGTATGAATTAACTCATGGCATGTATTTAAAGTAACCGCTCGACCTTACACCGGGTGCGACAAAAGTGTGCACATAATTTCAAAATCAGTTCCACGACATTTGACCCCAAAATTTCTCTTTTTCAACATAAAATGTCGTGGCACATGGTTCACCAACAAATCTTACGCGCGTCGGCTAGTCATACAAAACGATGAAACGGTTTACAAATATATTTTTGTTAAAACACGATTGTCTCGTGTAAGTTTCAACTTAAAGTTAAAAACCAATCCGTTTCCATCATTTGAAAATATCGACTAAAATCTCATAAAATCTCAAAATGTGGGGTTCTTTAAATTGATTTCCAAGATTTCCCAAATGGTCACATAAACAAATAAGATATGCACCTCGTGAAATTAAACCCACACGACTCAACATGCCGTAAAACAAAACTTATTTTAACCAACTCACTCAAATAGCTTTATACAGACATCGTGGAATGTAACTTTCCGTCTCAACTCTAACATATGTGGAGGAGTTCCAATGTTAAAGTCACAAGCCGTAGTCACTTGCCCAACATTTTAAACACCACAAAACACGGATATCATCTTACCCGAAAGAATCGTTGGAAAAATAACGAAATGAGACCAATTCTAACAAAGTTTGCACTCCTGTGATAAAACGATTTCATACACTTTCAAAACCATATTTCAAAATCTTGTGTGTGTGCTGAACATTTCCCAAAATTCCAAAACACCATCCATAAAATGATTTGAAACACAAGAATTTGTTAATGCAATCTATTTCAAAATCAAACTTTGTGCATGACTCAGTCGGCATTCTACGCCTCGACTCCTACTCCTCCAAATCTCTCTGATCCACTAACGTCATCCGGACATTTAAACCTCTTAGGCAAGTTGGGAAATTACGTCAAATAATCCCTACGATTTTTCCTCAAATCAAAGTCGGCTCTATAAGCCTATGATTCTAGCACAATCATCCATCTTGGCCCGAAACAAACATCATCCTCATCGTCACTCCAAGTGATTAATACTAGAATTGTCCTTTTATTCCAACGACTACTAATTTATAACCTTCGACACTACCCCAACGATCATCCCATCAAAGCAAATCAAGTACACATCTGTACTAGTAGGTTTACTATAGTCGTTCCTCCTTGTGATGGCTATTCTGGGTAGATATTTCAACGAGTTCTTAGCACATAATAATTCACACTAACAACGCTCACGCTCAACTCCTTGGATTACTCGTGACTTTCCCCTACTCGAGCATTGATCCTGTGTTTCCGATAGTAGGAGCTCTACTACTACCTTCCACACCTATCATCACTCGTTCCGGGTTCCATCCGATGGGTCCAAGTAGTTTCTCGCCGATAACTACACACATATGCCCGCACCGGCATATGTACACACTTTTCCTAGCTCCCTAGGAATTCCACCCAACTCCACTACCCTTGCTATGACGAAATCCCCACTAGTCATGACGAGTCGCCTCGCGAATGCATAGTCGCACACAGTGTAAAACCAGATAGACATTCGAATATAAGATTCTATCCTACAACGGTTGGACTCAAACAAGAGCTGCGCAATAGAACTAAATCCGACATTCTAAGGCTATTTGGTTCGTACCGCATACAACCTATAGTGCATTCACTTAACAACTTATCAAGGCTAGCATGAACTCCTATTAGCAAACAACAAACATGCAGTACAGTGTAATAAGCACCAAACAATCCAGCACATATACTCCTATGTTCTAGAAAGCAATCTAGCATACATACTCATATGTAAACACTCTTCCCAATTCACTAGGAATTTCATCTCATCCCACTACCCTTGCTACCACGGAATCCCTGTTAGCCATAACGAGTTGCCTCGCGAATACCCAGTCGCATGCAGCGTGAATCAAATAGACATTCGAATACAAAATTCTATCCTTGAACGGTTGGACTCAAACAAGAGCTGCGCAATAGAACTAAATCAAATATTCTAAGGTTATATGATTCTTACCGCATACCACCTATAGGGCCTTCACTTAACAACCTACTATAACTAGCATTGATTCCTACTAGCAAGCAATCATCATACAGTACAGTGTAAACAACATAAGCAATCTAGCATGCATACCCTATGATCCAGAAAGCGATAAAAACACTAAGTATTGTACCTTCCCACTTAGCGCCGGCTGACTGTACACACTGCGCCCTCAATCACCGTTTCCCAAACGGGTTTTCCTTTTTCTTTTATTCAAAAAGATTTTAGTAAAAGAATTTGAGATTTCATAGCCGCAACTTGAGACCAAACACACCGAGATGTGTTTGATTCACTCAAGCTGTGCTCTGATACCAAGTTGTAACGTCCCAAAAATTACAAGGAATTTGAATTTTCAAAAATAATGCATTTCACTATAATCAAACCACAAGTTAACAAATCTCATTACAATAAAAATAAACGTCGTTGATTTAAACCGTCAGACAAAGTTAAGCAGCGGAAAAGTTATATAATTAAATCCCCATTTAATAAAAAATTAACTTAAACAGTCTTCGCCTTGCGCCCGTGTGTACCGTCATGCCCGACTGCTACTCGCACCTGGAATCATAAGATATTGGGAGGGGTAAGCACGAAGCTTAGTGAATTCAAACCATAAATGGGATCGCAATTATATCAGCATCACCCTTAAACAGCTAGTTATCGCAACCAACTCATACCATTCAATCACGTCTTGCACCCAAATTTATATATACCAAATACACCTAATATCCCAGCACATATTTTTCTTGGAACATCCATCAAGAAAATATATCACGATTAATAATAAGCCTTATACTTCTTGGAACGACCATCAAGAAGATATAACCGCAACTCATTATACAAACACATATACTTCTTGGAACAACCATCAAGAAAATATATCACCATCAACAATAAGCCTTATACTCCTTGGAACGACCATCAAGAAGATATAATCGCAACTTATTATACAAACACATATACTTCTTGGAACAACCATCAAGAAAATATATCACCATTAACAATAAGCCTTATACTCCTTGGAACGACCATCAAGAAGATATAATCGCAACTTATTATACAAACACATATACTTCTTGGAACAACCATCAAGAAGTACATCAATCACAGTTCAATATATATACACAATTATATATACCCCATAACACAATAATATCAGCAAACAATCATAACTATCACACTCGAGCTATAGTAACACAAATATAATTCCCATCCTATTTAGTGAGAGAACTCACCTCAAAGCAAAGCTTATGTCCTCAACAGCAACACGAACCGGCCAACACCAGCTCACCTTTTTCCACCTAAATAAGTGTTAACAAATGTCAAAGTGACGCCCCAACCCAAAGCCACGACTACTAAATTATAAAATACATTTTCCAGTTTTTACTCTCAACACACAGGTCTGTTCGGGACCTGTTTAACCCCTTATAAACTGATAAATCCAGAAATATTTTTCCATAATCACAAAGTCCCATGTCTTAGGGTTCCAAGGACATATCGTACGTGCTCTAACGATTTTTCTACAATTTACTATGGATTTTACAAAACCGACTTGCAGAACAGTGAAAAACAGGACCTTTCAGTACAAAACAACAATTTGACACCAGCTATGGTCCGAACTGGTTTTTCCGTAAAACATGTGAAACTTACTAGACTCAGAATGGGAGATTTTGGCACTGATTTCACCCCAACACGATGTTCCTAGAATAAGTTATGGCTTTTACAAAACAGAGGCAGAAACTATGAATTTTGTTTTATAAAAAACGGAACGCGAAACTGTCAATTCCGGACCTGCTGTATAAACAGCCAATTTACGCCTAGTTAGAGGCCGAACCGGACTTCCGCTAAAACACGAAAAGTGTGCCCGACACAGAATGTGAACCGTGGGCTCCGGATTCGCCTAAATCCGAGCTACAACGGAAAAGTTATGGTCGTCTCAAAACAGTGACAGAAAAACGTTTTCACATAAAATGACGATTTTTGAAACGATTAATGTTTTTCGCGATTGGGTCACGGTTTAGATAATGAGATTCGGGTTTAGATAGCCACTAGGGCTGGGCAATTCACGCTCTACCCACTGCCACCTCCGGCAGTGGTGGTCGGCGGCGGCAGCCACCACCGGCGGTGGTGGTTTGCGATTGAAAACGACGTAAGAAAAGAAAACGTAAAGGAAACGGAACCTTACCGCTCAGCGGAAAACCACGAGAGATCCCGACCTTCATGTCCCGGCTGCCGCTAACGACTCTCTCTCTCTCTCTCTCTCTCTTGCCGCTGCTCTCTCTCTCTCTCGCTCTCCGCCGAAACAGTAGCGCCGGCTGTTGGGTTGCTCCGGTACCTCTCTCCTTCTCGCCCTCCTTCACCCTCCGGCAGTCGACGACGCCGGCTATGGTGGTGACGATGGTTCTTGGCGATGATGGCAACGAAGACGAAGAGGGGAGGGAGGGGTTTCACGGCGCTGCACCAAAAGAAAAAAGAGAAAGAGGTTCCTAGGGTTGTTTGTTTGCGACGATAAATGATCGACAAAGAGGGGGAAGGGGGTCGGCTCAATATGGGCCGAACCCCATGCAAGGTTTTCATGAAATTACCACTTTGGTCCCTGCAGTTTAAGGTAGTTTCGCATTAGACCCCATAGCCCAAACTTTTAACAACTAAGATCCTTGCCGCCTAACCCGTTAAATTTCGATTAGAGGAATTTATAAAATAGCTAAATAAAAAGATTAATTAAAATCCATACCGAGACCCGGGCTTTACAACTCTCCCCCACTTGAATTAGACTTCGTCCTCGACGTCTCTGCCCACGAATAGTTCCGGATAGTTCTCCCTCATCTCAACCTCAGGTTCCCAAGTCCACTTGAACCCCTTCTAAAACTTCTCGAATACATTTCTTACGAACGTACTCCTTCTAGGACACTGAGATTATGATCGGCAGAACACCCCAACAATTGGAATCATTCCTAACCAAGCGACTTTGGTTGTCTCCCCACCTTAGATATTCCATACATCTCGAGTCAAATCTCAATCTCTAACCATTCTAAAGGTGCTCACCAATATACTCTACAGGATACTCGAATCCGATCATTCCTACCATTACTGCCGATTAACTCCCACGAGTTCTAATAGACTCCCAAAATTTATTTCACGCGAATCGTCAAACCAGTAAACTTCTAATCACCCACGAAGGTCATTCCACCATAACCATTCATCACAATTAAGCATCTCAGGGTTAATACTACTATCACCATAATTATTTAAAATCAGCTACAAATCTCCGATTACACTAAAGGTGTTTGGCCTCAAGCCCAAAAGTTGACACCTAAATATACTACTTACTTCAAACAGGTTACTGCACATTTATTCTCTTAATTACAAAGGGCATCCTTCCCTTAACCGACACTATTCGGCCTACCGTATCAACACGTGTGGAATACCCAATCCTCCACCGTCTACTTATCCTCCACACTCGCTCTACGAAGCCTAGTTACACCGTATCAAGATACACCTTAACGTCTACCTCCCAGGTACGTCTCAAGGCCCGGCATATCGGGACTACCTCCCAGGTAAGTGCCCAAGACTATATTCTCCCAGTGCCTACTGGAAAGTCAAGGTCATAACACATGAATACCAAAGTCCCACCCCGAGATACCCAACCGACCATTACCAACGACTGACTGACGTGACCAAGGATCCAATGCAAAACAGTCTACCAACAACATGCCTATCCCGGAATGACTCACTCACCCAACATGTAAATACTCAACGTGCAATAAGTGCAAAACTGTGCAACAAAACAACCCATCAACAAAACTCCACATCGAGCCATAAAAAAAACCGTGCAATTGACCCATGACTATCTCAAAGTCAAAACCGAGCAAAATGCTCCACGCTTGCTAGACCCATAAGTCGGTCAAAAACGCGTTTAAATAAAGTTTAAGCAAGCAATACTCTAAAATCAACATTAGTCCCAAACTCGACACGGGCTAATCAAAAGAGTTTTCCAAAATGACTCACACCCTTAAAATTCTCAAAATGACACATAACACTTATAAGCGCACTTCCCAAATGGTTTACAAAATCATTTACAAAATATTTTCAACGTCAAGATTTTTCATTTCAAAAAGACCGTAAGCAATAAAACTACTATTACCAGGTCGGTAGTTACGCAAAAATGGACACACTCGTCCCACATATGAAAATCATGTTGAAAATCATTTCATTGCAGCTTAGCTTACTCACAAAACGTAAAGCGAAATAAACAATTTCTTTGAAAATGAACCGTCATGGTTCTAGTATGAATTGACTCATGACATGTATTTAAAGTAACCGCTCGACCTTACACCGGGTGCGACAAAAGTGTGCACATAATTTCAAAATCAGTTCCACGACATTTGACCCCAAAATTTCTCTTTTTCAACATAAAATGTCGTGGCACAGGGTTCACCAACAAATCTTACGCGCGTCGGCTAGTCATACAAAACGATGAAACGGTTTACAAATATATTTTTGTTAAAACACGACTGTCTCGTGTAAGTTTCAACTTAAAGTTAAAAACCAATCCGTTTCCATCATTTGAAAATATCGACTAAAATCTCATAAAATCTCAAAAGGTGGGGTTCTTTAAATTGATTTCCAAGATTTCCCAATTGGTCACATAAACAAATAAGATATGCACCTCGTGAAATTAAACCCACACGACTCAACATGCCGTAAAACAAAACTTATTTTAACCAACTCACTCAAATAGCTTTATACAGACATCGTGGAATGTAACTTTCCGTCTCAACTCTAACATATGTGGAGGAGTTCCAATGTTAAAGTCACAAGCCGTAGTCACTTGCCCAACATTTTAAACACCACAAAACACGAATATCATCTTACCCGAAAGAACCGTTGGAAAAATAACGAAATGAGACCAATTCTAACAAAGTTTGCACTCCCGTGATAAAACGATTTCATACACTTTCAAAACCATATTTCAAAATCTTGTGTGTGTGCTGAACATTTCCCAAAATTCCAAAACACCATCCATAAAATGATTTGAAACACAAGAATTTGTTAATGCAATCTATTTCAAAATCAAACTTTGTGCATGACTCAGTCGGCATTCTACGCCTCGACTCCTACTCCTCCAAATCTCTCCGGTCCACTAACGTCATCCGGACATTTAAACCTCTTAGGCAAGTTGGGAAATTACGTCAAATAATCCCTACGATTTTTCCTCAAATCAAAGTCGGCTCTATAAGCCTATGATTCTAGCACAATCATCCATCTTGGCCCGAAACAAACATCATCCTCATCGTCACTCCAAGTGATTAATACTAGAATTGTCCTTTTATTCCAACGACTACTAATTTATAACCTTCGACACTACCCCAATGATCATCCCATCAAAGCAAATCAAGTACACACCTGTACTAGTAGGTTTACTATAGTCGTTCCTCCTTGTGATGGCTATTCTGGGTAGATATTTCAACGAGTTATTAGCACATAATAATTCACACTAACAACGCTCACGCTCAACTCCTTGGATTCCTCGTGACTTTCCCCGACTCGAGCATTGATCCTGTGTTTCCGATAGTAGGAGCTCTACTACTACCTTCCACACCTATCATCACTCGTTTCGGGTTCCATCCGATGGGTCCAAGTAGTTTCTCGCCGATAACTACACACATATGCCCGCATCGGCATATGTACACACTTTTCCTAGCTCCCTAGGAATTCCACCCAACTCCACTACCCTTGCTATGACGAAATCCCCACTAGTCATGACGAGTCGCCTCGCGAATGCACAGTCGCACACAGTGTAAAACCAGATAGACATTCGAATATAAGATTCTATCCTACAACGGTTGGACTCAAACAAGAGCTGCGCAATAGAACTAAATCCGACATTCTAAGGCTATTTGGTTCGTACCGCATACAACCTATAGTGCATTCACTTAACAACTTATCAAGGCTAGCATGAACTCCTATTAGCAAACAACAAACATGCAGTACAGTGTAATAAGCACCAAACAATCCAGCACACATACTCCTATGTTCTAGAAAGCAATCTAGCATACATACTCATATGTAAACACTCTTCCCAGCTCACTAGGAATTTCATCTCATCCCACTACCCTTGCTACCACGGAATCCCTATACTTCTTATTATACAAACACATATACTTCTTGGAACAACCATCAAGAAGTACATCAATCACAGTTCAATATATATACACAATTATATATACCCCATAACACAATAATATCAGCAAATAATCATAACTATCACACTCGAGCTATAGTAACACAAATATAATTCCCATCCTATTTAGTGAGAGAACTCACCTCAAAGCAAAGCTTATGTCCTCAACAGCAACACGAACCGGCCAACACCAGCTCACCTTTTTCCACCTAAATAAGTGTTAACAAATGTCAAAGTGACGCCCCAACCCAAAGCCACGACTACTAAATTATAAAATACATTTTCTAGTTTTTACTCTCAACACACAGGTCTGTTCGGGATCTGTTTAACCCCTTATAAACTGATAAATCCAGAAATATTTTTCCATAATCACAAAGTCCCATGTCTTAGGGTTCCAGGGACATATCGTACGTGCTCTAACGATTTTTCTACAATTTACTATGGATTTTACAAAACCGACTTGCAGAACAGTGAAAAACAGGACCTTTCAGTACAAAACAACAATTTGACACCAGCTATGGTCCGAACTGGTTTTTCCGTAAAACATGTGAAACTTACTAGACTCAGAATGGGAGATTTTGGCACTGATTTCACCCCAACACGATATTCCTAGAATAAGTTATGGCTTTTACAAAACAGAGGCAGAAACTATGAATTTTGTTTTTTAAAAAACGGAACGCGAAACTGTCAATTCCGGACCTGCTGTATAAACAGCCAATTTACGCCTAGTTAGAGGCCGAACCGGACTTCCGCTAAAACACGAAAAGTGTGCCCGGCACAGAATTTGAACCGTGGGCACCGGATTCGCCTCAATCCGAGCTACAACGGAAAAGTTATGGTCGTCACAAAACAGTGACAGAAAAACGTTTTCACATAAAATGACGATTTTTGAAACGATTAATGTTTTTCGCGATTGGGTCACGGTTTAGATAATGAGATTCGGGTTTAGATAGCCACTAGGGCTGGGCAATTCACGCTCTACCCACTGCCACCTCCGGCAGTGGTGGTCGGCGGCGGCAGCCACCACCGGTGGTGGTGGTTTGCGATTGAAAACGACGTAAGAAAAGAAAACGTAAAGGAAACGGAACCTTACCGCTCAGCGGAAAACCACGAGAGATCCCGACCTTCACGTACCGGCTGCCGCTAACGACTCTCTCTCTCTCTCTCTCTCTCTCTTGCCGCTGCTCTCTCTCTCTCTCGCTCTCCGCCGAAACAGTAGCGCCGGCTGTTGGGTTGCTCCGGTACCTCTCTCCTTCTCGCCCTCCTTCACCCTCCGGCAGTCGACGACGCCGGCTATGGTGGTGACGATGGTTCTTGGCGATGATGGCAACGAAGACGAAGAGGGGAGGGAGGGGTTTCACGGCGCTGCACCAAAAGAAAAAAGAGAAAGAGGTTCCTAGGGTTGTTTGTTTGCGACGATAAATGATCGACAAAGAGGGGGAAGGGGGTCGGCTCAATATGGGCCGAACCCCATGCAAGGTTTTCATGAAATTACCACTTTGGTCCCTGCAGTTTAAGGTAGTTTCGCATTAGACCCCATAGCCCAAACTTTTAACAACTAAGATCCTTGCCGCCTAACCCGTTAAATTTCGATTAGAGGAATTTATAAAATAGCTAAATAAAAAGATTAATTAAAATCCATACCGAGACCCGGGCTTTACAGTGTGTGTGTGTGTGTGTGTGTGTGTGTGTGTTTGAGACAAAAAGAAGAAGAAGAAGAAAGAGTCATATGGTTAGGGCTTGAATGGATTTCAATAAGAGACAAATTGAGGTATGTTTCTTTTATGTTTTGTGTTTGTAATCGATAGTACTAGATTCCTATCGTTTTAGATTTGTCAATTTTGTGATTTGTAATAGTTTCAATCGATTCTGGGTTAAAATTAGAACCGACTGAGTTCAGAGGTTTTCGGACGTAGGGAGGTTTCCGGACGTGAAGTTTCTGGAACTAAGGTTCCCGGAAGTATGAGGTTTCCGGTAAGTTTTGTTTTTATTATGTATTATCCGGAAAGTTGTAATGCCCGGAAAGCTATGTTGTCCGGATCGATTATGTTGTCCGGAAAGTATGGTGTCCGGAAAGTTGTGTTATCCGGACAGGTCTAGTGTTCGGTAGTTTGAGATGCCGGTAAGTATGATGTATCCGGTAAGTTATGATGTCCGGACAGTTTTATGGTATCCGAAAACTTTGGTTGATTGGTCACTTTTGAGGATAAGAGTTAGATAGATTTATCTAGATTTCTTAGCCTACTAGTAAGTCTTATATGTTTAATTGGTAAGGAGATAATTGTATCTAAATTATTTCAGATTCTGTGAATTCTGGGTGAAAGACTGAATCTTTTGGGAAAAGCTTGGAAGCGTTTTGATAAGCAAACAGGTGAGTTTTACTTTAAAACGTTTTCAAACTGGAATACATATATGTGGATTGAGATTGTGATAAGTAGTGTAATAATGTGCATATATATATGAAGTATGATATATTTAGGTGTATATTATATTTACATGAACATCACACTACACTAGTGCACGTTGGTCGGGCTTACGACCGGTGGAGTTTGGCTGTACGGATGGACATCGGAGTTGGCTGTATATTAGTGCAACGGAGTAAAATGATTAGTTGGCTCGCAACCAACTAATATGGCCATGGGAATGAGACAGGAAAGTACACAATGCATGAGTCATAATTGGTATTCAAATTTATGTTATGTATATGGTGTTTGTATAAATGATTTTAAACTGACAGGGATTTTCTCACTTAGACCACTAGGTCTAACCCTCATTTTGTTTTAAAATTATGTATTCCAGGTCGTGGATCAAGTAAGAGCAAGTGAAAAGGATAATATGTGATTGCCTTTTGGAAGACTTATGTTTTTGAAGATCATGACGTGTGTAGCACTTATAACTTCGTTATTAGATATAATGTAAATTAATTGAAAAAAAAGTTTGTAATGAAATACTTATTATGGTTGTAAAGACTAAGGGACCGTACTTGTTATATGATGTATCTATTGTTATGAAACAATGTTATGTAAAATATGTTATTTGTTGTATGTTTGGGAACCGGGTCGTTACAGATGATATCAGAGCCCTAGTTTAAGGGATTTAGGTATTCGGATCCATACCTAGACTTAAACTGCATGTGAAGTAGGATGTCCCTATTATTTTAGAACCTTGGGATGCTAAATATAAAAGGTAGAAGGAACATCATGTAAGGTAATTTCAAATTACATTTGGCCAGTGTAATCATGAACTTATAGGTACATGTCTGAACTGGAAAACCTTATTATATGGGGTATGTGCTTACGTGTATATTAACCTTGTTGAAATATACAGAATGGCAAGTGGTACTCGACGTACGAATAGAGAGGGAGAAGGAAATCCTAATAGAACGAATCCAACAATCGGGACAAGGGGAAGAGGTGGAGAACCAGGTAGAGGCAGAACTGGAGGCAGAGTTCAGTCGCAAGGCACCGAGTTTGTTACAAGAGACGATTTGGCGGCTGAAATGGGAAGACTACACGCAAATATACAAGCTATGTTCGACCGAACTCGTCATACTGAAACTGAAATACCAGATCCTAGTCTGGAAGACGAGATGCTCATTACACCTACTGTCATACATGTGCCAAAGAAGTGTGATTATAAGATGTTTCTAAGTTGCAAACCTCCGACATACTCAGGAGAAAGAGACCCAGTAAAGGCTATGAGGTGGATAAAAGAGATAGAAGCTAACTTCAAAACCAGTAAATGTGCTGAGGAAGATAGAGTGCTATATGGAACCGCGATGCTGAAAGCCGATGCTCTATATTGGTGGGAAGCTCTTATTACCTCTAGAGGACCTGATGTGTATTCTACTTTTTCTTGGGAAGAATTCACTATAGCTTTCAAGAGACAGTTTTGTCCTCAAGCAGCAGTTAGACAACTGGAAGAAGAGTTCATGAACCTGCAACAGGGAAGTTTATCAGTTCGGGATTATACTGCTCGTTTTCTGGAGAAGTCTCGTTTCGCTGAGTACTACGTTGCCACAAAGGCACTTAAGATGGAAAGGTTTATCTTCGGGTTAAATTCAGAAATCAGAAGTCTAGTGATTGCAAAGAGACCAGATACCTTCTCAGCCGCAGTAGATGCCGCGGAAAATGTGGAACGGGATAAAGGAAGAGATGCTAGTGATAAAAGTACTGGAAAAAGAAAATGGGAAGGACCACATTATGATTCAAAGAAGTCCAGATCCCAGAGATTTGATAGTCGTCCACCTTTCAGACCAGTTGAAAGACCTTGTCCAAAATGTAACCGTATTCATCAAGGAAATTGTTAAGTTGATCCTCGAGTTTGTTACAAGTGTGGAAAGACCGGCCATATTGCTAAAGACTGTCGAGTAACTCGATTTTGTTTCTCATGCAATTCTCCTGATCACATCCAGTCGGATTGTCCACGGGGGAGAGTACAGCAGGGTGGTACGTCAGTGAGACCAATGGGTGTTAGGCCGGTAGTACAAAGGCCAGAGCTACCAAGAGCAAGGGGTCGTGCCTTTCAAATGACAGCACAAGACGCGGAGGAAACTCCTGATGTGGTTACAGGTACATTCTTAATAAACTCTACACGTGCTAAAGTGCTATTTGACTCCGGTGCGAACCGATCATTTGTGTCTCCTTCTTTTGCTGCTTATGTGCATTTAAAGCCTAAAATGTTAGATCATGCTTTAATGGTAGAAACTGCAAATGATAATCAAGTACCGGTTAGAGATGTATTTGATAGCTGTGTTATAGATATAGATGGGTGTGGAGTGCCTATTCAATTATTTCCTATGGCTTTGATTGAGTTTGATGTAGTAGTGGGAATGGATTGGTTATCCGAGCACCAGGCTAGTATTGTTTTCAATAAGAAGTTAATCAATGTTGTTTTACCTGAGATAGGACCAGTAGTGATTTATGGTGATCGTAGAAATCATCAGTCTTGCCTTATATCTATGTTAAAAGCTCGTAAGTGTCAGCAAAGGTTGCTCGAGTTACTTAGATTATGTGATAGATACTAAGCTAGAAAAGAATAAGTTGGAAGATATTCCTGTTGTTTGTGAATTTCCGGAAGTTTTCCCAGAAGATTTGATTAGTCTTCCGCCCGTTAGACAAGTAGAGTTTGGTATTGATTTAATTCCGGGAGCCGCTCCTGTAGCCCGTGCACCGTATCGTCTGGCACCTCCAGAGATGAAAGAAATGATGACGCAACTTCAAGATCTATCCGATAAGGGCTTCATCAGACCCAGTACTTCATCGTGGGGAGCACCAGTGCTGTTTGTGAAAAAGAAAGACGGGTCGATGAGAATGTGTATGGATTATCGAGAACTGAATAAGCGTACGATCATGAACGACAATATCCTACACATGACATGGAACTTGCAACAGTTGTTTTCGCGCTGAAGATTTGGAGACATTATCTATACGGCTCTAAATGTCAAATTTATACCGATCATAAGAGTCTCCAACATCTCTTCGATCAACGATAATTGAATATGAGGCAAAGAAGATGGTTAGAATTGGTGAATGATTACGACTGCGAATTTCTCTATCATCCGGGGAAGGCGAATGTGGTAGCTGATAGGGGTGAGCAACACCGGGTACCCGCCCTTTTTTCATGGAACCGGAACCGGAACCGGAACCGGCGGTTCCTAGAAAGAAAGAACCGGAACCGGAACCGCTCCCGTCGGTTCTCTTTTTTTTGGAACCGGTCCCGGAACCGCTGGGAACCGGTTCCGGTTCCGGGTACCCGCTGGCAATTTTTTTTTTTTAACATTTTTTACAATAAAACATAATTTTAAAACACTTGCAAAGTAGAAAAAAACAACTTAAACTTAAAGTACCAACGTAGTTTTCAATTTTTCATACAACAAACGATTAAAACTAAAACTAATCCAATAAAAATAATTATTACATAACCAAATTAGAAAATAATTATTACATAACCAACTTAAACTTAAGTCTTGATACGACATCAACAAAAGTACAAAACGAATAAAACGCTTCATGTCTTCACGGCACTTCACGACTTCATGGAACTTCACGTCAAGTCGTCAACACCTAACAAATAAAACACTTGGATCAAAGTCAAAACAAATAAAATACCTAACTAAACCAATACCATGCCATTTTATAAATTGTCACTACAATAAATATAAATTAGAAAATTACCTCAAAAAGAAATTAGTTGAGGTTAACAAATGTCTCATCAAGATCAATACGACCAATTTCTGAAATTAACAAATAAAAAGCGCAAATTAGAATGTTACATATGAAATTAACAAATATAAATATATATGAAAAAAGACAATAAATAAGTAAATTACCTTCCTCGTATTTTTGCACATCCTCCAAATATTGTTCCATGTCCAAACATATTGATGATCCTCTCAACCAATCTTGAGCACATATCAAAGCTTCCACCGTCTTTGGACCCAAACTACTCCGAAACTCATCTACCACCCGACCGGATGTACTAAAAGCAGACTCACTAGCAACCGTAGAAACCGGAATGGCTAGAATGTCCTTTGCCATTGATCCCAATACCTTATATGTAGTACACTTTTCACTCCACCACCTCAAAATTTCAAACTTCTCAACATCCATTTTTTCAGGCGGAGCCTCAAGATATTCTTCCAACTCAGATTTCTCAATACCATCCCCAACATCATTTTCATAAAACTCATCATAGATTTTTCTCATTTGTTTATTCTTCACCGTCCCAACAAAATTTTGGTCACCATCATCATTCACAAAGAAAATAGAAGAATCATCCTTTGATGATGAAGAAACATTAGCATAATGGTTATATAATTTTTTCAAAACATCATATACTTGACCATATATATCACTAACTTTATCGGAGTCCGAAGGAAAGATTTTTCTTAATGAAAACTTCACAAACCTCATCTTATAACGTGGATCAAGAGCCACTGCAACTAAAACCATCACATTTGTTCTACCAAAACCTCCATAATATTTGTCAAACTTTTTTCTCATTTCATCACCCATACGCATAATACTAGGTTCATCATCCTCTCTCCACTCTAACAAAGAAGCAAGGACACCCAAGATCTCATGAAAATGCATATTAGCTGTAACATATAAAGTGCCGGAAATCCTTTTTGTGGCCTCGTAAAATTGTTTCAAACAAAGTGACAACGCTTTGGCATTTTCCCAATCTTGTTGGGATGGAAATCCATCTTTGAGTTCTTTTACAAAATCAGGATCTTCTTGTTTCATTCTTTTAAAAGCTTTCTCAAATTTAAGAGCCAAATCTAACATAATGTAAGTGGAGTTCCACCGTGTTGGAACATCTAAACAAACAGAACCCTTACACGGAATTTTAGACTTTAAAGCACACTCATCAAACAACTTAGCTCTTGCCGGAGAGCTCCTTACATATCTAACCGCACCTCGAATACTATTGATGGAATCCTTAACCATATTCAAGCCATCTTTAACAATCAAGTTTAAAATATGAGCAGCACATCTCATATGAAAAAACTCACCTCCCAAAACAAGTTTTTCACTAAGATTATCTTTCAAATGCGCAACGGCAACATCATTAGAACTTGCATTATCTACAGTAAGACAAGACAACTTATCTTCTATACCCCATTAAAGAACACATGATTCCACAACTTTTCCAATTTCCTTCCCTTTATGACTATCCATTAACTTGAAACTCAAAATCCTTTTATGCAATCTCCAATTATCATCAATAAAGTGTGCAGTCAAACAAAGATAATTATAATTTTGCACAGAAGTCCAACAATCAGTTGTGAGAGCAATTCTAGAGTTCAAACTTTTGAAAGTATTTCTTAGTATCTCCCTTTCACTAAGAAATAGTTTACTACAATCTCTAGCAACCGTGAATCGTGATGGAATACAAAATTGTGGCATGCCGGCACTACAAAAACCTCTAAATCCATCACGTTCGACGATAGAAAATGGTTGCTCATCAAGAATAACCATTTTAGCTAAAGCAAGTCTAATAGAATTTTGATCAAACTCCCAATTAGAAATAGTGGCAGTATCACTTTGACTAGTTCTAAAAGTACTAATTTTCATTTGTTTTTTATCGAGATTTTCCGGGTATTTTGGACAAGAACCAAGATGTTTTGAGAGAGAAGATGTACCGTTCTTTGTGCACCCGTTTAATAACTTTGAACAATACTTGCATTTTGCCTTCACAACCTTGCCCGTGGTTGGATCTCTAATGTCTTCGTAATGACGCCAAACAGTTGATTTCCTTTTGTCTCCGACTTGGGGCATGCTTTTTTGGCTTTGGTTTTGATCAACCGCCTCACTTTCATCCACGTCAATCGGAGGTACATCCATTATTAAACCTGACAAAAAAAGGAATTTAATATAAAACATTTAATAGTTATGTCATATGTGGTGTGTCTTAAGATGCATGCATTATTAAACTGTTCCTAGGTTATATGTAGGTTATAAGCAAATAAAACATAAACCTATGAGAAAACAATGGAGTATATTCAAAACTAATTTTAAAGACGAAAGTAATAACAGATAACAATTTTCATGGACAAAAACCAAAATTTTATAAAAGTTAAGAACGAAATTCACAACTTTTAACAAAACTAGAGGGACTACAATGAATCATTTCAATACAAATAGTTAAGAACGAAATTCACAACTCTGTTTAAAGAAAATAGAGTAAAATACAAATATGTATACAATGAATCATTTCAATACGGTTCCCAAATAGAAGAAGAGAGAGGGAAGTTTCATAATTCTGATTATGCGTCATCCTGATTCATAATTCTTTTAGAATATAGAAGAATTATAATATAAGATCTCAAATCATAACTGTTGAGGGCAAAGCTATATGATTCCATTTCCAAACTCAATAAGAACATGATTACAATAAGAACATGATATGAATATCGAATACCGTCGCCGGAGATTTACCGGAAATCAGGTAAGAAGCTTGCTACTGGTCGGTGTGCGAGTGGACGGCGGCTGGCGGACGGGGACGGCGGCTGGCGGACGGGGATGGTGGCCGGCGACTGGTTTGTGTGTGTTCACTGTGAAGAAAAAAGATGAAGACAATGTATGATTGTATGCGGCGCTAGTAGATGAAGACAATGGATGGTGTGTGTGTTTTCACTGTGAAAACAAGAGCTGAAGACAATGGAAACCTAAACCCTAAAAAGAAATTTTATTAGTTTATTAACTTTTTTTATTTAGTTTAAATAAATATTTATATGTATATACTTAATATGTACCGGGTACCCAGCGGTTCCGGTTCTGGGTACCCAGCGGTTCCGGGTACCCGGTCCCGGAACCGGTCCCGGCGGGTAGCGGTTCTAAAAAAATGAGAACCGGAACCGGACCCAGTCACATCGGTTCCGTTATTTTAGGAACCGGAACCGGAACCAGTCACATCGGTTCCGGTTCCGGAACCGGCAGTTCTGGAGCGGTTTCGGTTCCAAAGGCGGGTACCCAGTTCCGCTGCTCACCCCTAGTAGCTGATGCACTGAGTCGCCAAGAGAGAAGCGGAACAATAAAGACAATTGCACTACGAGCTGAACTTCTACCTAACATCTTTGACGAATTGAAGAAGTGTCAAGTAGAAGTTTTTCAAGAGGAACATTTGAAACCAGAACGACTAGTGGGAATATCAGCATCACTTGTAAAAGATGATCGTGGGTTACTGTGTCTGGAAAGCAGAATATGGGTGCCTCGTCTGGGTAATTTACGTGATCGAGTACTTCAAGAAGCTCATCAATCTCGTTTCTCTATTCATCCGGGCACAAATAAGATGTATAAGGATCTACGACAATTTTACTGGTGGCCGAGAATGAAAAGAAGTGTTGCTCAGTATGTGGAAGGCTGTTCCACTTGTAAGAAAGTAAAGATTGAACATCAAAAGACTTTTGGGCAGTTGCAGCGTCTCGGAATACCTATGTGGAAATGGGATCAGATTACTACAGACTTCATCATGAAGCTACCAAGGACTCCGAAAGGGTTTGATGCCATTTGGGTAATCGTTGACCGATTATCAAAGTCTGCTCACTTTTTACCGATAAAAGAAACTTATTCGTTAGAAAGACTAGCCAAATTGTATATCGATGAAATAGTAACTCGACATGGAATTCCAATCTCGATTATTTCTGATCGTGATAGTCGTTTTACTTCACGGTTCTGGAGAAGTTTTCAAAAAGAAATGGGAACGCAAATAAAGCTAAGTACAACGTATCATCCTCAAACTGACGGTCAGAGTGAACGAACGATTCAGACTTTGGAAGATATGTTACGGGCCTACATTGTTGATTTTGGGGGATCATGGGATAAGCATTTGCCGTTGATTGAATTTGCCTACAATAACATTTATCATTCCAGCATACAAGCGGCACCGTTCGAAGTTCTGTATGGTAGAAAATGTCGAACTCCTCTGTGTTGGAACGAAGTGGGAGAGAAACAATTAGCGGGGCCAGATATAGTTCAGTTAACCGCGGATAAGATTACTCAGATTCGGGAACGATTGAAAGTGGCTCAAGACAAACAGAAAAGCTACGTTGACCGACGCCGAAAACCGTTAGAATTCCAAGTTGGAGATTTCGTAATGTTAAAAGTCTCACCTTGGAAAGGAGTCATTCGATTTGGGAAACAAGGCAAACTAAGCCCAAGGTACATTGGACCGTTTGCAATTACAGAAAGGATCGGTGAAGTAGCCTACAGGTTGGATCTTCCGCCAGAGTTAAGCAGTATCCACAATGCTTTTCACGTATCAAATTTTCAAAAGTGTTTGGTTACGCTAGATCAGGTTGTTTCTCTACCAGATATTCAGGTTGATGAAAGGCTAAATTATGTGGAGGAACCTGAAGCCATTGTTGACAGTAAAATTAAAGTTTTGCGGAGTGGTAAGGATATCAAACAAGTAAAAGTGCAATGGCGACACCATAAATGGCAGGATGTTACTTGGGAACTAGAATCAGAAATGGGAACTAAGTACCCGTACCTCTTTGCCTAACCGAATTCCGGGACGGAATTCTTTTAAGGGGGAGATGATGTAATAACCCGGGTAAGTTCGTTAGTTAAATTCTCTTTCCGTTAAATTTAGTTAACTTTAAATTTGGATGTTTAGGGTAAGTTTGGGTTAATTTATAAGTTTAGGGGTGTTTTGGTCATTATTGAATAGTTTAAGCCCAAGATTGTAAATTAAGTCTAATATTATCCCTTAAGCATCCAGATATTTTCATAAAGCAGAAAAAAATCAGATAGTGTGTGTGTGTGTTTTTGAGACAAGAAGAAGAAGAAGAAAGAGTCATGTGGTTAGGGCTTGAAGGGATTTCAATAAGAGACAAATTGAGGTATGTTTCTTTTATGTTTTGTGTTTGTAATCGATAGTACTAGATTCCTATCGGTTTAGATTTGTCAATTTTGTGATTTGTAATAGTTTCAATCGATTCTGGGTTAAAATTAGAACCGACTGAGTTCAGAGGTTTCCGGACGTAGGGAGGTTTCCGGACGTGAAGTTTCCGGAACTAAGGTTCCCGGAAGTAGGAGGTTTCCGGTAAGTTTTGTTTTTATTATGTATTATCCGGAAAGTTGTAATGCCCGGAAAGCTATGTTGTCCGGATCGATTATGTTGTCCGGAAAGTATGGTGTCCGGAAAGTTGTGTTATCCGGATAGGTCTAGTGTTCGGTAGTTTGAGATACCGGTAAGTATGATGTATTCGGTAAGTTATGATGTCCGGACAGTTTTATGGTATCCGAAAACTTTGGTTGATTGGTCACTTTTGAGGATAAGAGTTAGATAGATTTATCTAGATTTCTTAGCCTACTAGTAAGTCTTATATGTTTAATTGGTAAGGAGATAATTGTATTTAAATTATTTCAGTATGTCATCCGGATTGAGTATGTTACCAGTAAGTATCCGGACAGTGCTAGAATCCGGTAAATGTTGATTTTCGGAAAGATTCATGCATCCGGTAAGTTGTGTGTATCCGGATAGTTATGTTGTCCGGATAGTTTCATGGTGTCCGGAAACTTTGGTTGTCCGGTCACTTTTGAGGTTCCAGATACTTTTGAGTATCCGGTAACTTTGTGTTTGTCGACTCTTGGATGGAGTATGATTGAGGAATGTACATACAATCCTAGTAACTTGAACATACATGCTGTTGGATGGTAGTGTGTTAGGCTTAAAGGTTGCTTTAGTTTGATACTAAGCAGGTGTGTAGTATATGTTATATAAATGTGATTTGCTTATACTGAATGCTATGAGGAATCTATGTTATATAAATGTGATTTGCTCATACTGAATGCTATGAGGAATCTATGTTATATAAATGTGATTTGCTCATACTGAATGCTATGAGGAATCTATGTTATATAAATGAGATTTGCTTATACTGAATGTTATGAGAAATCTATATTAAGCATTAACTTGCACGAGTACGATTAAGTGTAATGGATCCATAGACACTAGTTGTAATGAACACATGGAATAGACGTGGATTAATCGTAATTCCAGTGTGTGTGAGAAATCGTGGAATAGGCGTGGACTAATCGTAATTCCCGATTTCTAAGGAAAAGAAGGGATTGGCATGTGTAATTGTAATCTCTACTTCCTTTCCAAGAAATTGGCATGTGTAATTGTAATTTCTTGGACATGAGCATTAATCTAGAATCCGTGGAGATTCGTAGTGTGGGCTCTGGAATAGACAAAGTATAATTGTTATTCCCATGTATCATTGAGAAGGAGGAATAGGCAAGTTATAATTGCTATTCTCGTGTATCCTTGAAATGATTGAATAGGCAAAGTAGAATTGCTATTCATGTTAATGATTGGATAGGCAAAGTAGAATTGTTATTCATGTTAATGATTGGATAGGCAAAGTGAATTGCTATTCATGTTAATGATTGGATAGGCAAAGTAGAATTGCTATTCATGTTAATGATTGAATAGGCAAAGTATAATTGCTATTCATGTTAATGATTGGATAGGCAAAGTATAATTGCTATTCATGTTAATGATTGGATAGGCAAAGTAGAATTGCTATTCATGTTAATGATTGAATAGGCAAAGTAGAATTGCTATTCATGTTAATGATTGAACAGGCAAAGTAGAATTGCTATTCATGTTAATGATTGGATAGGCAAAGTAGAATTGCTATTCATGTTAATTATTGGATAGGCAAAGTAGAATTGCTATTCATGTTAATGATTGAATAGGCAAAGTATAATTGATATTCATGTTAATGATTGGATAGGCAAAGTAGAATTGCTATTCATGTTAATGATTGGATAGGCAAAGTAGAATTGCTATTCATGTTGAATGACTGGATAGGCAAAGTAAAATTGCTATTCATATAGAATTGGTTGATTAGGTAAAGTGTAATTGCTATTCATGTTGAATGATAGAATAGGCAAGGGATAGTTGCTATTCGTATTTGAGATGTGGAAATGGGAATTAGACAAAGTGTAAGTGTTGATGTAAAAGCATTAATTTGTAACTGAATGTTCTCACTAGGCGTTAGCCTAATCGTTTCAAATTATATTTTCTTACCAGGTATGAGCTCAGGGAAGTAATGGGACGAGTGGAGAGTTTATAGTGGCGACAAGTTGATGTAAATTGACTTTTGTTATTATTTTCACTCATTAAGAATGTTTATGTTATGGATAGAAGATGAGTAAACCCTTTTATTTCAGTTTTAAATTTGCCCTGATTTTTAGGGTGTTACAATTCAGCTAGAGACATTTTACAGTGGTCTAGATATCACTGCTAAGCAAATGCTTGATGCTACTGCAAGCGGATCTTTTACAGCTTGTACCTACAAAGAAGGCTATGAAATCCTAGAAAATATTTATGACAACAATGGACAGTGGTCTGATCCACGTGCACTGCCAACTAAAAGAACAACATGGATACCAGATTCAGATGCTTATTCAACATTAACTGCACAGCTGGCCAATATGGCTACTCTAATTCAAAATCTAGCCACGCCTGTGCAGGCTAATGCTGCGACTGCTATCCCTTGTGTTCTGTCAGTACAGTGTACTTTCTGTGGAGATGGACACTCTTTTAAATATTGTCCAAGCAACCCTGAGCAAATAAACTATGTTCACAATAACAACATGTAAAGCCCGTGTCCCGATATACATTTTTTTTATATTTAGTTATAATGTTTTTTTTAGCGAATCTTTTAACGGGGTTAGGTGACAAAGACCTAAAACGTTTATGTGTGGGGATATATGGCCATTTGCTAAATCCTAAGATAGGAGGGGAAGTTTGGATAAATCTCATAAACCCAGGGACCAATTGTGACAACAAGTGAAAGTCTTAAGCATGGGGGGGGGGGGTCGGCCCATGCACAACCGAGCCCATCTTTCCTTGTGTTTTGTTGATGTCGTGGATGAAGAAAGAAAAGAAAAACAAAAAAAAACCTACACTCTCTCCCTCTCGTTTCCTTTTCACGCAAGCAACACAACAAAAACCCTACACCCCCTTGCTGGCGCCGTACCAGCCGTCGCCGCCGCTGTTTCAGCCGGCGAGAGAGAGAGAGCAACGGCGAGGGAAAGGGAGAGAAGCGAGAGAGACGACCGGGAGAGAGAGAGGAAGCCGGAGTGTGTTTGCCGCTGGATTGTCGGCGCAAGGTAAGTTCTTCTCCCTTTCGTTCTGTTTCGTCGTCGCCGGACCGCCGGGAACCCACCACCGCCGCAGCTATGGCTGCCGGCGGTGTGCGCCGCCGCCGTGCGCCACCAGTTCGGTGGCTGTGGAGGGCGGGGTTGTTCGGGTTGAGCGTGTGCGTGTGTGCGGCAAGGTTAGATGGTCGGGTTTTTCGTTTGGTCTCGCCGGAATGCCGTAAACCACCATCGCCACCAACGCCGGCCGCTGCCGCCGCCGGCGACCACCACTGCCGGAGATGGCAGTGGGTGGTGCGCGTTTGAGTCCAGCCCTTGTAACCTAACACCCTGATCGGGGGAACCCTAGTTGCAAACTCGAATCGTTTAAACCGTTTTTATAAAATCGTCATTTTATGTGGAAGTATGAATCTGTCACTGTTTTGCGACGGACATAAATTTTCCGTCGTAGCTCGGATTGAGGCGAATCCGGTGCCCACGGTTCACATTCTGTGCCGGACACACTTTTCGTGTTTTAGCGGAAGTCTGGTTCGGCTTCTAACTAGGCGTAAAACGGCTGTTTACACAGCTGGTCTGCACATGACAGTTTCGTGTCCTGTTTTTAGAAAATTCATAGTAAATTATAGAAAAATCGTTAGGAGGTGTATAATATGTCCTTGGAACCCTAACTCAGAGCACTTTCTGGTTATGAAATTTAATTGAGGATTTTCTGGGTTTATGGAGGTCGGAACAGGTCCCGAACAGACCTGTTTGGTTAGACCGAAAAGTCGTTTTAGTGACGATTTAAGGGTGCGTCGTGTTTTAGGGTCCGGGTCTCGTGTTAATACATTTTAACGATTGTTTAGGTGTTGGGAAGTGATCTTGGATTTGTGGAGCTTGAATTATTGTTTGTGAGCTAGGCGCGCTTACGAGGTGAGTTCTCTCACTATAACTAATGTCGGTTACTTTTTACATTACGATTTGTACGTGTGTGGTAGTTTTTAATTGTTTGTGATGCGGGACTAAGTAGTGGGGCGTCTAGTCGGACCTTTATTGTTATGACTACGCGGGTGGCGTAGGAGTTCGGTGGGACCGAGGTTTATATACGCGGGTGGCGTAGTGACTCGGCGGGGCCGAGGTTTATATACGCGGGTGGCGTAGTGACTCGGCGGGGCCGAGGTTTATATACGCGGGTGGCGTAGGAACCCGGGGGAGCCGGGTAATGCTTGCACGGTTATTGTGTGGTCGGGTGGACCAGCTTATGCCTTTGGGTGGGATGGTGTAGGTATGCATGTTTATGATTTGTTCGTAGACTTATATGTTGTTTATGTGCAATTATCTGTTTAGAGGTGGTGTGGAAGTAACTTTGTTTGAGGAACGGTGATCGAGGGCGCAGTGTGTACAGTCAGCCGGAGCCAAGGGGGAAAGGTACATTGCTTAGTGTTGTATTGCTTTCTAGATCATAGGGTATGCATGCTAGATTGCCTATGTTGTTTACACTGTACTGTATGATGATTGCTTGCTGGTAGGAATCAATGCTAGTCATAGTAGGTTGTTAAGTGGAGGCCCTATAGGTTGTATGCAGTAAGAATCATATAGCCTTAGAATATTTGATTTAGTTCTATTGCGCAGCTCTTGTTTGAGTCCAACCGTTCTAGGATAGAATCTTGTATTCGAATGTCTATTTGATTCACGCTGCATGCGACTGGGTATTCGCGAGGCAACTCGTTATGGCTAATGGGGATTCCGTGGTAGCAAGGGTAGTGGGATGAGATGAAATTCCTAGTGAGTTGGGAATAGCGTTTACATATGAGTACGTATGTAAAATTTCTTTCTAGAATATAGGAGTATGTATGCTAGATTGCTTGGTGCTTAATACACTGTATTGTATGGTTGTTACTTGCTATTAGGAACTTATGCTAGCTATGATAGGTTGTTAAGCGAATGCACTATAGGTTGTATGCGGTAGGAACCGAATAGCCTTAGAATGTTGGATTTAGTTCTATTGCGCAGCTCTTGTTTGAGTCCACCCGTTGTAGGATAGAATCTTATATTCGAATGTCTATCTGGTTTCCACTGTATACGACTGTGCGTTTACGAGGCGACTCGTCAAGGCTAGTGGGGGTTCCGCCCTAGCAAGGGTAGTGGGGTATTATATTTATTCCTAGGGAGCTAGGAAGAGTGTGTATATGCGTCAGTATAGACATACGTGTATGGTTTTTGTTTGGGCGGGCAACTACTTGGACCCATCGGATGGAACTCGGAACGAGTGATGATAGGTGTGGAAGGTAGTAGTAGAGCTCCTACTATCGGAAACACAGGATCAATACTCGAGTCGGGGAAAGTCACGAGGAATCCAAGGAGTTGAGCGTGAGCGTTGTTAGTGTGAATTATTATGTGCTAATGACTCGTTGTAATATCTACCCAGAATAGCCATCACAAGGAGGAACAACTATAGTAAACCTACTAGTACAGGTGTGTACTTGTTTTGCTTGATGGGATGATCGTTGGGGTAATGTCGAAGGTTATAAATTAGTAGTCGTCGGAATAAAAGGACGATTCTGGTATTAGTCACTTGGAGTGACGATGAGGATGATGTTTGTTTTGGGCCAAGATGGATGATTGTGCTAGAATCATAGGCTTATAGAGCCGACTTTGATTTGAGGAAAAATCGTAGGGATTATTTGACGTAATTTCCCAACTTGCCTAAGAGGTTTAAATGTCCGGATGACGTTAGTGGATCAGAGAGATTTGGAGGAGTAGGAGTCGAGGCGTAGAATGCCGACTGAGTCATGCACAAGGTTTGATTTTGAAATAGATTGTATTAACAAATTCTTGTGTTTCAAATCATTTATTGGATGGTGTTTTGGAATTTTGGAAAATGTTCAGCACACACACAAGATTTTGAAATATGGTTTTGAAAGTGTATGAAATCGTTTTATCGCGGGAGTGCAAACTTTGTTAGAATTTGTCTCATTTCGTTATTTTCCAACGGTTCTTTCGGGTAAGATGATATCCGTGTTTTGTGGTGTTTAAAATGTTGGGCAAGTGACTACGGCTTGTGACTTTAACATTGGAACTCCTCCACATATGTTAGAGTTGAGACGGAAAGTTACATTCCACGATGTCTGTATAAAGCTATTTGAGTGAGTTGGTTAAAATAAGTTTTGTTTTACGGCATGTTGAGTCGTGTGGGTTTAATTTCACGAGGTGCATATCTTATTTGTTTATGTGACCATTTGGGAAATCTTGGAAATCAATTTAAAGAACCTCACCTTTTGAGATTTTATGAGGTTTTAGTCGATATTTTCAAATGATGGAGACGGATTGGTTTCTATCTTTAAGTTTGAAACTTACACGAGACAGTTGTGTTTTAACAAAAATATAACTGTAAACCGTTTCATCGTTTTGTATGACTAGCCGACGCGCGTAAAAATTTGTTGGTGAACCCTGTGCCATGACATTTTATGTTTAAAAAGAGAAATTTTGGGGTCAAATGTCGTGGAACTGATTTTGAAATTATGTGCACACTTTTGTCGCACCCGGTGTAAGGTCGAGCGGTTTTGACTTTGAGATAGTCATGGGTCAATTGCACGGTTCTAATGGCTCGATGGGGAGTCTTGTTGTTGGGTTGTTTTTGTTGCACAGTTTTGCATTTATTGCACGTTGAGTATTTACATGTTTGGGTGAGCGAGTCATTCCGGGATAGGCATGTTGTTGGTAGACTGTTTTGCATTGGATCCTTGGTCATGTCAGTCAGTCGTTGGTAATGGTCGGTTGGGTGTATCGGGGTGGGACCCCGGTATTCATGTGTTATGACCTTGACTTTCCAGTAGGCACTAGAAGGATATAGTCTTGAGCACTTACCTGAGAAGTAGTTCCGATGTGCCGGGCCTTGAAATGTACCTGGGAGGTAGACGTTAAGGTGTATCTTGATGCGGTGTAACTAGGCTTCGTAGAGCGAGTGTGGAGGATAAGTAGACGGTGGAAGGTTGGGTATTCCACACGTGTTGATACTGTAGGCCGAATAGTGTCGGTTAAGGGAATGATGCCCTTTGTAATTAAGAGAATAATGCGCAGTAACCTTTTTGAAGTAAGTAGTATATTTAGGTGTCGACTTTTGGGCTTGAGGCCAAACACCTTTAGTGTAACCGGAGATATGTAGCCGATTTTAAAATAATTATGGTGATGGTAGTAGTAACCCTGAGATGCTTAATTGTGATGAATGGTTATGGTGGAATGACCTTCGTGGGTGATTATAAATTTACTGGTTTGATGATCCGTGTGAAATAAATTTTGGGAGTCTATTAGAACTCGTGGAAGTTAATCGACAGTAATGGTAGGAATGATCGGTTTTCGAGTATCCTGTAGGGTATATTGGTGAGCACCTTTAGAAGGGTTAGAGCTTTAAAGTTGAATCGGGATGTATGGAACATCTAAGGTTGGGAAGCAACCGAAGTTGTTTGACTAGGAATGAATCCAGTTGTTGGAATGTTCTTCCGATCATAATTTCAGTGTCCTTGAAGGAGTTTTGTTAGTAAGAAAAGTATTCGAGAAATTCTAGACGGGGTGAGAAATTTAGATTCTAGTTGAGGAAAGTCAAGTGGCAGCACCGAAGGGGTTCGAGTGGACGTGGGAACCCGAAGCGGAGATGCGCGAGAACTATTCCGAGTTATTCGCCGGGCATAGACTTCGAGGACGAAGCCTAATTCAAGTGGGGGAGAGTTGTAAAGCCCGTGTCCCGATATACATTTTTTTATATTTAGTTATAATGTTTTTTTTAGCGAATCTTTTAACGGGGTTAGGTGACAAAGACCTAAAACGTTTATGTGTGGGGATATATGGTCATTTGCTAAATCCTAAGATAGGAGGGGAAGTTTGGATAAATCTCATAAACCCAGGGACCAATTGTGACAACAAGTGAAAGTCTTAAGCATGGGGGGGGGGGTCGGCCCATGCACAACCGAGCCCATCTTTCCTTGTGTTTTGTTGATGTCGTGGATGAAGAAAGAAAAGAAAAACAAAAAAAAACCTACACTCTCTCCCTCTCGTTTCCTTTTCACGCAAGCAACACAACAAAAACCCTACACCCCCTTGTTGGCGCCGTACCAGCCGTCGCCGTCGCTGTTTCAGCCGGCGAGAGAGAGAGCAACGGCGAGGGAAAGGGAGAGAAGCGAGAGAGACGACCGGGAGAGAGAGAGGAAGCCGGAGTGTGTTTGCCGCTGGATTGTCGGCGCAAGGTAAGTTCTTCTCCCTTTCGTTCTGTTTCGTCGTCGCCGGACCGTCGGGAACCCACCACCGCCGCAGCTATGACTGCCGGCGGTGTGCGCCGCCGCCGTGCGCCACCAGTTCGGTGGCTGTGGAGGGCGGGGTTGTTCGGGTTGAGCGTGTGCGTGTGTGCGGCAAGGTTAGATGGTCGGGTTTTTCGTTTGGTCTCGCCGGAATGCCGTAAACCACCATCGCCACCAACGCCGGCCGCTGCCGCCGCCGGCGACCACCACTGCCGGAGATGGCAGTGGGTGGTGCGCGTTTGAGTCCAGCCCTTGTAACCTAACACCCTGATCGGGGGAACCCTAGTTGCAAACTCGAATCGTTTAAACCGTTTTTATAAAATCGTCATTTTATGTGGAAGTATGAATCTGTCACTGTTTTGCGACGGACATAAATTTTACGTCGTAGCTCGGATTGAGGCGAATCCGGTGCCCACGGTTCACATTCTGTGCCGGGCACACTTTTCGTGTTTTAGCGGAAGTCTGGTTCGGCTTCTAACTAGGCGTAAAACGGCTGTTTACACAGCAGGTCTGCACATGACAGTTTCGTGTCCTGTTTTTAGAAAATTCATAGTAAATTATAGAAAAATCGTTAGGAGGTGTATAATATGTCCTTGGAACCCTAACTCAGAGCACTTTCTGGTTGTGAAATTTAATTGAGGATTTTATGGGTTTATGGAGGTCGGAACAGGTCCCGAACAGACCTGTTTGGTTAGACCGAAAAGTCGTTTTAGTGACGATTTAAGGGTGCGTCGTGTTTTAGGGTCCGGGTCTCGTGTTAATACATTTTAACGATTGTTTAGGTGTTGGGAAGTGATCTTGGATTTTTGGAGCTTGAATTATTGTTTGTGAGCTAGGCGCGCTTACGAGGTGAGTTCTCTCACTATAACTAATGTCGGTTACTTTTTACATTATGATTTGTACGTGTGTGGTAGTTTTTAATTGTTTGTGATGCGGGACTAAGTAGTGGGGCGTCTAGTCGGACCTTTATTGTTATGACTACGCGGGTGGCGTAGGAGTTCGGTGGGACCGAGGTTTATATACGCGGGTGGCGTAGTGACTCGGCGGGGCCGAGGTTTATATATGCGGGTGGCGTAGTGACTCGGCGGGGCCGAGGTTTATATACGCGGGTGGCGTAGGAACCCGGGGGAGCCGGGTAATGCTTGCACGGTTATTGTGTGGTCGGGTGGACCAGCTTATGCCTTTGGGTGGGATGGTGTAGGTATGCATGTTTATGATTTGTTCGTAGACTTGTATGCTGTTTATGTGCAATTATCTGTTTAGAGGTGGTGTGGAAGTAACTGTGTTATTTATGGTGTCTGAATTCACTAAGCTTCGTGCTTACCCTTTCCCAATAAAATTGTGGTTTCAGGTGCGAGTGGCTCCAAGGCGTGACGAGTACACACTGGCGCGTGGGAAGAGTTGATTACTTTTATGATTTTAATTTTAGACATTTATTCCGCTGTTTATTGTTCGTAAGAATATTAACTATGAGTTTGCAAACGAGATGATTGAATTATTAAATGAGTTTTTATTAATGAAATGTTACTTTAAAAATTTTAAATTCCTTGTAATTTTTGGGACGTTACACAACAAAGGAGGGACTTTCTCTCAGACTTATAACCCTGAGTGGAGGAATCATCCTAATTTTTCTTGGCATAGTCCTTCTCTCAACCCACCATCACAAAGACCACAAGGACACTCCAACTTTCAAGGACAATCAAACTTTCAACAAAGAAACCAACATAACCAACAATCTAATTTCCAAACTCAAAATCGCCCACCTCCTTTCCAAAGCAACAAGCCCAATCAACAGGCTGAATCATCTACTTCTTTGGAAGCAATGATGAAATGGTTCATGACCCAAACTCAAGCCTCAATTAAAAATCTTGAAACTCAGATGGGGAAAATGGCTTTGGAAATGAAGAAAAGACCAGTAGGAACTTTACCTAGTGATACTGAGACTCCACACCGAGATGGAAAAGAACAGGTTAAGGTTGTGACTTTAAGAAGTGAAAGGCCCTTAGAAGAAAATCCCAGAAAAGAACAAACAGATAAAGCAGAGCAAGAAAAGAAAAAGACAAGACCAGATTCTGCTGCTACATTACCTATAGACCAGTCCTGTAGCACTAGTGGAACCAAAGCCATTGATAAGCCTGTTGATATTACCATCATCCCTAGCAAATCAGATTATCCTTTGTTATTCCCTGATGCACCTAAGCAAGTCCAGAATTCCAAAGAAAGTACAGTAGTTGATGTGACACACTCTGGTGGCAGTCCTACAGTATTACCTCTGTCCAGTCCTGTAGCACCTTGTAGGACTGAAGTAGCACCAACCGTGAAACCCACACAAACATCTCTCCTTCACAAGATTGACCCCTCTAGTTCAATCACTCCTTACATTCCTTACCCTCAAAGGATGAGGAATAATAAGGAAGAAGTTCAATTCAAAAAGTTTCTTGATGTTTTTAAACAGTTGCACATACATATACCTTTGGTTGAAGCCATTGAGCAGATGCCAAATTATGCAAAATTTCTAAAAGACATTTTGAGCAAAAAGAAAAAGTTGACTGAATATGAGACAGTAGCTCTGACGGAAGGGTGTAGTGTTTTGTTGTCTAGTAAGATTCCTCCTAAAATGAAAGACCCTGGATGTTTCACAATTCCATGTTCTATATGAGGGAAGGAAGTAGGAAAAGCCCTATGTGACTTAGGTGCTAGTGTAAACCTTATGCCTTTATCCATTTTCAACAATTTAGGCATAGGTGAAGCTAGACTTACCACTGTTTCTCTACAATTAGCTGATAAGTCCATAGCCTGGCCTAAAGGAAAAATTGAGGATGTCCTAGTCTAAGTTTGATAAGTTTATATTTCGAGCTGATTTCATCATTCTAGACTTTGAAGCTAACAAAGATGTCCCCATCCTTTTAGGTAGACCTTTTCTAGCTACTGGCAGAACCTTGATTGATGTCCAAAAGGGAGAGTTGACCATGAGAGTCCAAGACCAAGAAGTGACTTTTAATGTGTTTGATTCCCTTAGGTACCCTGAAGAGAGAGAAGAATGTTCCAAATTGAGCATGATAGAGACTTGGTGTCAAGAGAAAAGTTTGGAGGAAATATTAGGGATAGGTGAATCTGATAGTGATGAGGAGAATGTTGAGGATCTAGAAACACCACAGGCAGTTGCTGCTTTTGAAGCCTTAGAAAATAAGGACAGGAAAACTCTTGTTCCATCCTTAGAAGTTGCACCAGACTTAGAATTGAAACAACTTCCCTCACACCTGAAATATGTCTTTTTAGAAGATCCTGGGAAGTTGCCAGTCATTATTTCATCATCATTAGAACCTGAACAGGAAGACAGATTGGTCAAAATGCTTAAACTTCACCCAAAAGCCATAGGATGGACCATTGCTGACCTCAAGGGCATAAGCCCTACCATTTGCCAACACAAAATTATTTTGGAAGATAAAATTTTTACCTCAGTTGAGCCTCAAAGAAGACTCAATCCTGTGATGAAAGAAGTTGTCAAAAAGGAAATTTTGAAATGGCTTGATGCAGGTATAATCTATCCTATTGCAAGCAGTACTTGTGTCAGTCCTGTGCAATGTGTACCCAAGAAGAGTGGAGTAACTGTTGTACCAAATGAGAAGAATGAACTCATACCTACTAGAGTTGTGTCTGGTTGGAGGATATGTATGGACTACAAGAAGCTTAACCAAGCTACCCAAAAAGACCATTTTCCATTACCCTTTATAGACCAAATATTAGACAGACTAGCGGGAAAGGAGTTTTATTGTTTCTTAGATGGCTACTCAGGGTACAATCAGATTACCATAGCACCTGATGACCAAGAAAAGACCACTTTCACTTATCCATTTGGAACCTTTGCTTTTAGAAGAATGCCTTTTGGACTTTGTAATGCCCCAGCCACTTTTCAAAGATGTATGATGTCTATTTTTTCTGACATGTTGGAAAACTCCATGGAAATTTTCATGGATGACTTTTCAGTTTATGGGACATCATATGACATATGTTTACAAAACCTGGAAAATAGTCTTAACAGATGTGAAGAAACAGACTTGGTTTTAAACTGGGAAAATGTCATTTTATGGTAAAAGAAGGCATAGAGTTGGGGCATCTCATTTCCAAAAGATGCATAAAAGTTGATAAGGCCAAACTGGAAATCATTTCAAATCTGCCTGAGCCAACCACAGTCAAAGGGATCAGGAGTTTTTTGGGACATGCAAGTTTTTACAGGAGATTCATAAAAGATTTTTCAAAAATTTCAAAACCTCTTTGTCTATTACTACAGAATGATCAAGTGTTTAATTTTAATGAAGACTGTAAAAAGGCTTTTGAAACTTTGAAAGAAGCATTGGTCACTGCTCCAATAGTAATAGCACCTGATTGGTCCCAACCCTTTGAAATTATGTGTGATGCTAGTGACTGGGCAGTAAGAGCGGTTTTAGGACAAAAGAAAGGAAAAATATTCCATCCTATTTACTATTCTAGTAAAACTCTCAATGATGCTCAAATCAATTACCCCACTACTGAAAAGGAATTATTAGCTGTGGTTTTTGCTTTTGAAAAATTCAGATCATACTTGATTGGTACAAAAGTAATTATTCATACTGATCATGCTGCCATCAAGTATCTCATTGCCAAAAAAGATGCAAAACCTCGGTTAATAAGGTGGGTCTTGTTACTACAAGAGTTTGATTTGGAAATCATTGACAGGAAGGGTGTAGATAACCAGGTAGCTGACCATTTGTCTAGATTAGAGAAGCAAGACAAACCTGTACATAGTAGTGATATCTGTGAAGTTTTTCCTGATGAAAGAATTTTGGCTGTACAACATTATGCAATACCTTGGTTTGCAGATCTTGTAAATTATTTAGCATGTGGAATTACTCCTAAGGAGCTAAATAAGCATGAAAGAAGAAAGCTCATCTTTGATTCAAAGAAATATTTATGGGATGACCCTTTCTTGTTTAAAATTTGTACATATCAGGTGATCGGAAGATGTATACCAAAAGAGGAAACAACATCAGTTCTTCAACACTGCCATTCAGGACCTTGTGGAGGACACTTTGGAGCAAGTAGAACAGCTGCAAAAGTCTTACAATCAGGCTTTTTCTGGCCTACTTTACACAATGATGCCCATAACTTTGTAAAAAGTTGCAATGAGTGTCAAAGGAGTGGGAACATTTCCCAAAGAAACGAAATGCCTTTAAACGGAATTCTAGAAATAGAATTGTTTGACGTTTGGGGTATAGATTTTATGGGACCTTTTCCCATTTCCAATAATTGTTCCTACATTTTAGTTGATGTGGATTATGTGTCCAAGTGGGTGGAAACTATGGCTTGCCATTCCAATGATGCAAAGACTGTTGTAAAATTCTTGCAAAAGCACATCTTCACCAGATTTGGTACACCTCGTGCCTTAATCAGTGATGAGGGCAGGCACTTCATAAATAATCTGTTAGAAGAAGTCCTTGAGAAATATGACATTAAGCATCGGGTGGCTACGACCTACCATCCTCAAACCAATGGGTTAGCTGAGTTATCGAACAGGGAGATAAAGGGAATTTTAGCCAAGGTAGTAAAACCTCACCGGAAGGATTGGGCATCCAAGTTAGATGATGCCTTATGGGCCTATCGAACTGCCTTCAAAACCCCCATTGAAATGTCTCCCTATAAACTGGTTTTTGAAAAAGCTTGTCATTTACCTTTAGAGTTAGAACACAAAGCCTACTGGGCCATTAAGGAACTCAATATGAGTTTAGATGAAGCAGGAAAGAAAAGATCTCTGCAGCTGTGTGAGTTAGAAGAGCACAAGAATTTTTCTTATGAAAATGCCAAATTATATAAAGAAAATACAAAGAAATGGCATGATAAGAAAATTATTCCAAAAGAACTCATAGAAGGTCAACAAGTCCTGTTATTTAATTCGAGACTCAAATTATTTCTTGGAAAGTTAAACTCTTGATGGACCGGGCCTTAAAAAATTTCCAAAATATACCCTTATGGTGTGATCGATTTAATTGATCCAGAGAAGGGTACTACTTTCAAAGTGAACGGTCAATGAGTAAAACCTTTTTTCAATCACATGGAAATTTTGGAACAACCTTGTGAGGTTGTTAGTTTAATCGACTAACACTCATAAAAATTTTGGGCTTTGAAAATAGTCCAAACTCATGTAAATAAGCTTTCTATCTTGTTTGTAAAGAAATTAGATAAAATCTTTTGCTCATTTTAAAACGTTTTGAAAAAAAAGCAACAAAAACAATTTTAAAAAAAAAAGAAAAAAACGAAAAAAAAATTATAATAGGTCCAAATTTGGTTTGCTTGCGACTTAAAATTTGGTATCTTATGTTTTTTTAGGCATTTATAAAAAGAAAGGTATATATATAATTCCACTAGTTTTTAAAGAAAAAAGAAAAAGAAAAAAAAGATTTTTTTTATTACCAGTTTTTTTTAAAAAAAGTGAAAAAGATTTTTTTGAGCCACAAGAGTCCATCGATTTTAGTCCATATTAATTATGGGCCTTGGTTTTAAATTTGGGACATTCTTGTCTTACAAAAAAAACAAAAACATAAAATAATTTTTAAAGCTCATGATACTTATTAGTGAAATTAATTAAAATACCCTAAGTTTGACCAACTGTTATCAAAATACCCTAAATTTTTTCAATTTTGCAAAAATACCCAAAATACCCGCGATGAGGTCCCGCGATCGCGGGATACGGTGACGTGGCACGTATTTTGGCCCAAATGCCCCGCGAAGCCCCTCAACTTTGGTCGCGGTGCACTTTTGGTCCCTGCCCGCGATCGCAGCCCGCGATGGCCCAAATTTTACACTTTTGGTCCCTGAAAATTTACACTTTCAGCCCCTGTACTTAGACGAATCTTGCATGCTTTTACTGTTTTTTCACAATTATTGTACTTTGAAGACGGATTTGTGGTTGAAATTCATTTGCACTTTTGAGATTTCATCCATAAATATCAGTAATATGCAATTCACAATTCACACTTGTTTCTTGCTTTCTTTCTTGATTTCTCTCTTGCTTTCTTTCTTTGAATTGTTTTCTCTCTTGATTTCTCTTCTCTCATTTCATCCACAAATGGTATCGTCATCAAACCCTAAGTCTACTCCTGAAAAAATGCCAGCTAAAATCGAGGTCGCCATAGCAAAAAAAGAAAAGTAGATAGATGAACTAACAGAAGAGTGAAAAAAAATGATGGACAGGAAGGCAGTCCATTTGAGAAAGATCGAAGAGGAAGACAGGGAGATTAAAAGGATGAAAGGGGATATAAAAGCTCGGGAGGCTCGTGTTCGTCGAGAACAAGAAGCAATTCACCATATTATGCAAGACTTCGCAATTATTCAAGCGAAGGTAAACGAGAAGCAAGCTTGGATTGATGAAACTAAATCAATTTTTAAGTAGGTGGTGGTTGTATTTTATTTTTTTGTATTTTTTTTACTGTGTTGTTGTTTGTATTTTGTTTATTGTGTTGTTGTTTTGTATTTTTTGTTGTTGTTAATTTCTCTGAAAAAGTAGTTTTTAAGCCGCTGAACCACGGTTAGGTTGGATGCATCATGCAAGGTCAAGTCAGAGGTTACCTCATTCGTGGGCCTACTCCTCTTGTAGAATATATGACAACCCTCAACTCATTTGCTAAAGTGTGGTTGTGGTACACAATGGCCATACGTGGTTGCAAAAGCAGAAGCCGTTGAAGAAGGGTCAGAAAGATTGAAGATGAAGAGCATGTTGGATGGAATACAAACTAGCTGTGTATATATATCATTTACAAATCAGTGTTTAGATCAACAGTATCATATGGGTTTGTTCCATATGGTTCAAGCTGTGACGGGCCCGGGGTGTGACTGACAGAATGTCTCCTTGGCACGGTTGAAGGGGCGGGATTTGGACACTCTCCACGAGTGTGTCCTATGCATTGGCACCGAGTACATCTTCGTTGTATCGAACTTTCACCACGTGATGGACGTCGGTCGTTCTTTCTCGGTCTCCCGACCCTGTTCTTATCCATTAAAGGTGGATAGCATGGTGGAAGCGGGTCGGGTGGATACACCCATGCTGCAGGGGGTCCAGCTGGGTTTATTACCTCCACGTATGTTTTCCGGTAATATTCGGACGTGAAGAAAGGTACAGCCAAGTCGCTGCAATCTGTACGACTCATATATCTTGCTGCAGCGATGGCATGGCCGCACGGTAACCCAGATTTATCCCATTCGCGACACGAACAAAGGTGGTCTTCCATATTCACAATCGCGTGAATATAGTCATCATGCACCTCGTACTTCCCATACCCGATTGCTCTTACCGGCCATGTCGCCGCACGACGCGCCCTGTACTGAACGATATTCTACGTCGTTGGTGTGAGTGCATTTTGCATCTCAGCTCCTTTTAGGCGTCGAATTTGGTACCACTCTTGTTGAAAGGCCCGAAAGTAGTCCATAAGATTAACAATCGGACATCTACGCGCAAAACGAGAGAGTGCATTCACAGACTCTGCACTATTCGAGGTCAGAATGTCATACCGTTGTCCAGGAAAATGGGCCACGGACCACCTCTCCGGTCCAGCATCGTCAAAGACTTTGGCTGCTTCCTTGACACTGTATCGTAGCATATTCATGTACTTGTTAAACTCCCGATCCGTATATGCTCTGTATGCCGCCCAATAGACATCCTTGTAGGTGGTAATACGTTTGTCCTTGGATATGGCGTTCATCTCCAAATGTCGACAACATATGGCGTGAGGGGCGTTTGGGTACATGGCAGAGATTGCGGCGCTTATGGAAGGAGCCCTGTCAGACATAAACACCAACCCTTGCGGGTCTCCGATAGCTTGTCTCAACATGGACATAAACCAAGTCCACTCGTCCCCGGTTTCAGACTTGCCTACGCCGAAAGCTACTGGAACGATGGAGTTATCCCCGTCCATGGCAACCGCCAGGAACATCATACCCAAGTAACGGCCCTTTAAATGGGCTGCGTCTATTATCAGGACGCGACGTAGATTTGCCAGAAATGTGCGGATCTGCAAAAACATAGGTTAAAATGTTATAGTTTATAATGTGTAAATGTTATAGTTTATAATGTGTAAACATATGACGTGTTAAAATACGTACCGCGGGTCCAAGGTCCACGAAGCACATCTCAAACTGTCCACGTGAATTGGTCCGTAGCTGCGTGACAGTACCAGGGTTTGCAGCTGCAAATTATATAAATATGTCGGGAGTCGTTCATACGACTCCTCGAACGTGCCTCTCACCATAAACAATGCATGGCAGCGCGCACGCCACGCTTGGTGGTAATCAATCGTGACGCCGAACTGCCGGTGAACATCGTGGACGATGTCCTTTGGACGCAATGACCTGCTAACATCAAGAAATTTGTTTTTCAGGATCGCACCTAAAGTCTTTTTGCCGGCTTGTTTGTGGTGGGGATTAAGTTGCGTCCTCGTACAAGTGTGTACGTCGTGCAACTTTCTAATCATTATCGCCCCTCCTTTGGGACCCGTGTGAATCGCGTACAACCTCCACTCACACTTTTCTCTAGCACATTCAACTACGTATTTGCTTTTGTCAGATGCCCGCACGCGACTTTGGAAACCCTCTTCCAAGAACTTGAGTCCGATCTGACTTGCTAAGAGATCCTTCGAATCGAATATCTGACCTGCTGTTAAACTTTCACTGCGAATATAAGGTGTAGGTTCGTAGCTTTGTGTCTGGGTATGGGAGTCTGGAAGAATAGGGGGCATATCAAAAAAGTCATTTATATGACTACATGATTTTCTACTAGGGGTATATTCTTCGTGATCATCATTATCGTTGTCTGATCTGTCTATTTCAGAATTACTCGTTCTGAAAACGTGGGTTTCGTCATCAACAACTCCAGTAGTATGTCATTCGTGTGGTTGTGGTGGTTGTTGTTGTTGAGAATCAGGCTGCTCTATTTGGAGGTCTTCGTCGTCGTCACCCTCCTCGTCACCGTCGTCGTCACTGTCGGATACGCCGGGATACACAAAGAGTAATGGGGGTCTTTCTGAATCGACTGCAAGGTGCAGAAAAGTAGAGATATCCCCATCGTTGGATAAATCCACAAATGACCCATCGCCATTTTTAAACACTAACTTGCAAACATCAGAAGAGTTGATTTCACATTTTTGCATGGCGTATGCAACAAACTTCTGATAAGTATAGTTTACTGACACTTTTACACCATGCTTAGATTTATAAGCAAAATTCCACTCATTGTTATCTTGCACCCATTCACCATCAAAACAGAAATATAGCTTAGCTTTTGCAACAGATGAACTCATTTTTTCAGTAGTATCTCAAACACAAAATATTGCAGAAAGAAATATTGCAACAATGAAATCGTTGTGTGGGGATTATGGCTTGCATTTTACGTCTATTTATCAATGAAACAACCAACATATCAGAAAACCAATCTCTCATTTCATCCACAAACTGGTATTCCAAAAACATTGATTTAACATTGATTCAAACATGCAAATGAATTTCAACCACAAATCGGTCTTTAAAGTGCAATAATTGTGGAAAAAAAACAGTAAAAGCATGCAAGATTCGTCTAAGTTTAGGGGCTGAAAGTGTAAATTTCAGGGACCAAAAGTGTAAAATTCGGGCCATCGCGGGCAGGGACCAAAAGTGCACCGCGGCCAAAGTTGAGGGGCTTCGCGGGGCATTTGGGGCCAAAATACGTGCCACGTCACCGTATCCCGCGATCGCGGGACCTCATCACGGGTATTTTGGGTATTTTTGCAAAATTGAAAAAATTTAGGGTATTTTGATAACTCAATGTTTGACTTAGGGTATTTTAATTAGGGGGTGCTAATGGCACCCCAAAAAGGTGTGTTGAATGCAACAAATTCCGCACCAATCATTTTTTGAATGCATTAATTTCCGCACCATATAAAAATATATATTATTTATTTGTTATATATATATATATAATTATTAGAAATATAAAAATATATATATATATTGTTATTATTTAGTAGACACTGTAGCACCCGTGTTTGATGAATTTGATTTGTAATGTTACACTTTCAACCCCTATACTTATTTACTAAATTTACTTTATACCTTTTACTTTCATTATTTTAATTTTACATTTAACACATATAATCGTTTATTAACTAAAATACGTTAAAAAATACGTTTTAATTTTAACAAATTACACCATTATAATCGTCTCTTCGATACGTTCGAAATGAGCCCAATCTTGAATTTTTTTGGATTTATATATTTTAATATATATCATACACAGTTATACACTACATAAAAAAAAATTATATTTAAAATTCATACCCTTATAGTTAATTATTTAATTTTTTAACGTATTTTTTTTAACGTATTAAAAGAAGCAAAGATGAAAAAGTAGAATTTCAATGTGATTGTAGTGGTAAGCACAGGAGTAAGAAACCCTCTAGTAAACATACCGGCACAAGAAAAACAAATTGTCCATTTCACTTGGTAGGGAATCATTTGGGTAATGATTGTTGGACTTTAGCTATGAAATGTGAAGCACATAATCATGATTTTGCATTACATTTGGAGGGACATGCATATGCAAGGCGATTATCTGAAAATGAAGCTCGATTGGTGGAAGATTTGTCAACAAACAATGTGAATCCTAGAAATATTTTATCAACAATAAAGCAGCAATATCCAGATAATGTGTCTACAAAAAAAACTATATACAATCAATGCCAGAAAATTCGACATCAGAAGAATGCAGGTAGAACTTTAATGTTTTTTTTTTGTCTTTTTGTTGTCTTTTCTTTTTCTATTTTATTTATTTGTATTATGCAGGTAGAACGCCAATGCAAGTTGTGATGTCATTTTTACAAGAAGAAGGCTACGTTTTTTATGACCGTGCAAACAACTCGACTAATCAGTTGGAAGATTTATTCTTTGCTCATCCAAGATCACTGGAGATATGGCGTGCATTTCCACACGTGTTGTTGATGGATGCCACCTATAAAACGAACATGTTTGAGATGCCTCTCCTTGAAATTGTTGGTGTAACTTCAACTAATAAGACATTATGTGTAGCATTTGTCTTTATGCATAGGGAAAAGGAATCCAATTATACTTGGGCATTGAATTGTCTACAGTCATTGATGGAGGGATGTCTTTATCCACGTGTGATCGTCACAGACAGAGAGTTGGCACTGGTGAAAGCATGCAGTATTGTATTTCCTGATGCTAAAAGATTACTTTGTAGATGGCACATCTACCAAAGTATTACGAGAAATTGTAAACCAGTAATAGCATCAAATCGTGACTGGGGGAGCTTTTACAATGCATGGGTGACATTACTTAACTCGGTAACGGATGAAAGTTACATGTTTAATTTCTCACAACTTGAAGCAGTATTACGAAGCTATCCAGGTACACCTTAATATATTATTATAAGTAAAATGTTATATGTAAGTTTAATAATTACTAAAAAAAGTTAAATTGTTCTAATTTTCAGGTGTTCTTGCTTATCTGAATGACACATGGTTGAAACCATATAAAGAAATGTTTGTATCTGTTTGGACTGACAAATTTCTCCACTTTGGAAATCAGACAAGTAATAGAGTGGAGAGTCAACATTCCAAGTTGAAAACTTACTTGGATTCAGCGCAATCAAGTCTACCGACATTTATGAGCAAGATCAATCAAATCATTCAGTCACAAGATACAGAAATTAAAGCAAGTATTGAAGTGAGCAAAAGTGTCACGAAACATCGTCATCGCATATCACACTTCCAACAATTGTGTGGTTTCGTTTCACATTATGCATTAGACATAATATTCCAAGAGTATGAGCGAGCTAAATCATATGGCTTATTTTCTGAAAACTGTAGTTGTCTACTACGTACAAGTTATGGGTTGCCATGTGCGCACGAACAAATGCAATACTTGAACAAAGGTCATCATATCCCAATTGATTCAATTGATGTATTTTGGACGACGCTTGATGTATCACCGTGCCAATCTTTACAAGATGATGACGTAGGTTGTGAAGCTGAAGTCCAAAAGTTTAATGAGGAATTTAACAAGCAATCGAGATCTGGTAAGTTCAGTTTTCTAAGGAAGATAAAAGAGATAGCCAGTGCATCAAAAACATGGGTTCGTGAACCTGTTGTTAACAAGACTACTCGTGGACGGCCCTCGTTGAAGGATAAGCTTTCCAGAAAAACTCATGTTGATACCTCATTTGCAACTCATGTTGACCCGTCTTTTACAAGTGAAAGACCCCTTAGACGTAGTAGTTCGAACGCGTCAACATTTGTTGACTTGGAAAAAATGAGTTACCAGGAACCACCGAGACACAGCTCTTTCATGGGCAAAAACTATAATGCACATCCATACATTAATCAATTTCCAAAGATGTTTCACCCTTACATTACGCATGTACATGATGTGAGAGGTGATGGAAATTGTGGATTCCGAGCAATAGCTGTCTGTCTCGGTCTTCATGAAGATGCATGGCCCACAATTCGGTCTAACTTGATGGAAGAGTTAGATACATACAAGACAGAATACTGGAACGTTTTTGGAGGTCAATATTGGAATATTGTTTACAACACTTTAAACTTCTTTCAATATGATGGAGGTGCACCAGTTGAACACTGGATGACAATGCCTGAAATAGGTGTCTTGATTGCTTCAAAGTATAATGTGATATTACACGTTATAAATATGGCAGGCTGTGTGACGTACTTGCCGCTTAGGTCCACTCCGCCAGCGTGGTATCAACATGTTGTTTTTACAATTGGGTACGTTAATGGTAACCATTATGTGAAATTAGATATGACAGAAGGATACCCGTTCCCTACTATAACTCAACATTTTTTCCACTACAGTTATCAATGTGCTGCAGGATGGGCTACACCGTATTCAGATAGAATACAGAAGTACCAACGACTTTTACGTGTTAATTGTACTGCGGATAATGTTATTTTAGAATAATCGAATGTAATATAGATTATTTTATGTTCTATTTATATGTTAAATCGCAATGTTTATGTTTTATTTTTATAATTATATAATTATTAAAAACTAGTAATATAAATATTTTTAAATCTTTATTTATTTTTTAAATAAAATCAAAAAGTAAAACAAAAAATATATAATACAAATAAATAAAAATATATAATACAAAAAAAAACAATAAAAAGACAAAAAACAAAAAAAAAACAAAAAAACAAAAAAACAAAAAAACAAAAAAATCAAAAAAATCATGAAGATTAATCATTGGGTAATCATGGGGTGCCATTAGCCATTTTTGGGGTGCCATTAGCCTCCCCTTTAATTAATTTCGGCCGACAAAAACAAATTTTTAGAGATTTTTTTAATCTCTTCTCTTTTGTTTACAGCATACAACGAGCAGGAAGAAAGAAACATGTACTGTACGAATGTTATCTCCTCTTGATTGCAACTACGAAACCTGTACGAATCTCTCTGCCATCGATTGAAACTCTTCCAACCGGGGATTTCTAAAGTAGCACACTCGGTACCAAAAATCAGTACCATTCTGCTTTTCTACTTGATTGAAGACCATCGAAAATGGCTACCTTAACAAATCAATCACTACCACAGGCCGATTTTTGCAGAAACAGGGTACTGCCTTTTGATTTCTCGTACCCCATCAACTTGTTGCCAAAGCCATTTGTTTCTTTAAAATCCTTCCTTGCTTTCCCATGCTTCAAACCAATAAAAAAAATATACAGAAAACTCCTATTGTTCCATCCCTTTTCTGTCTAAAAGCTAAAACTCTTAATCATGGCTATCAAGAAATCCAAGGCGAGAAGAAGGTCGGTTCACACAGAAAATCCAAGGAGCAGTGGACTTTATCGATCAGCCCCTATGGACGAAGAGGTCCCGATTATCGATCTTTCTGAAGGCTCGGTAACTTATTCGGCTTCACCATCAGTTGGGACGCTTGAAAATCAACAGGAGAATGAACCAATACCAACCCTTCTCACTTTGGCTGCTGTCGAGACCCACAAAAATCATGGTGTCCCCATTGCTCCTAACACAGGTATACCTTCTACTAAACTTGATCTGAGCATCTCTCTCGGTAGAAATGAGGGAACTAGTCCCTAATTTGTGCAAACTCAGCCTATTCAGCCAACTTGGTTGAATCAGGACAAGGTTCAATCTGCTCTTAACTCAACAACTGAGACATTGTCCCTATTCCCTACTGCTAGTTTGGTTGTCGTGAACAAACAGGGAGGGGCAATAAGCCACAAACCTCCCACATTTTTTCAAACTTTGTTGGGGCTTGAAGAGCAGATCAGACCAACCATTGAACAGCATTTATGCACTGATTTGGAAATGGTTGAAAATAAAAAAAAGGGAATTTAAGAGAAACCATTTTAGAACCCATTGAGAATGAGGACACCTTGATTGATGAATCCCCTGTTGTGGTTGAACAAAACTCAGTACCCTCTTTGGAAAAATGTGTGATTGTTAGAACCAAGAAGAGGGGAAAAAAGAAAGCCATTAGTTTGTTAAACAAGGGAGTGAGTCCAACGTGGAACATCTCAAAAGACAGGCTATTTCACAAAAGCTCGGGGATGGGGACCAGTAGCAGACAGGTTGAACATACGACCTCCACTCTAAACCGTAGTGGCTTGTTTAGTTGTCCTTTGGCATTCAAAAAACACGTATTTTTCGCCGATAAACTAGGACAAACACCGAAGGGTTTTGAGGCCCAAGGACTTGATGGCTACCCCGAAATTTCCTCCATCATCGATCAGTTGGGATGGGACACTCTCTGTACATTTCCACAGACTTATAACCTCGACTGGGTTAGGGATTTTTATACAGAAGTGTCCATTACCGAATGTGAGATTGTAAGAGTAAGGAAAACACCAGTTAATTTTTCAGCAGAAAGAATTAACGAATTATTGGATTTAGTGCCCCGGTAGTTTCAGAAGTAGATAAATTAATGGTCGGGGCGTCTGATAAGAAGTTAAAGACCATCTTAGCCAAAGTAGCAATTGAGGGAGCGAATTGGACCATTAAAGGGAGGGTAAAGGTTCTTAGAACCAATTGCTTAAAACCGGAAGCAAACGTTTGGTCTTACTTTATCCGTCACACGTTGCACCCGACTACTTACGATGCTGATTTGTGTATGGAACGGGTATTCTTACTTTACTGTATTTTAGAGGGTAAGCCAATAAATGTGGGAAAAATCATTTGTGGTAGCATCAAGGGTTGTGCGGACCGTCCTCATGGCAAACTTTTCTACCCGGTCATCATACACAAACTTTTGGCCGAAGCACACGTGGTCACGTTGTCCACCTATACCATTTGTACGAAAAAGATGGGTATGAATAGACAAAACATTCAAAGGTTGTTTAAATGCAGCCAACCACCCGTTGCAAGTCGTATTGAAAGTGTGGGATCTTGGCGAGAAATCAAGGAGTGCATTTGTGAGCAAGCAAGGTTGGTCCGAAAGAGTTTAAAAAGAAATTTTGAGAGGGTTAACAGCAGAATATTGGCTGTAGAAGACAGTTTAGGGGTTGTCCGTGAAGAGAGAAAAAGATGGCTGGCTTATGAAGAGCACAAGGACAAAGTTTGGAGGGAAGAGTTGCGGATCATGAACCCGAGAGCATTGAACGGGTTCCTACTGTTTCCATTCATGCACACATCGGCTACTCCTACTCATTTTGAGTAGGCCAGGTTCTATCACTACACCCTTATTTGTTTGCGTCATGTACATAATTTTAGTATCATTTATTTTTATTTTATTTTATTTTTATTTTTATTTTTTAGATATTCAGGTATTAATTTTCTGGTTTGTTTTAATGCACCATGATTGACATATGTTCTCTAACTTTTACATTTAATCTTATAGCCACAGTAATCTGCTATTTGTTTCTTTTAAGAGAAAATTGCCATCATAGCCTACCCAACAGTTTACCAAACTGTTAAGTTGAGTCATCATGGGCAATTTCCCCAATTAAGCCATCATTGAATCCCAAACAGCCCTTTGCCTTTAATTACCTTCCTTGACAATGAGGACATTGTCAATTTCAAGTTTGAGGTGGGGTAAGATTTGCATCATTCACCATAAGGCAAACCTCACATATGAACAAAGTGCTCTTTTGTGCATAAAAGTGTGTCATAGACACCAAAATTTTAAAAGAGACCAATGAGTCCACATGATACCTCAATATGAGATTAATGGTAGTAAAATTGTGCCATTGAGTGAACAAAGTGAGTGTGTGGAAAAAGGCAAGCATTAAAATCAAAGGAAAAAGCCAAATGCATATCCAATTCCAAATTATAGTATGCCTTAATGACTCTTGTTAACATAAGGAAAGCCTAGGTTGGTTATGATGGTGTATTTGTGTGCTTAAAGGAATAAACTTGGTTTATGAAGGGCTATTTGCTTTAAATTGTTTGAGTTATGAACATGTCAATGGTGATGAAACACTTCCAATTTTTTTTTTTGGTTTTTTGAGTTGCGTTGAGTCTTTAATTCTTTCTTTTTGTTGCTTGGGACAAGCAACGATTTAAGTTTGAGGTATAGTTGGGCTCATTTTGGTGTAATTTTGGCTAAAGCCCATGAAGAAGATGAAGATTAGGGTTTTTACAAGTATTTTTTTGTCATATTTAGGATAATACTTGGTGCTTAAGTATTGCAACCCTATAAATACCCTTCCAAGTCTTTGTTTTTAATCATGTTTTCTAAGTCTTCCTAGTTTAATATATTATATGCTTTCTTTAGTTTCTAACTGTTAGTGGCTACTTGAATTTTCTAGTTGTAGTAAGAAGTTTGCAAGTCAAGATTTCATCCAAGTTTGTGGGTTGAAATCCTTTTGTTGAAAACAATCAAGTTCTTTTGGTAATTTGCATGTTGTTGGATAAGTATAATTGTTTGGTTGAATTATTGGAATTAAATTTGTCTTTCTCTACTAATTCTAGTCTTCAAAATCGAAGCTACACTTTGGATTAATTTCCATTCGAGCATCGTGGCTAGTAATTAAATTATTGGAGCAAATATTTCCAATTCACCAAGTTGTTAGTTGTTTAGTTCTTTTGGCCATTCTAATCTCACTTTTAGAACAAAGCCGTAAAACGTGGCGATACTTTAGGATTAATTTCCTTAAGTGCTAGTGGTGAATTTCTAATCGCTCGAGATTATTATTTCCAAGTTTTTGCAAATATTCAAACGAGTTACATTAAATGTTAATTGACAACTAATTAAATGTATGAAAATGTGTAATTTCTAACGAGTTACATTAAATGTTAATTCTGAGATAAATGAGACTGCTATAATATCTTTTTACCGGCTTATTTATATTTGTCCTAACGAACATTTGCATCCTTTGCCTTTTCTTACAACTGAACTTTCTTTTTAGTGATAACTCAAACAAACCACTCAACAAATCTGTTTTCAAATTCGCCATCTGAAGTCAGTTTTTAAAGATTGGACTTTTTGAAAAAGCTTTCACAAGTTTTCCCTGTGGATTGATATCTGGTACTTTTACCATTATTACTTGTTAAGAGACGATAGTAGTTCAAGGTGTATACTTGCACTGAGTTCTATTTTAAGTGAATTTCTAAGGTTGCATAAATCTTACAACAGGTAGCATTTGGATGTCTTCTACTTGGAGCCCAACAACAAATATGTGGCTCTAATTAATCCACATTTCTCATGCATCACAACTTGTACGTGGTGCTTCGAGAATTGCACATAGTCTTAAATGAAAAACCGATTTGTTTTTCAACACTCCACCATGATGTGCAAATCTCTTGACGAAAACGGAGCACGAACGATCTTGAACGAATAGCTGATAGAGATTGACACGCCAAGATTCTTCATTTCAAACGGAGCACGGACTTTCTGTCCCGCACGATTTTCATGCCTAAAAACTTCTGCGTCGCGCCAAGATCCTTCATTTCAAATTTTGACTTTAACTTATCTTTCAGACGTTTGATCTCTGATCGGTCCTTGCAGGCAATAAGCATGTCATCTACATAAAGAAGTAAGTAAGTGAAAATACCACCGCTTTGTCTATGATAGACACAAGCATCCTTTTCACTGCGCTTAAATCCCAGAGTGAGCATAAATGAATCAAACTTCTTATATCATTGATGAGGCGACTGTTTAAGTCCATAGAGGGACTTCTGGAGCTTACATACATATTCTGGTTTGCTGTCGGAAACGAAAACATCAGGTTGCTTCATATATATAGTTTCCTCCAAGTCTTCGTGTAGGAAGTCGGTTTTCACATCTAGCTGTTCTATCTCCAAATCATGAATAGACACGATCGCTAAAAGAACATGAATAGATGTATGTCTAACGACGGGAGCAAAAATATCGTCATACTCGATACCTTTCTGTTGTGCAAAGCCTTTAGCAAGGAGACGAGCCTTGTACCGATTGTCATCTTTGACTTTGAAAACCCACTTGCAACCAATAGCACGGCTGCCCTTCGGCAATGGACATAAGTCCCAAGTGTTGTTCTTCGAGAGAGCTTCCATCTCTTCTTGCATGGCACCAAGCCATTTCGAACTTTGGGTTGAGGCCAACGCCTCCTTTACGTCAAGCGACTCTTCTTGCCCTACATGCAAAGCAAACTCCAGCTGGTCTGTAAAACTCATGTTAGCAAAATCCTAATCTCCATACCTGTTAGGCGGACGGATAGTCCTTTGATTATGCCTGGTAGGTGCAATAACTGGGATCGTATCGCCTTGGTCTCCACCATCATTCAGAATCTCTTCTTCAGAATCACTAGTAGAAGTCAATGGCGGAATGACTTCTTCAATAATATCGGGTGATTCTGGAACAATATCAGGAACGAATGAACTGGGAATATTAGGACTGACTACTATCTCCACATCATCGACAGAAGGAGCAGCAGTAGTAGTGACTTTCGGATCTTGAGAGGACTGAGGATCCTGTGACTTCAATAGGACCGATTCATCAAACATGGCATGTTGAGAATCAATCACCTTACGAGTCAAGGGGTTCCAGATTCGGTAACCCTTGATACTAGGGGTGCTCACATGTTGGGTTGATCGGGTTGAAGGCATTTCGACACATCAACCCAATGTTGGCGGTTTGAAAAAATTTCAACCCAACCCAACCCAACCCATTCGGGTTGATCGGGTTGTGTTTAAACAAGGTAAAATCAAAATTAGAAACATAAAAATAAAGGAAACATGTCTTTAAAATACAACCAATGATTCAAACAATATTTAGATACTACGTATAAAAATGTATAAACCAAATATGATTAAATAACTTGACGTCTCCAATTTGCATATATATGTTAACATTTACTATATATATATATATATATATATATATATATATGTGTGTGTGTGTGTGTGAAAGAGTTATATAGAGATGGATAAGAAATTGAATATATATATATAGGATACGTAAAGGTGTACTGTCTAATGTACATATTAGTAAAGACATAACAAACATATTAAATTCAAGAAATAAAAGTATATCGGGTTCATCGGGTTGGGTTGGGTTCAAATTCTCGTAACCCGATATCAACCCAATACATGCGGTTTGAATATTTTACAACTCTATTGGACATCAGTTGCTTCGGGTTGGGTTATTTCACGTCGGGTTGGGTTGATCGGGTTGGTCGGTTTTTTGAGCACCCCTACTCTGATTTGTGGTTGAGATTGGATCTCACAGTTACCACAAAATACCAGGATCTCCCTTGAATGGCCCCCTTGATATATAATCATAGAGGTTGATGGTTGTAAAGAAGGATGGGGAGCAGTTCTTCTTTCTAGACCTAATAAGTACAATCCAAAAGAGACAGAAAAAATTTGTTCATATGCCAGTGGAAATTTTAACAAAATTGGTATGAATTGGACCATAAACATTTAGTTAAGTGCTTTTTTTAGTATATATTGGTTGCCAAATTTTTATTTTTATTTTTTATAGATGGGATATATTATGAAGATCTAAAGGAGTATAGGGAATACTGGATTTATACTAAGGAGATAGGAAGAGAGAGTTTAGAGAGCCATATGAGAGAATGCTTTCTAATATTTCTCAAGTTTTTTTTCGGTGTGTTTACAACTGAAATTGATACTATAATTTATAAGCAAATAAAAGAACTATGCTAGACTAAATTATTAGACACACTGATATTAAAAGATTCTATTCTAATCTTGACAGACTGTTTTTCTAGTATGGACAAACTACTTTTCTAGTATCGACAAACTACTATGTGTAAGAAAGTCAAAAGTGGAAAAGGCTATGTCGGCCAATTCTCCTTTTGAATTATTGCTGTATAATCGACATGCTTTCTAGAAGTCTCTGTGGGTACTGTCGATTGACTATGGTGAACCGGGATCTGTGCTAGCATCTTCTGGTTCTTCTGTATTGAAAATATGATTAGGACTGGGATCATCTTCTCCGATGAATGGGAGAATCATAATCCAGTTGGTGTGTGTCCATATTTGTGTGTAATGACATTCCGCAATTAATTTGTATTTTTTACACCATGCTAAGTTGAAGGCCCATGGTACCGATGGTGTCTTTTGTCCGTATGTCATCATTTCTTCAATCTGTTGTTGTATTGGTTTTGTACTGCTGCTATTGTTCCACCATGTGTACTCTGTGCTGCATACAAGCTTTTTTAAGTGCTTCTGTTCCACCATTTGATCATATTTTACAAAGCGAACTATAGCTTCAAAATCTGTTCTGACTGTGAATTCTTTTTGTAAAAAGATTTTAAAATTTCTAGAACGTTTATTAATGCTTGGATTTCAAAATCTAAGCTTGTCCAATTCATACCAATTTTGTTAAAATTTCCACTGGCATATGAACAAATTGGATTATGATTCTCCCATTCAAAATCTAAGCTTGTCCAATTCATACCAATCTAAGCTTGTCCAATTCATACCAGTCATAATATGGACACACACCAACTGGATTATGATTCTCCCATTCATCGGAGAAGATGATTCCAGTCCTATTCATATTTTCAATACAGAAGAACCAGAAGATGCTAGCACAGATCCCGGTTCACCACAGTCAATCGACAGTACCCACAGAGACTTCTAGAAAGCATGTCGATTATACAGCAATAATTCAAAAGGAGAATTGGCCGACATAGCCTTTTCCACTTTTGACTTTCTTACACATAGTAGTTTGTCGATACTAGAAAAGTAGTTTGTCCATACTAGAAAAGTAGTTTGTCCATACTAGAAAAACAGTCTGTCAAGATTAGAATAGAATCTTTTAATATCAGTGCGTCTAATAATTTAGTCTAGCATAGTTCTTTTATTTGCTTATAAATTATAGTATCAATTTCAGTTGTAAACACACCGAAAAAGAAAAACTTGATAAATATTAGGAAGCATTCTCTCATATGGCTCTCTAAACTCTCTCTTCCTATCTCCTTAGTATAAATCCAGTATTCCCTATACTCCTTTAGATCTTCATAATATATCCCATCTATAAAATATATATATATATATATGGCAAGATCACACATAAATTTAACGTGGTTACACTATCGTTGTGATAGTGTACGTTCACCGAAGAGAGAGAGAGCAAGAATATTATTACCAACCGAGAGAGATTACAACGTGTTATCGAGATCCTTCGATCAACTAATCAGCTTCTTCCTCGATATATATATATATATATATACACACCACCTAGAGGAAGAAAAACAAAGGAGGAAGAAGAGATGAAGTCTAAGAGGACTTCGTGTTTGAGATGTTTGGTGTGATTTTTCCTCAAACAAGCACCGCCTTTTATAGTTGAAATCAATAGAATATTTCATAGAATATTCTTGCAAGTTGGCAATTGGTTGGCATGCCATAGCATGTGGTAGCATATGGATGCTATAACATGTGGTAGCATAAGAATGTATTCTACTTGGAGCCCAACAAAGATGTGGCTCTAATTAATCCACATTTCTCATGCATCACAACTTGTACGTTGTGCTTTGATAATTGCACAACATCTTAAATGAAAAACCGATTTGTTTTTCAACAGATGACATTTTTCCATGTTTGATAAGATCGCTTGCCACCATTTTGTGTTGTTTGTTTGTTTACTGTTTTAGTTCCAAGAAATCATAGTTTGTGAAATACTTGACATGATTATAACCATCTCCTTTCATTTTCTGAAATGTTTGTTTGATTATTGTTATTATTATTACTAGGTTCTCATGATATTAACCATTTCCCTTTTCCGTGTTTTATGTGTAGTGTTTCGAAGAAAGTTGTTGTAACCGGGCAAAATGGTGATCTCAAAAGTTGTTTATAACAAATGATATAATAGGATTTGAATGTAAATGAATATTTGATTTTAGTTGTTATGAAATTTCATTCATATTTTATATTGTGTTCGAATCAATCAATCTATTTTGGTAGGATTTGAATCATCAATATATATATTAAAGGGAAAACCATGGGTGTTGACATGACATCTCCTAAAGCTTAGAATTGTATTTTTCTTTTTTCTCCTTCATTCCCTCAATATCCTTTTTTTGTCAATTTTTGTTTTTTAAAACATTTGCATTAAACTCCAAACCATTCATCTCCTATATTAATTCATGTGACATAACTTCAAACCATTCATCTTCTCCAACTATTAATCTCCTTTTATGTTAAAGTTACATACCTCCAAACCTTCCTATAACAACCTTGGAGAACAACATTTGCAAGAACACCATTGTGAAAATCATGAATGGTACCAACAATGTAAAAGTTAATCACATCTTCATTTTGAAAGGTTAAACATCGAAACCCTTTCATCTACTCTTCAATGCATCATTTTCCTTTCTCATGAGTTGTTTATTACTGAATCTCTTCTTGTAATATCCCGGGTAAGTTTGTTAGTTAATTTCTCTTTCCGTTAAAATTAGTTAACTTTATAATTGGATGTTTAGGGTAAGTTAGGGTAATTTATAAGTTTAGGGGTGTTTGGGTTATTATTGAATAGTTTAAGCCTTATTTGTAAATTGAGTCTAAAATATAAATATCCATTTTAACTTCAGATATTTTAGAAAAGCAGAAAATATCAGATTAGTGTGTGTGTGTGTGTGTGTGTGTGTGTGTGTGTGTGTTTTGAGAAGAGAAGAAGAAGAAGAAGAAAGAAGGGTCTTGTGGCTAAGGCTTCAATTTGGTGTACTTGGAAGTGATTTGAGGTATGTTTCCTTTGTGTTTTATGTCTGTAATTACTAGTAGAAAGCTTCTATCGGATTGGAAACATCAATTTCATGTCTAGTGTTAATTTCTGTCGAATCTGGGTAGAAAATCGGTAAACCTACAGAGGTTTTCGGACACAATTTGAATGTGTCTGGTAGTTCTTTTGGTGGTATCCGGTAGTTTCTTCTTGCTAGTATCCGGACGAGTCAGTATCCGGTAAGTTCCTCTTTTCCATAAGTTTCCGGTTAAAATTAGATACCGGATAGTGTCCGGATTGCTTTGGTGTCCGAGTGTTATCCAGATTGTGTATATGTCCGGAAAGTTGTGTTGTCCGGATTGTTTGGGTTGTCCGAATAGTCCTGTGGTGTCCGAAAACTTTAAGCTGTTTGGTCACTTTTGAGATTTCAGATACTTTTGAGAATCCAGTAACTTTGTGTTTTGTCGACTCTTGGATAGGATATGAATGAGGACTGAAAATAATGTGGACTCGACTTAAGTTTGGGTTTGGGGGAAACATTTGAGGATAAGAGTTAGATAGACTTATCTAGAGTTCTTAGTCCTAGTAAGTCTTATGTGTTCTATTCGGTAAAGAGATATTTGTATCTAATTGTTTCAGATTTTGTGAATTTGGGGTGAAAGCTTAATCGTTTTGAGAAAAGATTGGAAGCGTTTTGATAAGCAAACAGGTGAGTTTTACTTTAAAATGTATTCAAACTGGAATACATATATGTGGATTGAGTATGTGATAAGTAGTGTAATTATGTGCATATGTATGAAGTATGATATATTGAGGTGTATATTATATTTATACAAGTATTACACTACACGAGTGCACGTTGGCCGGGCTTTGGACCGGCAGAGTTGGCTGTACGGAGGGACATCGGAGTTGGCTGTATATAAGTGCAGCGGAGTAAATTTATTAGTTGGCTCGCAACCATCTAATATGGCCAGTAGGGGTGAGCATCGGATCGGGTCGGTCGGGTTCGGCCCAAAAACCCACCACCCGATCGGGTTTCGGGGGGGGGGGGGGTTGGTGGAACTCGAAATCCGTCCAAAGTAGGATCGGATATTCGGATATCGGGTGAGTTCGGGTTCGGATTTCACAGGGTCGGATTTCGGGTATTTCAGATATAGCAAACTGCAAACTCACTATCAAACTCAGATGAAGAAAAGTAGAAAACTGAGCAACTAGAAAAGAGTTTGAGACTGAAATGTACCAAGTCAGAATCTTCAGTTCTTCACTTCTTCGGCCAAGCAACTGAGCAGGTGGTGGTGGTGCGGTGGACCGGTGGTGACGCAGTCACGTTCGTCGTTCGGTGGGCGACTGGGCGGTGGCCGGCGATGCGTTGGGCGGTGGTCGGCGATGCGTACGGCGGTGGTCAGAGGCATTTAGGTTAGAGAATAGAGATGAAATGATAAATGAATTTTTTGGGTTATTTGGTATTACTGAATACTGAGAGAGTGAGAGACGTACGTATTAGGTTTAGTAAATATATATATTTTTTAAAAAATTAAAATATTTCGGGTTTCGGGTCGGATCGGGTGGTGGAACCTGAACCCAACTCGATCATATTTCACCCGTAAAAAAATCGGTTCGGGGTCTTCGGGTGTTCGGGTTTTGGTTTTTGGTTTTTGGTCACTATTTCGTGGCGGGTCGGATCGGGGCAATCGGGTTGGGCGGGTTTTGCTCACCCCTAATGGCCAGGAGAATGAGACAGGGAAGTACACAATGCATGAGTCATAATTGATATTTATACTTGTGCTATGTATATGGTGTTTGTGCAAATGATTTAAACTAACAGGGATTTTCTCACTTAGACCGCTAGGTCTAACCCTCATTTTGTTTTAAAATATGTATTCTAGGTCGGGGAACAAGTAAGAGCAAGTGAAAAGGGTAATCCGGAACTAGCCTTAGAAGACTTATGTTTTTTAAGACTATGACGTGTTTTGTAGTTATAACTTTATTATTAGTTGTAATGTAAATTAATTAGGAAAAAGTTTGTAATGAAATCCGTATTATGGTTGTAAAGACTAAGGGACTGAAATTGTTTTACGATGTGATTTGTTATTATGAAACAAGGTTATGCAATATATGTTATTTGATGCATGTTTGGGAACCGGGTCGTTACAGATGGTATCAGAGCCCTAGTTTAAGGGATTTAGGTATTCAGATCCATACCTAGACTTAAACTGCATGTGAAGTAGGATATCCCTATTATTTTAGAACCTTGGGATGCTAAATATAAAAGGTAGAAGAAACATCATGTAAGGTAATTTCCAATTTACATATGGCAGTGTAATTGTGAACTTACAGGTACATGTTTGAACTGGAATACCTTATTATATGGGGTATGTGTTTATGTGTATATTAACCTTGTTGAAATCAACAAAATGGCAAGTGGTACTCGATGTACAAATAGAGAGGGAGAAGGAAATCCTAATCGAACGAATCCAACAGTCGGAACAAAGGGAAGAGGGGGAGAACGAGGTAGGGGCAGAACAGGAGGTAGAGTTCAGTCGTGAGGTATGGAATTTGTTACAAGAAACGATTTGACGGCTGAAATGGGGAGACTGCAAGCCAATATACAAGCTATGTTCGACCGAACTCGTAATACTGAAACTGAAATACCAGATCCTGGTCTGGAAGACGAGATGCCCATTACACCTACTGTCATACCGGTGCCAAGGAAGTGTGATTACAAAATGTTTTTAAGCTGTAAACCTCCAACTTACTCAGGGGAAAGAGATCCAGTGAAGGCCATGAGGTGACTAAAGAGATAGAAACTATCTTCAAGACCAGTAAATGTGCCGACGAAGATATAGTGCTATATGGAACTGCAATGCTGAAGGCAGATGCGTTATATTGGTGGGAGGATCTTATTACTTCTAGAGGATCTGATGTATATTCTACTTTCTCTTGGGAATAATTCACTATAGTTTTCAAGAGACAGTTTTGTCCTCAAGCAGCAGTTAGACAACTGGAGGAAGAGTTCATGAACCTGCAACAGGGAAGTTTATCGGTTCGAGATTATACTGCTCGTTTTCTAGAGAAGTCTCGCTTCGCGAAGTACTATGTTGCCACGGAGGCACTTAAGATGGAAAGGTTTATCTTCGGGTTAAATTCAGAAATCAGAAGTCTAGTGATTGCAAAGGGACCAGATACCTTCTCAGCCGCAGTAGATGCCGCGGAAAATGTGGAACGGGATAAAGGAAGAGATGCTAGTGATAAAAGTACTGGAAAAAAGAAAATGGGAAGGACCACAATATGATCCAAAGAAGTCTAGATTTCAGATATTTGATAGTCGTCCACCTTTCATACCAGCTGAAAGACCTTGTCCAAGATGCAACCGTATTCATCAAGGAAATTGTCAAGTTGATCCTCGAGTTTGTTACAAGTGTGGAAAGACCGGCCATATTGCTAAAGATTGTCGGGTAACTCGATTTTGTTTTTCATGCAACTCTCCTGATCACATTCAGTCTGATTTTCCACGGGGAAGAGTACAACAGGGTGGTACGTCAGTGAGACCAACGGGTGTTAGGCCAGTAGTACCAAGGCCAGAGCTACCAAGAGCAAGGGGTCGTGCATTCCAAATGACAGCGCAAGAAGCAGAGGAAACTCCTGATGTGGTTACAGGTACATTTTTAATAAACTCTACACGTGCTAAAGTGTTATTTGACTCCGGTGCAAACCGATCATTCGTATCTTCTTCTTTTGCTGCTTATATGCATTTAAAGCCTAAAGTGTTAGATCGTGCTTTAATGGTAGATACTGCAAATGATAATCAAGTACCGGTTAAAGAGGTATTTGATAGTTGTGTGATAAATATAGATGGGTGTGGAGTACCTATCCAGATATTTCCTATAGCTTTGATTGAGTTTGATGTGGTAGTGGGAATGGATTGGTTAGCCAAGAATCAGGCTAGTGTAGTTTGTGATAAGAAGTTGATCAATGTTGTTTTACCTGAGAAGGGACCGATAGTGATTTACGGTGACCGTAGAAATCATCAGTCTTGCCTGATCTCTTTGATGAAAGCTCGTAAGTGTGTTAATAAAGGCTGCCCGAGTTATTTAGCTTATGTGATAGATACTAAGCTAGAAAATAATAAGTTAGAAGATATTCCGGTTGTTGGTGAATTTTCAGAAGTTTTTCCCGAAGATTTGAATAGTCTTCCACCCGTTAGACAAGTAGAGTTTGGTATAGATCTGATTCCTGGAGCCGCTCCTGTTGCCCGTGAACCGTATCGTTTGGCACCTCCAGAAATGAAAGAGATGATGACACAACTGCAAGATCTTTCAGATAAAGGCTTCATCAAGTATTACACTACACGAGTGCACGTTGGCCGAGCTTAGGACCGGCGGAGTTGGTTGTACGGAGGGACAGCGGAGTTGGCTGTATATAAGTGCAGCGGAGTAAATTTATTAGTTGGCTCGCAACCATCTAATATGGCCAGGAGAATGAGACAGGGAAGTACACAATGCATGAGTCATAATTGGTATTTATACTTGTGCTATGTATATGGTGTCTGTGCAAATGATTTAAACTAACAGGGATTTTCTCACTTTGACCGCTAGGTCTAACCCTCATTTTGTTTTAAAATATGTATTCTAGGTCGGGGAACAAGTAAGAGCAAGTGAAAAGGGTAATCTGGGACTAGCCTTAGAAGACTTATGTTTTTGAAGACTATGGCGTGTTTTGCAGTTATAACTTTATTATTAGTTGTAATGTAAATTAATTAGGAAAAAGTTTGTAATGAAATCCGTATTATGGTTGTAAAGACTAAGGGACCGAAATTGTTATATGATGTATTTTGTTATTATGAAACAAGGTTATGCAATATATGTTATTTGATGCATGTTTGGGAACCGGGTCGTTACACTTCTTCTCCATCAATTGATGTGTTCTTCATTCCATAAAGTATTATTCTTTAATAAATCGTTTTTCAGGTTTATTTCGAGAAGACTAATTTGGGTATGGGTTCCTTTTTTGTTGAGATTTTAGAGTTCTTATTACTTATGTGTTCTATATTTTTCGTATTCCTGATGAAACTGAGGGTTTGTTATTTGCAACACTTATAGAGTTTTGATAACAATAAGGTTCGATGGTATAATCTTAAAAGTATTGCAATCTATAATGTAGCCTCAACAAATTTCAACATATCATTATCAATGGTCACTTTTATTATTTTTCAAGTATTATTCGAGAATACTAATCCGGGTGTGTATTCATTTTGACTATTGTTGAGATTCTAAAGTTTTTTTCTTTTAGGATTCTTAAAGTTTTGATAGTAAAAAGGTTAGATTATGGAATCTTAAAAGTAGCCTCAACAAACTTCAACATATCATTATCAAAGGTTACTTTTATTTTTTTCAAGTATTATTCTAGAAGACTAATCCGGGTATGTATTTGTTTTTGACTTTTGTTGTGATGTAATAGTTTTTTTGCTCTATATTTTTCTTACGTTTTTTTTCAATGATGGAACCGAGGGTTTGTTTTTTGCAGGGTTTATTGAGTATTGATGGCAACAACAATTTGATGATGAAATCTTGAAAATATTACAATATTTGATGTAACCTCACCAAACTTCATCATGTTATTTTTCTGTAATTATTTTATTTTTTTAGGTTACTTCGATAAGACTAATTTAGATATACGTTTCTTATGAATTTGTTTAGATTTAATTTTTTTTGTAACCTATCTCTTCTATATTTTTTTCTATTTTTTTTTCGAATGGAGTTGATGGTTTGTTTAAGATAACGCTTTTAGAGATTTGATGACAACAATAGTTCGATAACATAATCTATTACAATTTTTTATATGACCTCATCAAACTTAAACATGCATTTTTATTGTTTGTTGACTTATATTTTCATAAAGCTAAAACCAAGTTACAAATCATATATACATATTTATTTATTTTCCTCTGATTTTTATTTTACTTAAAAATATTCTCCAACACTTTATTTGCTACAACTTTTTTTCCTTTTTTATTTACTTAAAAGAATCAACTCACCGATTGTTAAGATTTTTATTATTTTTTAATTTAAATAAAAAATAAATAAATCATTTCATATAATATCACTTACACACAAATATAATATATATAACTAGTGTTTGGTACCGCACGTTGCGCAGTGGCGATCGATTATTTAGGAAATATTGAAATTAAATGGACGACGATCACATATCATATATTAAACTAATAATAATCGATATTGCACTTGATATGAATGTGTGTCGTCATCCTTAGTTGTTATATATATATATATATATATACACAATTAAGTAATAACTAATAAGTTCTAATGTGTGAGACTATTGACTATAATAATGAGTTATATGATAAGTATTATTTTGTCATAACTCATAATATATCGATTTATCCCCAACATATATTCTCAAAAAATATTTATATTCACCATGCAACCACAATATTGCTACCTAGTTCTATATAACTGTTATACATTTTGGTAATTTGTTTATGTTTGTTGTAATGCACATGTTTGTATTTTTGGCTAAAAAACGTCCTCAAAGCCCCCTTTCTCAACCTACGGTCGGACGAAGAGTAACAATAGTAGCAAATATTGTGACCACTTCGACTATAGATGAGTCTGGTTGAATTGTTAATTTTTTCATGTTCGAGTATTTTCGATTTGTTTGAGACTATTTCTTCATAGCTCGGTTTATTGGTAAAGAATCTTATAAAAAATTGTTTGTCATATTATGTAAAATAAAAGGTATTATATCGATTCTAATTTCATTTATACGTAGTTTGATTTCAATTTAAATTAAACAATGATATTGAAATAAATTAATGATTGTAGTAAGTTAGCCTTTCTAATTTTATATATTTTGTTATTGTAATTTAATTTATATATATATATATATATATATTTATTTATAATTTTTTGTACATACTGCTATATTGTTTCTAGTAAGTTCTAGTTTTGAATATCATATTAACTATATATATATATATATATATATATATATTGATTCTAAAGGTTGGGTTCCGGTGAGAAGTGTCAAATTTGGTGAGAAGTGCTTTTTCACCCTTGGATAAAAAATGAACGAACGTTAGATGAGATGCACAGAGATGCACCGGATCAACTCTCTTTTAAGCCGCAATTTATGAGAGAGTATTTGATTAATAGTGATCAATGGTTTAAAAGTACTTCTCACCAAAAATGACACTTCTCACATGATCCCATACCTTGATTCTAATAAAAAAAATATTTTATGTATTGATTCTTGTTATATGTAATAGGTATTTTATTTATTAATGAGAGAGTTAGTGTGTAACGTCGTGCGTTGATGAAATTTTGTTGTTACAAATTATGTAACCTTGTTATGATGAACATAAATTGTTAATTGATAACTTATGAAATACAATATAAAAACAATGAATGTATTGAGGGTGTTTTCAATGTAAATATTTATATTCATATTGTCTTTCTTAATTAGCACACATAATTTCATACTAAATTGTGCTTAATTTCACAATTAATTGTTTGTAGTCTTCATACAATTTTCAAAAAGACAGATAGTATGAATGCACAGTTGTAGCCACCGTAACTTGACGACAAATTCCCCTCTCTGTGGTGACAGAATATGATTTCAGATTTAGACTGATTGTTGTAATTCCATCCTCTAAATCTTCTTCGAATCTTGATGCATAATACATAATAAGTAAAAAAAATTATAATAAGCATATAAATAAGTTAAAAAAATATGAAAATAAAGAATGAAAGTGACAAATTCGCCAAGAACTACCCGGTCTATACTCCAAAGATAATCAAACACGTAAAATACTGGGTCAAAGAGTGCAAAACGGCACAAACCAACATATGTTACCAAAGATTTTCAAATCACATAGGTTAAACTCTAGGGACAACACCTTTAGTTGGTAGGTGGTGAAAAAATAAAGTTTAAAGGACTTAGATCTTTGGATTACCAAACCCAGGTAAATGCCACATGCACCAATGTCATCAACTTAGCAACTAAATTCATGATAATGGAATGACAATGTGTTTGTATCATAATATTAAACTATAAAAACAATCAGTTCTAAAAGAACTAAAATATCAGAAAAGCAAGTAAAATAAACACACAGAGATGTAAATAGATGATATTACCTTGAGTTACATTTCTACTCGGGAAATAAGAAATTCATTCGCATTGTGTTCATTTAAAGATCATCACTTCATTACTTCCACGGTGTTTCATGTTATTTCCTTTTAGTTCTACTTATATAATCTCTAACCTTGAGCAGGAATAATTTGGCATGTAGCTTCAACAATCTCCTTTAAACACCAAACATGTAATCATATGTAAGAAGTTATGCAGATTTGGTCAGGATAAACACCCATTCTTGTTTAAATTCTTAATTTCCTCATTATCTGTCTATAGATATATACCCTTGGACTTTGATACCTGTCCTTCATGATTTTATCCTCAAAGTTACAAGTCCAGCACATATTTGCAAATTGCAAGTCATGTGAAGAACCTGAGAAGCACATGAATATATGAAACTGTGACAAATTGTTGTCTCTCTGTTAATAGCCTCTATAAATACAAGGCATATAGTATTTGTAACAGGTAGTATTTGGCAGATTAAGTATCTTTAAATGTGTCTTTGCTTCAAGCTGCTATAATTCTTTCATACGGATTTCACTACATCTGAATAAAACATTACTAATTTGGCAGTTGCTGAATGGTTTGGTGCTGAATGATTAAGTGTTCAGAATGATTAAGAGACTCTTATGATATAGTGCAAACTGAAATATGGTTGTTTGGTAATTGTTCATAATGAAATTAGGGCGCTGAATGGTTAAGGGAGGCCCAAGATACAAAATCATTCACGGGGTTTTAGAACCATTAAGAGGCAGACTATTTTTTGCCAACCAAGATTCACCTCTTAACGATACAGAGGTTGCCTCTTAATGGAACTATTAAGAGGTAAACAAACAGCCCAAAGTACATATTAATTATTACTTCACAAATTTATGAAGGCATACCCTTTTAGTTTTAATGCTTTATACATAGCTCATGCTTGAATACAAAGAAGGGGCCATTTTTTTATTGTGTAATCATCACAAACTTACTATCACACAAGACTCGGAACATCTTTATCATACTTACCAATAAAATAGTTCATACAGGTATATATTTTCTGAGGCATAATTCAACCAAGGCGCAACATCCGTTACTGTTGTGTTTGTCTTCTACACCAACACCAGGTCTAACAGGAAACATGAATAATGAGTTAAACCATAATATCTTAAGAGACCCTAACCTTGTAGTCTCATTCATCTTGCACACATTTAGTAGTTCCTTCAATTAAGACCATATTCTGGAGCACATTGTTGTTTCATATTTTAACCAAGAACTATAGTAGAAGTTTATCTTTTGCTATAAACTTATACCCAATAACAAATGCAGAGCAGCGGGATCACATGGATTTATAGTTAACCAATTCTGCAATCCAATAAAGTACCTATCTTATTCAGATAATAGCATATAGTGTTTTGTATACTTACACTCTGCATCTGACTTGATCCAACATTCTCTGTTCCCATTTGAATCACTGGCACCACATGTAGCCTGAGGCATGTTGCTTCTTGTGTTGTTTGCACTCTTTTTAGAAATGTCTATCTCAGGAAATATAGTGATATCTTCCCCAGATAGTGTTTGGTTAACTTTTTTATATCCATCCTCGTTGACATAGGTGCCATTTGTCGCATACTTGGACTGATTTTGCGATTTTGGTGTCCTTTCAGGATGAACTTTTCTGTGGAACATATGTAGGATCTGCAAGTCTTACGATAAAGATTAGGGAACTTGACTAAAAACTAAACAGTTTCATGTCAAAGTTAAAATCTGCATCTTATGATCCATTCAGTTTTTCTATTCAATATGCTATGAGTTACAGAAAGCTTAAATACATATATACCTTGTGTTTCTTGTCAGCTGAAGCATTTGTCAATGGTTCCTCCAGAAGCTTTTCTTCCTTTTTCATCAAGTGGACAACAAATTTACCAGTTTCTTTCTTTTTCTGCTTTTCTACCCTGTTGCATTTTGGTCCACTTTTGGTGCCTAAAGAGCAAACGTTAGCATTAAAAATGAGAACAAAATTAACTTTCTACAAATCAGATAAAGCTAATTCAGTAAAAATAATCCTCATAAAAAATGGGATAAAGTTAAATCAAATGTCATAGATGTTTCTGTTGCCACTGATCTGCTTGATCATCGACCTGTAAAAGTAGATAGAGATCGAGAGAAGAGAAGCAAAAAAAACTCTATAGATGCATAGAAAGAGAGAGGCGTACCAGGTATCCTGTGAATCGTGAATTCAGTAAAAATAATCCTCATAAAAAATGGGATAAAGTTAAATCAAATGCCATAGATGTTTCTGTTGCCACTGATCTGCTTGATCATCGACCTGTAAAAGTAGATAGAGATCGAGAGAAGAGAAGCAAAAAAACTCTATAGATGCATAGAAAGAGAGAGGCGTACCAGGTATCCTGTGAATCTACGATTCTTGTGAAGATGAGAAGGTAGATCAAGAGATGGAGAAGAAGATAGAAGCGTAACAGCAGAAGATGAAAGGATTTTGGCTTGAAGTTAATGTAAACCCTAAAAAGAAAAAGAAAAAGAAAAAATGGAAAAATGGAGGAAAAAGGAAAAGGTGAATACTGAACTGAGGAGCTGCCACGTCAACTCTAAATGATTCTGCTTTATAATATATATAGATACTAAAACTTTCATATTCATTTAAATCTCAGAACTTTTTATTTTAATATATAAATTTAAATCATTTATATACACATTTAAATCATTTTACTTGAAAGAAGTCTCTTCCCCTTCCTCTTTATATCATTAACTAAAATATTAATGATGATAAAGATATTATTTATGTCTTATATATTTGTTATATTAAATAAACATCAACTTAAAAAATTAAAATATTACTTATAGTAAATGACATTTATTGATTAGTATTTGAATACATTTACTAACATTAATTTGTAACTTATAAATTTTTATTAATATATAAAAATTCAATATTTGTTTATACTATTTATTGACATCATTAATCTTTTTATAGTAGAGTATTCCCTGTAGTAATTTATATTGATGATCAATTAATATATTTTCATATTATTTATAGATTAAGTTTTTATTTGTACATGTTTTTACACAATATTAGTTACCGTACCATTTAGGTGTACATCTATTTTTTTCTTAATTAATAAATCGGCAAAGGTATCGTCATGTTTTCAAAATGAAACAAACTTAACGAAGGTCATCAATTATACAAACAATGCATAATTTATCCATGCACCGATTGCTAACATGATGAACGATCGTGAGAGAAGAAGAGTTAATGTGAGAAGTTAAGAAATGATTTGGACCCTTAATTATTTTTAATCTCAAACATACCCATGAATCGCGTTTGATATGGGAATTGATGTGCATCACAATCGATGCATCTCATTCGGTAACTTTCATTCTCACTGGAACCCAACCCTCACTAATGTTACATGTTATGTATTTATATATATACACACACATATTAAAATTACACTTCACTTTTGGTTCATTTTAAGGAATGAAAATGAAAATGGGAATGCAAGAGAATGAGAATAGGAATAAACTTTCCATTGATGATGTTTGGTTAAACTAATATAATTAATAAAAAAATGTTTTATATAATTTTTTAATATAAATATGTGACATCCAACATTAAAATAAAAAATATTTTCCATTCAACATCGAGAAATGAAGGGACACGTGAGAAAAGATGATTGAGCGGGAATAAGATTTTCATTCCCCCCCCCCCCCCTCCAATTTGGTCAAGAATGGAAATTAATGGGTTTGCGGTAATGAGCTCATTATATTATATCAAACCAAACTAGAGTTTTCATTATCATTCTCATTCTTTATCTCTCAATATCCCCAACCAAACACCCCCTTAACTTTTATGAATTAGTTGAATACGATTTGTTAGTTATATTAACAATTAACATTTATATATTTAGATGACGATAACCTAACTTAATCATACTACCGCGTAACGCGCGGTTTACACACTAGTGTATTTAAAACTGATGATAGTATATTATGGTTACAAAATGAATTTTAGATCCAAATTTTGTAAGATGATGAATAAACAAATGAAATTATATAAATGCATATAAAGTCAGTATTATAATATTTTGAAGGGTAAAATAGGCAATTACACAGATTCAGACATTTTCTCAGTTTACAAAAACAAACAGTCTTATTGATTCAGATTTCAAACTTCAGCACCACCTCTTAAAAAATTAGAAGTGAAATCAGATTTCAGACTTCGGCACTTCTTAAAAAACAAACGCCACCTTAGAAAAATATAAAGAAGTTGTTGAAGCAAAATTAAAAAACAAAATTCTAATTTTCTCTATTCAGAGAATATGTTAAAGATGCTCTTATCAACTAAAAGATGCCCTTGGTCAAATTATAACTCTAAAAACACATTTAGGTATTTTAACATGCCACTAGGATTAACACTATCATGTATTATAGTAAAACCATAGTTCAAATGGTTAATTTTAGTTCAAACCAATTAGTCCTTCTACTATCCCTTGTTGCGTTGATGAATGTAGTCGGTATGAGTTTAATTTGGTTCCGTGGACGGTGAACTCAGAATATATCCTCAATCATACAGAGGGATATCAAACTTGATAGTGGCTCAGAGCTTCCTTTTGGTTGTCGATGTTGTTGGGTCTAATTGGATGTTCTTGATACTTGTCATCATCACGGTGGCTACATTTGATTTCGTTTTCAGTTTTGTACCCGAGACCAAAGGGTTGACCTTTGAAGAAGTCGAGAAGAGAAAGAGAAAGTTTAGGATAGTTCCATGGCACCGAATCCTTACTTGAAAACAGGGAGGAGGCGTAAAGATCAACCTTGGTTCACCCTGCGCTCTTCAACCTTGCAAGAGTTTGTAGTCGGTTTTTTTTGTGGTTGGTTGGATTTTTACCGACGGATTGTTGTTTACTCGAAAAGATGTATAGTTGTTTTATGTTTAATATAAGCCACATTGTTGCTTAGCTTGATGTTGAATACGTTAGTTTGAGGTTTGTAAATAGTTTCTCTGTGTGTCGAACATGATGCTGATCCTTGAGAATGAATTCGGTTAGTGTTTGTTGATTTGGAGTCTGATTGCATATAAAAATTTCTTGTGATTATTAATATTGTAATAACGAAGAAAAAAAAATGATGATAGTAATTCACAAGGACTTGTTGTGTAGAGGCAAAAACTAAAAGGTTTAGACTTGGAAAGTTTCATGGTCATTCATTATCATGCAAACGAATAGGTGGAAACCCCTTCTCATTAAAACCATGACCCTTTATAGCTTCCTAGCCGAGAAACCGTGGATAGCATGTGTATATATAGGGCATGATACCTGCAAGTGTAAGGCAAAAAAAGCGATCGAGAGAGGAAGTGCGCATAAGAAGGAAAAGACGGTGACGGTTCGGTGAATCGCAACGGTTTCGGTGCTTCCCGGTAAGTGTTTTCTTTACTCGATCGGTGTTGTTCATTTCATATAGATATCTCAGACCCGAACGAGATGTTTGGGGTCTCGATAGAGTGGTCTTGACCACCTATCGTGGTCGGTATTCCAACCGGTACCACCGATGTCGGCGATGTGTGTTCTCGGTAAGCTTTTGTTCGAGCCTTGAGAAATTCAACGAAATATTTTGGTTCGTCAAGCTACTGTAAGAAAAATGGTACCTACTGGAGTTGAGTGTGTTAGTTAATTCATCCGCAAAAAAAACGAAGTTTTTCGGAGTATTGATTGTAAGGTTTGCAAAGATGCAATACATATAAATATATATATATATATATATATATAGCATGGGAAAGATAACCATTGAAATACAGTAACTCTTGATGAAGTCTTAAAACATTCATAGGTTATATATGTCATGTAGTTGGTGTTTTGAGGAAATGGTGCCATGGTGGGTTACATATATGTAACCCTACTGCTTCCACGATTCTATGCAAACACACACACACACACATATATATATATATATATAACATGTAATGACATTTGAAAATGTCGTGAGTTGCAGCAATGGTTTATATATAATTATACATGTAAAATTTAAGTCAAAGTAGAAGATGCAATTGGTATATAGGTTTGTGCAAGAGAACTGTTAACTGTATATATGTAAATGAAGGCATGCATTAAGGATAATTGGATGGATATGTATATGAATATATTTGGACAGGAGAAGATATATGCTTTTAGATTCTATATATATATATATATATATATATATATATATATATATGTGTGTGTGTGTATGCAAGTATATGTGGATGTAAAAGTTTAAATCACATTGAAACTTAGGATGTTGGCCATGGATCGTTAAAAGAATAGATCGCGTCAAAGAGAGCACTCGATTGTTTATTGGGATGTCGAATTTTATTAGAATTAAAGTTTATAGCCTTGGATTTGTAGGGGAGGCGCTAACCACTTCAAATACCGGTTTGGGCTACGACAAGTACTGTGAGTTAACGTGATTTTTAAACGGTTGCATACTTTTATAAAATTGCTTAATGTTCTCGAGAATTTTATTATGTCGTTTATGCAAAAATCATGACATGATTTCTATGACTTATACTTGATATTTTGTGTGGCAATGGGGGGTGTATTGTGGTAAGACGAACATGCTGTGTGAGCTTGTCTAAAGCCGTAAGCGCGGACGTGCTGTGTGAGTCCGCCAGACAAGGCTGTGTGAATTAGATACCTCTCATAACGCCGTTAGCTTTGTGAATTATATTGTTTTACCGTGTGCATGTTAAATTACGATGCTTTGTGAAAATTGTTATTGATATTATCTTCATGCATAAAACCGTGAATTCACTGGGCCCTAGGCTCACCCAACTCCTTTTCAAAATAATTATGCAACCAGGTCGTCACTCACTCGGGAGTAGTAGCAAGGGGAAGGAGAAAATCTAGAACCGGGTCGGCGTTGGAATAAAGGCATGATGAAGAATGCTTCAAGACTTAGTCAAGTTTTACCTTGTTATTTAGTAACTGAAAACCTTCCGTTGCGTTGAACAATTAGAATTATGGTTTATTTATATATGGATGTTTTATATATATGTTTTAAGGAAAAAAAATAATTTGGGACGTTACAAATATATAATGGGTTTTGACAAAAAGAAACCTTAGGTGATTTATAATTATGTATACCTTGTCAATGAAAGATTTGTATTTTTAAATTAAAGAATTATACTTTTATGTATATGTTATGTTGTTTGATATTGTCCAAATTTCTCCTTTGATTTGGCTTTGATAATGCATTTGCTACCTGTCAACTTTTTTTGTGTGTAATAAAATGTTGTAAGGATAAGTTAACAACATGACATGACATGACATAAATAAGATAAGATAAGATAAGATAGTCGAAGACGAGACCGATATAAGGTAAGATTATAGTGGATAGGGGTAAAATGATACGATACAACTCACGAGTTACTCAAGACCGAATCGGTCAAAGCTCAATCAACACTTGATTCGAATAGGCTCGACCCAAACTCGAGTTCGACTTAACATACTAACGAGTCGAGCCGAGCTACCAAATACCCGACTTAAAAAGCTTGTGAGATACTCGATATTTTTCTTAATACGATTAGTTTTATGATATAATTTGCAATATATAATGTAAAATTTTATCAATAACTTGCCAATAAAAAGAAAAATGTCGTATATTGTTGATATTTAAATGAAATTATACATTTTTTAACTATAAAAGTTAACCAATCATTATATTTATTAAAATCATACTTAGAAGAAAGACGAAAAAAACAATTACGAGTTGATGAAATTGTCCCACACGTTGAAAGAGAGATAAATAATGGTGAAGTTGTCCCACGTTGAAAGAGAGATAAATAATGGTGAAGTTGTCCCACGTTGAAATAGAGATAAATAATGGTGAAGTTGTCCCACATTGGTGTTTTAGCAGGTAGCATTTACAGCAAATAACTTTATTAACCCCACAAGCTTCCATTGTTTCAACCTGCAACAGGGAAGCATGAATCTTCATCTACTACCACCAAATTTTCTTCACTAGATTACCTTATCCTCTGATGTTGATCCTTTTTGTAGAATTTACAATAATATGTGAAATCTTGAAATCACTGTGGTATCCTCTGATGGATCTAAATGCTTCTACCTTTCCATAATTTACAGAGTTATGTAAAATCTTGAAATCACTGTGGTATCAATCAAACACATATTACATACTTATTTTAGTTTTTGATTTTTGTTAAAGGATCTGTAATCTCTGTTAATGAGCACAGAAAATGGATATGAACCAATTCTCATTGTTCGGTCAACGTTGTTTATGGTCCACATATTTTGTGCCAGTTATGCTATATGAATCATATATAGCTGCAGTAAGGAAAATGGGCTCAACATGCTTCAATTCGATTAATATGTAATAAAAAAAAAAAAAGAGGAAAAGAAAGCATTGAAAGATTAACAATCACTGAATTTGATTACATAATTACATGCCCTTACTAGTCTTACATTGATTGCTGGAACATATAGTGGTCTTCACCATTCTACTAACTTGATCAGTTAGTTAGCCCCATTGCTTCCTGATGGATCAAAAATGTGTAGTTTCTCCATTCCATCTTCTTCATCAATGTTGAAATCTTGATCGTTAAATTGAAAAGTTGACCATCTGTTGAGCTCTGACTCGTGATCAATTCCGCAAAGATTGTCATCTAAGTATGTCATGCGATTTATCTCATCATCAATTCTAGTTTCCATAGGTTTCCAAGAATTGTCTTCCTTAAAAACAACTTCACCGTTGACTTGTGTCTGATCAAGATCATCAACATTAAAACCACAGGTCTTGAAATTACTCCGATAGTTTTCTTTGAATGGTTTGCAGCTTGGCCCAACTTCAAAGCAGTTTTGTTCATTCGCAAACTGATCATTATGGTTATAGATGTATGTAAGGTGCGGTTCATGCTGTAGACCCGGAATCCATGATAAGTTGTTGGTAAATTTGGCAAGATTCTGGATGTCGGTAAGATGCCGTTCTAGTTCTTGATCCACAAACCATGCTCCCTCCCCATGATCTTGAACATGGCCGTTATCAGTACTTTGCTTCTCTAATGGAACTCCCATTGAAACTTCATTACGACCTATAAATGGAAAAGGCAGGAGAATAATTAAGGAAAACAGACACTCAATTACTACAAAAGAAAAATCTAACATAATTTTTTTTTTAGTTTATACCTGGCAATGACAAGTTGGAGTTAGAATGATGAGCGAAAGAAGTGGTTGGTTGAACAAGATTCTGGACAGGAAGCTGGAACGTTCCCTGATGGCCATAATTCGAAACCACCGGTACTAAAGAACTTTCATGGACGACGATGCTTTTATTATTTGAGAAATCCAATATTGTGTTGCCAAAAACTGGGGAGTTGCGAGTCGGGAAAGGTTGTCGACTAATATCGAATAGCCGGCTATCGCATTGCAGGAGCTTCTTGAAAGCATCATCAAGAACTCCCGGTAGAAATACAACACTATGTCGTCTGGAAAAAAAAAGTCACTAATTAATTAAATTCGATATACATATATATAAAAGTAAGTATGTTATAAAACAACAAACAGCAAGTTACTTGAAGTTTAAGGTACCTGCAAACCGAAGCTTGAGCTTGGGTGAAATCATCCGAGGACTCCCATATGGTATGCTTTCCGGCCTGGAAACTTGTTTCTTGACCGAATAGCGGCTGTTCATTCAACTGCAACAAACAATATTCATTATGAATAATTAATTAAATATTCATCAAACAAATAGACTTAATACCTCGATTTCGAGAACCCCCTTTTTGTCTTCTCCAACGAACACATTAATGGCAGATAAGTGGGACCATGGGATTTCAATCTTCTTTTTCAAAGCTCCATAAAGAAATTCCCACACCAATTTCTTCCTTCCGTAATAGAATTTAGCTACTAGGTCTCCCGCGTTTTTTGATACCCACTGCATGCATGCCCAAATTTAATTACATATATATATATAATTCCTACAAATATATATATGTTATTTTCTTTTTGATATATATAATTGAAAAAGAAAAGAAAACTAACCTCCCAAGAACCAATTTTCAAGAAGACAGCATGAATATTGGTAGCCTTCGACTTCTTCGGTGCAATTTGATCGAATGCAGGCTGCTCTTGACGCGTTTCTCGTTGCTTTTCTTCCGTCAAAAGCAACATTTTCTTGATTGTAGATGGCGAATTCGTTAATGTCAATCCAATCGGACCTCCTGCCTGTAGAAATTAAGCAAAACAATATTAATTTACAAAAAACAAATTCATATAAAATCTTTCGTTACAGAAAAGAAAAAAAAAAGTTAAAGGGCGAGTGAAAAAGAAATTAAAACCTGTGGATCGAGAATGAAGTCGTCGGGGAGAAACTGAAGATGATCGAGGGATTCATTGAGTTCAAGTACTCCACCATGATGATCATAAGATGAATAACCATTGAAGAAATCACTAGAAACGTTGTTGGGGCTTTGATCTTGATCTTGTTCTTGTACTTGATTATAATTAGAAGAATGATCTTGATTTGGTTGATTCTCCATTGATGTGAATGCAATGCGATTCTAACAATTAATTACCCACTAAACAAGAACTAAAATCTTGATGCATGGATGCATATATATGTTATTCTATCTAGTTAGTTATATATATGCAATGTGAATAAGGTGAAATAGAAACCCAAGGGTAATAGGAAATTGGTAGAAATTTTCTCGGGGTTAAATTTCATGCAAAAGGCTTGTTAAAGAGTTATCCTAAGCCTTGTTTTATATATAATATAATATAATATATATATATATAAATAAGATATACATATATTAAAACCGTTTTTATCTCATATTATAAAACTAATCTCTATAATATTACACTATCCAAATCCTAATTTAAATTATACTTGGTTTCAAATTCTTTTTTCCCTCCACATATGCTTGTTTTCGTAACTGTCATCCAAAAAAAACTCGAAATATACTTTTTTTAACTAATTTCTAAAATGTTTTTTCAAAATCTTTTTGTGCAAAACTATTTTTCGAAATATGATTGTCTTTAAGGATTTTTTTTAACAAACTAGTTGTTCGCTGATAATTTATCTTTATTAATAAAAACTTTGATGTTAAAGTATTGTATGGTAGAACATATATGTTATTAAATGTATAAAATGTTTTGATAGTACTAGATACGTATTCATGTGCGAAGTGGTACGAAACATCTCGAATCTAAAACTAAGAACTTGAAAAAAATCTTGTTTTATGTTTAGTTTATTCTCCATCACACAAAGTCAATTTTATGGTTGTATGTGTTTTTAAATTGCATATCGGATATATTAAATTCAAGGTTAATAATATGGTCAATTGGTAAAAAAGATTGAAAAAGATTCGCTCCGATAGTAGAGACTTCAAACTTATAACATTTGAACTTATTTTGAAGGTATAGTTTGTAAAAAAGGAAACATGTTTTTAAAATGTATTTTAGTTAATATACAAGTATGTACGCTAATATGATAAAGATGTAAAATTAAAAATGAAAAAAAAAGATAAAAAAGTAAATTAAATAACAAATTACAAGTGTATAAAGTGTAATTTAAGAATAAAAAATAATTTTATTTTTAATTATCATGTTGAAGGTGGAAGGTTTTGAAACTTTCAAATTTGTACATTATGTATCGAGATTTGTACCTCTTAAAACTTTAAGAATAACCGCAACATATTTTTAAAAAAAGTGGAGATAGATAAACATAGATAAGAGTTTAAAATGTACATTAAAAAATATCGATACATCATTCTTGAATAATCTCGATACATATTTAAGATATTTTACAATATTATTAAATTAAAAAAATATTTAATAATGAAGTATTGACAGAAAAGATTATAATGGTATAATTTCTAAAAAATGCATTGTATAATGTGTTTTAGTTAATCTATGATTACGTATTTTTAATATGATAAAGGTGTAAAATAAAAAAATAAAAACGTAAAAAATATAAAAAAAAATTAATTTATATTTAATCATGATATTTAATAATACGATTAAATCCAAAAATATTCAATATTTGGCTCATTTCGAAGATATTGACGAGACATTACAGTGATATAATTTATAAAAAGAATAAATGTATATTTTTAATGCATTTTAGTTTATATATGATTATTTATGTTAGTATGATAAATGTCTAAACGGAAAAATAAAAAAGTAAAGGATTCGAAATAAATTCAAGGGAAATTAATTAAAATACCCTAAGTCAAACCAATTGTTACCAAAATACCACAAATCTCTCCCACTTTGCAAAAATACCCCTTTTTCCGCGATGGGAGCCCGCGATCGCGGGCCAGGGACCATTTCTGACACTTTTTTAAACTTGCAGGGACCATTTTTGAAAAATTCAATCCCGCGATCGCGGGCTCATCCCGCGATGGGATACTTTTGTGACTTTTCAATTGCAAAGGACCATTTTTGAAAAAATCCAGGGACCATTTTTGAAAATATGACCCGCGTAGACACTGTAGCACCCCGCGTAGTCCACTGTAGCACCAGTGTTCGTCCAATTTGATGAATTTGATTTGGAATGTTACACTTTCAACCCCTATACTTATTTACTAAATTTACTTTATACCTTTTACTTTCATTATTTTAATTTTACATTTAACACATATAATCGTTTATTAGCTAAAATACGTTAAAAAATACGTTTTAATTTTAACAAATTACACCATTATAATCGTCTCTTCGATACGTTCGAAATGAGCCCAATCTTGAATTTTTTTGGATTTATATATTTTAATATATATCATATACAGTTATACACTACATAAAAAAAATTATATTTAAAATTCATACCCTTATAGTTAATTATTTAATTTATGGTACATCTCTTATTTTTTTTCAATTTTGTTTTACACTTCTATCGCATTAACATAATAATCATATATTAACTAATTCATTAAATCGTTTTAAATTATTATTATTTGAATGTGTTTATATATATCGTGAATGGCAATAGGAGAAGGTTTCACGAGAAGAATATGAAATGGGGTTTTGACAAGTTGGTATCACTGGACTCATTTAAGAATTGTGAAAATGGGTATTTGACGAATGATGATTCATGTGTGTTTGGAGCTGAAGTATTTGCAGTTACAGAGTATGCACAAAAGAATCGATGTATTTCCAACGTAACTTAGATTAAAGTTATCTCCTTCAGTTTAGTCCCGTCCCGTCCCATCCAGTTCAGTCTCGTCCAGTTCCGTCCCGTCCCATCTAGTATGCGTACCAAACGCTACCTAATAGTACCATAAATTAAATAATTAACTATAAGGGTATGAATTTTAAATATAAAATATTTTTTATGTAGTGTATATGATATATATTAAAATATATAAATCAAAAAAATCCAAGATTGGACTCATTTCGAACGTATCGAAGAGACGATTATAATGGTGTAATTTGTTAAAATTAAAACGTATTTTTTTAACGTATTTTAGTTCATAAACGATTATATGTGTTAAATGTAAAATTAAAATAATGAAAGTAAAAGGTATAAAGTAAATTTAGTAAATAAGTATAGGGGTTGAAAGTGTAACATTCCAAATCAAATTCATCAAATTGGACGAACGCGGGTGCTACAGTGGACTACGCGGGGTGCTACAGTGTCTACGCGGGTCATATTTTCAAAATGGTCCCTAGAATTTTTCAAAAATGGTCCCTTGCAATTGAAAAGTCACAAAAAGTATCCCATCGCGGGATGAGCCCGCGATCGCGGGATTGAATTTTTCAAAAATGGTCCCTGCAAGTTTAAAAAAGTGTCAGAAATGGTCCCTGGCCCGCGATCGCGGGCTCCCATCGCGGAAAAAAGGGGTATTTTTGCAAAGTGGGAGAGATTTGTGGTATTTTGATAACACTTGGTCAAACTTGGGGTATTTTAATTAATTTCCCTAAATTCAATAACTAATTATAAATATATTAATTGCAACTTATAAATTAAAAAATTGGGACGTGGGATAAGGTGTAACAGCCCTAAAAGTAAAGGTAAATTTAAGCCTGCATAATAGATTATTAAAGAAATCTTAAATAAATAAATCACCCAAAGTGGGAAAATAGTAAGACATTTACAATACAATGTACGAATAAGATAATCGATAACCTACTAATCTAAGCTAGACTAAGCTTAGATTATGAGCGGGTACAACTATCTTCTTCCAAAAGAATGCTTTTCACAAGCAAATCGCCAAGGCTATTCTTCGCAAAAGTGTCATAACCGACAATCATACCACTACTAAACGAAAGACTTTTACCTACGAATTTTTCCCTGGAAAATTTGTCGCTAAAGGGTGATTCATCACAAAACCTTCAGAATAGTTGGTGGGTAGATTTTTGGTGGGTAATGCAAATCAGTGACAGATTACCCAGGGATTCTCTGGGTGATCCATGGGTATTTTCTCAAAAAGCATCGGATTCTACAAAACCATTGTGCTTTTCTGGGTGATCCCTAGGTGATAATCGAAGGAAATTTCCCTGGGTAAAAATTTTGTGGGTAAAAGTAATTTGTTTTGTAGTGTACCCTCCACTCAAACCCGAGAAACCCCACCGCTTGGAGAACCTGATATACATGTCATTTTAAGAAAAAGTGTTAGACTTGAAGTCTAGTGAGAACAAACAATTTAATGATAAAAGCTGTAAAAATTGTAAAATAGATTAACATGACTTTTAGTCACTTTTGGTAATAAAACACCAATCAACCCTTGGAAGGGTAATAACATATAACGATGACGGGGGGAGACCCAGTTTACCATACGTCACGACGAAATACAAAAGTAAGCCACGGACCAAGGTTGTAAGCATACATCAAGGATGGATTATCATTGACATCAACCCTACATGTCTTTAGTCCCACACAAATACGAGCTCAACTTTATCCAAGTCTTTTTCTCAAGGATCACCAAGTTCAACCATATCCAGGTCTTTACCTTGGGACCTCGCCATCCAAGACAAACTTATTCATTTAGAAACTACATTATGAAGGAATGTATATTTCCAAATTACAATATGAGTATCACAACCCATTTCCCAAATAGTAAAACCGACTTCTATGTTTATGGATCAATTCCATTATAGCATAACACAATCATAATTTCAAAATATATAATCTCATCCCCATCAAGTAAATACTTGTATAAGATAAACCATTAATTTGGGAAAACCCTAATTTTGTCAATAAACCATCACATGACCTATTTTCTACCTATTATCATCTGAATCTTGCAACCACCACCTCCCATTCTCGAGTGTTTTCGTCATTGTGTATTAATATGGCCGGTGATGATTACATGAGGCGTTTAGACAAAAATAGAAAGAAAATGGCTTTTAGATTTAGATGTTATTTCGTCTGTTTTGATGTGGATGATGATGTATTCTTGAATGTAGCGATAATAGGTAGAAAATAGATTCCATACAGAAAAACTAAGAAACGAGTCTTCCTATGAAAATGGGTTTTAATATCAAAATTTATGATGTTTGGCTGTAGAGACGATGTTGTGGTGTTTCTATCAATTATTCGTTTTTTTCATTTTCAATTTCTCTGTCTTAATTTCTAGCCAGGCTTATTGTTTGTAATCAAGAAAACAATGGGTAGAGTTTTCGTACACACACACACATACAAAATAGGATAAACATAAAAAACATGAAAAATAATAAAATACCCCCTTATTTAACTGAGTTAACGGATTTTATTTGATCTTATTAGTGACACGAACTTGAGACATGCAAAAATATAAACCACGAGTCTCATCCTTGTTTTTATTTAGATTTTTGAACTAAAGTGGGTAAAAAATATGAACCACATGAACTAAATTTGCAATTTACTCTATTTAAAAGGTAGAAGTGAGCTTTAAGGACAAAAATAATAATGACTTGCAAGCTTTAGAGATAAAAACCTCAATTTGTAAAACCACAAGGACTAAAGACGTAATTTGTAATAAATGAAAAACGTAATTTACTTTAGAATTTATCTTGGAAGTGGGGACTGGGGAGTAAATAAAAAGGAGTGGTGAGTTAGCCCGAAAGAAGCGGATCTGGGCCAAAAGATCCGGAATTATGGGGCTTCTTCCTCATTCTTTGATATTTTGAGCATTGATGCTTTTACACTTCATTCTTCTCCATTTCTTCACGGTTTCTTCTCCTCCATTCCTATTTCCTCCTCCCCAAATTCGTCTCACATCGTAATCTATACACCAACCCAAACCAACTAATTTCTTCCCCACACTCTATTTATACACCAATTGGATTTTGAATAAATGCGGTTTTGTATTTGGAATCTCCTTCGCCAGGTATGCTGTTTTCCCCCATTTTTATTCTTTAGAAATCCTTGTATTCTTTATCTAATTTCAGTTTCATGAAAATCGACAATTGTTTCTGTTTATGGGTCTGATTTTTAAAGTTATTCTGGTGTTCCATTGCCGATGGTTCTGTGCATCTTTTATGATTTTGCTTATTAGATTAAGAGGGTGTTTGGGAGTGCTTTTTTAGTCCAAGTGCTTTTGGCTAAAAGTGCTTATTCACTTATTGCTTTTGGAAAATAAGTTTTTAAAAAAGTGTTTGGATTAGCTTTTGTGGTAGAAAAAGTCAATAAGTCAATAAGTTATTTTTTAAAAAGTGTTTGGCTTAGCTTATACATGTAAAATGACCAAAAAGGACATCTCTATTTTTAGACAAAAAAAATATTTTTTTAACAAATATTTTTTTTAACAAATAAGTTATTTTTAGACAAAAAATATTTTTTTTACAAATATATAATATAATAAAATTTATTATATAAAAAAATATAATAAAAAAAAGGTTATTTTTGTAATTTTGAACTCAAGAAGCACATTTCAAATCCAAAAGTCAGGATTTTGTGACTTATCAAAAATCACGTTTGAAAGACAAATCCAAAAGCTGTTTTAAAAGCACTTTTGCATTTGCCAAACAAGCTTTTTAACTTATTGGCTTCTTGAGAAGCCAATAAGTCAATAAGCACTTTTAAAACACACTCCCAAACACCCTCTAAATTGATTGGGGATTGTCCACATGGGGATGTTGTTTTTGTTGTATAAGTTTAGGGTTATTGTTATTATCTGAGATGTTAAATATCTGCATTACAAAAGCATGAATAAAGCCATAAAACTGGGATGTTGTTTATAAAAATCCTATCTTTCTTGGGTTCTAGGTTACATTCTGTATTATATATATGGATTGGGAAACAAGAAGTTAGTTATTCACAAATTCATAAAGTGATATATGGATTGGGAAATTAGCTTATTTTCATAGAATATTTTATCATGTTGTATATTATATACTTAATTAAAATATCAAATTGATATAAAAATAATTAAAAACTTTAAAAAACAAAAATAATAAATCTCAAATTTGAGGGACAAAAAATGTAATTGAAAAAAGTGATGTAAAAAGTAGTGTAAATGAATAGTGTTACACCAAATATAGTGTAATACTTTCATTACACTAAATTTAGTGTGAAAAATAGAGACCCCATTAGAGATGTGGATAGTGTCATTTACACCAAATTTAGGGGCTGTTTGGTTGGGTTTTCATTAAGTCATGTATGGATAAAACTGACTGTATGAATTACTTTGTCTGTATAGATTGGTTTAACATTGTTGTTTGTTTGTAGTGCTTAATAAACTGACTGAATATCATAAATGACTATTTTACCCTTATTGTATATTAAGCATCAATTAACAAAATTTAAACATGAGAACATTATTTCTTTGAGGCAGGTTCTATTAAATTACCCAAAATCAATAAACTAAAAACTAAAATCAGATGTATATCAATCCAAAAAATAATATTTCTTTCAGCCATTTCATCAAACAGTTTATGAGCATCACCTTCACTTTGTAAAATGGAAGAAGATAAGTTGCTCAGAAATTAGAAACATCCTTATCTGCATAGGTAAGTTTATGTATATCTAGTGACATGGAGATAGTAGGAAATGGAAGAAGATAAGTTGCTAAAAAATTAATTATTTCAACATCACATTGATTTCTTCGATTTCTGGCATCCTTCGATTTCTTTCTTCACCCATCACACCTACTAACTTTTGATTTTTTTCCTCACCCATTCTTCGATTTCATCTTTATCAAAACGAAATCACCCCCTTATAAAGCTCCTTCGTATTCTTTTGCTCACCTGCAACTCCTTCGTATTATTTTGCTCAAAGAGAAATCATCCCTTTATAAAACTAAAATATATCGAGTGGAAGAAGGAGGAGGATGGGAAGAACCATTGAGGAAGAAAGACGGGAAGAACCATTGAGGAAAGAAGTCAGAAGAATCAATGGATAGAACAAGGAGAGTGGTAGGGTTTTGATGGGAAGAAGCTTTTTGGGTTTAATGTGGGGTAAAATGGGAATATTGATGTCTGACCAAATAAAGGGACCCTTTCTCATCTTAATCGCTAAGTCATTCATTTTTTCATTAAGCCACTACCAAACACCTCTGTATGGCTGACCGAATAAGCCATACATGCCATTAAGCTCATTAAGTCAAAAACAAACAGGCCCTTAGTGTTTAGTGTAAGATTTAGAGATCCCATTGGAGATGGCCTTAGGAAATCATAACAAAAACATGATGGTTGGTGGGGTCCATCTGATTTTTCTTGATTAATTTTCTTTAATTTGGTTTGGTAGGTAATTCACTCATATCAGTGTTGTTACTTGAATCTTTAGTACATGTTGACATTCTAATTTATCTCTTATTTATGTTCTGCTTAATCCCTGGTCTGATGTAGTTTTGCCTTCTGTTCTTGTTTTGTTGCAGGTTAAACCAAGTGATTATTTCTTTCTACTTCTCCAAACAGTCCGAATCGTGTTATAATTCCTAAACTCAAATGAGAGCAGCAATGTGCTTATCTCACTTTCAGCTTCCTAGATGCCAAATTCATACCTTTTCTTCTTCTTGGTGGGAAAAGGTCCATAATTTTAGCAAAAGAGGGGGAAATAGTTGTAAATTTCCGCTATTTGCCCCCACTATTTATGGTCTTCAAGGGGGGCATAGTAGAAGATGGACCCAGAAATCTTTATCTACAAACACCGAAGGAAAAAACATCATTAGCAGAAAAACTAACAACATTGGCCAACAAATAGCAGATGTAGCAAGTTTGAAACATAGCAGTTTGAATACAAGTAGAGTAGAAATCCGTGAAAGTAAAAGGATTCATATTGAAGAGCAGATATTGGAGAACATAGATATATCAAAGAATATAACCATTATTGTCTTTGATATTGAGACCACTGGTCTTAGTAGAGAGAACGACCGAATAATTGAGATTGCGTTCCAGGATCTTCGTGGGGGAGAAAATAGTACCCTTGTAACACTTGTAAATCCTGGTATATCCGTCAGAAATTCAGAGATACATGGAATTAAATCATATGAGGTCAATAAACCAGGCATCCCAAGGTACCATTCATAATCTTATTTTCGTTCTAAAATTGTTGCTTATATATGTTAGATATAAATCACCATACAACTTGCGTGTTTGATATTTTGAGTTGATACGTGGTCTTTATCGTATTATATTGACTCATGTGTTCTTAACAAGGTTTTAAAAAGCGTAATCATGCCTCAAGGTGTTTTCCCTCAACGAGGTGAAGCGTAAGCCCTGAGGCGGAAATATATACACCACACAAAATATATTTATACCAATCTGGATTCCTCTGCTTTTACTCAGAAAATATATGCAATATATATATATACGCACACACATGACACTTGAGTACTAGACGCAATATATATATATATATATAGGGTCAATATTTGTATATATATATATATATAGGGTCAGGTTCAGGGGAAAACCTCAAAAAAAGGATAACTGAGGAACACCCTGGTAGCCTTTCATCGGGACGCTATGCACTTGTGCATTGTAACATGCACACGTGCATAATGCACCTGTGCATAAAAACCAAAAAACAACTTGAGTCGATACGTGGTCTTTAAAGAATCTTGAAGACATGAAGTTTGTCTGCAGTATGAAAGAGTTGATACCCATCTTGCTTCAGTATATCAAAAGCCGTCAGAAACCCGGGGGTCAAACTGTGTTGGTCGCGCACAACGCCAAGTCCTTTGATGTCCCTTTTCTGATCAATGAATTCAAACGCTGCTCCTCTGAAATCCCTTCCGATTTGTTATTCGTGGACACAATGTCTCCTACTCGTGAAGTAAAGAAACTCGAAGGTCTGTCTCCATCTGTCTTAACTCTCTATATATAGGCATATATATATATATATATATATATATAGAGAGAGAGAGAGAGAGAGAGGGAGGTTCAGGGAAACCTCAAAAAAATGGAAAACTGAGGAACATCCTGGTAAATTAAGTTGTTTTTTGGATTTTATGCACTTGTGCATGTTACAAATTATTTGTATACACAAGTGCATACCGTCCAGATGAAGGGCTACCAGGGGTGTTCGTCAGTTTTCCGTTTTTTTGAGGTTTTCCCCTGAACTTGACCCTATGTATGTATGTGTGTGTGTGTGTGGTGGCAAGGGGATGGTTTTTAATCGGTTTGATGATGTGGGCAGGGTCAAAACTTACTTCGATTTCACTGCAAGCCCTTAGGGAGCATTATGGGATCCCGTTGACGGACAAAGCTCACAGAGCCTTGGCAGATGTAAACGTGCTGGCGTTGGTGTTACAGAGATTGACTCAGGACCTGGAACTGACGGTTGCCGGTTTGATTCAAAACTATGCATTCACAGCCTCGGAAATAATCAACAAGTCGAAGAAGAATAAGAATTCAAAATGAATAGAATGTTGCTTAATTTATATCTTAGATTTTCAGAGAAATGTTGTAATTGTTGTTGTTCTTTTGATTTATCAATTACAGAAAGCTAGTGTTGAATGGCAATGGCAATGCCAATGAAGACAATTGAAATGGACCTCAAAATGATGATATACAGCTCCAATGGCTTCCAGCATATATCTCTCTCTCTCTCTCTCTCTCTCTATATATATATATATATATAGTATATATATATATATGGTTGATTTCTGGTAAGAACGGTAGGTAGCTTATCATAGAATGGTAAGATGGGACTTGGACCATGAAAGATTGATAATTTAAAGGGCAATATTGTAATTAATTAAAAATTGGAGGGCTGTTCGCAAGAAAATTAACACACTAGCGATTTCCGTCAATCAATAAAAAAAGGCACAGTCCATGGTGTGAAATGAAATCTATGTACTCTCTCACTCATTCTTCGGCAACATAATTCCTATTTCCCTTAAATTCACGGGTGAATATCACATAAAACCTTAATTTTGTTATTTTTTCTTCGATTTAATGCTTTATGCCTAGTTAACACTGATTTACACGACGTTAAAGTTAAATTGATACATATTTTAACCTAGATTAATTTAAATAGAATTTATCACTTTTTTTTAAAAACAACGACGATGGACATAACAAGTGCAATATTACTACAAAAATGCACGAGAGACTTTAATATTAGCAAAGAAACGACTATTACAGTTGACGAAGAAGATTCATAAAAATATATATTTGAAACATTGTACGTTGAAGGTATTTGAATTAGATCTTAGAACTTGTTTGAGAGTTAAGACGATGAAGTTATTTGAAATATGATAAATTTGTTCACTTTTAGTCACTTGAATCTAGATGAATGTTTTTTTATGAATTAAATAATTGACATTATATAAGTTGTCTATTCAACTAATATATTTGCATTTTTAATTGAGATATATGAATGAATTGAATGCTATTGAAGGTTTATGTTTGCTTCAAGGTAATTGAATATAAAATGAAATTCATATATCTGGATCCCTAAGGAGTTTGTAAGAAGTTTCCCGAAGTAGAGTTTCAGATGATCTGACAAATCTACCGCCAGAGACAGGGGCGGAGCCAGAAAAATTAACTGGGATGATCCTCTTTAGTGATTGGGTTATGGACTTATGGTTAGCCTAATATAATATTAGTTAAATGGGCTTCATCATTTAGTGGACTTTGGCCTATAATTTTTTTTTAAAAAAAATTCAGGGTTAGCTTAAGCTAACTGTGGGCATTAGTTGGCTCCGCCCTTGGCCAGAGAGACAAGTAGAGTTACAGATCGATATAGTACATGGAGCCACACCTAATGCTCGGACACCTTACCCTCTAACACCGTCAGAAATGAAAGAGTTGACGCAATTACAAGATTTATTAGACAAGGGTTTCATATACCTTAGCATCCCGTCCTGGGGAGCGCTGATGTTATTCATTAAGGGTGCGTTTGGTACGCAGACAGGATAGAACAGGACGGGACAGGACATAACAGAACAGGACGGAACAGATGTTCAGCGTTTGGTAGAGAGAACTAGACAAAACATAACATATAACATTAGATAAAATACAATAAATAAAATTTAAAGAATAAATCAAATATAAAATAGAACGTGTATTTGATGTTTTAGAAGATAATTAGATTTTATTTTGAGGTTATATTGGTAAAACATAAGTCTGTTCCACCTTGTTCCACCTTGTTCCATAAGGTGGGGGTGAAACAGGCCTGTTTCAGCTTGTTCCACTTTGTTCCTGTTTGTTCCACATAAAAGTCCTGCCAAACATGGGACAATGAACTCTGTTCTGTTCTGTCCAATCATGTCCAGTGTACCAAACGCACCCTAAAGAAGGATGACACTATGCATATGTGCATAGACTACCGCAAGCTTAACAAGGATGACACTATGCATATGTGTATAGACTACCATCTTCCAAGAATTAACGATCTTTTCGATTAACTTTAGGGTGCTAGTTATTTCTCGAAGATCGATCTAGATCGGGTTACCATCATCTAAAGGACGAAGATGTTCCTAAAATGGCTTTTAAGACTAGGTATAAGCATTCCGAATTCCTGGTAATGCCATTTGTGTTGACAAATGCACCCGCAACCTTTTATGGAATCGATAAATAGAGCATACAAACCTTACCTGAATAAGTTCATTATTATTTTCATTGACGATATTCTAATCTATTCACACACCAAGAATTAGCATGGACAATATCAATCTTTGGACAATTTTGAGTTCAACGAGAAATACATTATCTGTCTTATTTCCATCCCTAAACTTAATTACTATACGAAAGTCCTTTAGTGTTTTTTGGATTTTTTCAACAACATTATTGTAATTAACAGTTTTATATGATTCATTTGTATGCTTTTTTAATAAATACAAAAATTATTTATTTAAGAAATTAAAATATAGAAATCCGTTGGATTTTATTTCAATGTAAAAAGAAAACAAATAAAATTTGTACAAAAGAATATTGTAATAGGTTTTGAGACAAAATAAAAAAAAATAAAAAAATAATTGAGATGATTTCCAGCAGCCGACTTGAGTCTTCCTTTTTGGTGAAATCATCATCACCTGTAAAAGGCACAACTATCCATCCTCCAAATCCAAATCCCTCTCCTCAAATATCAAAACCATCCAAACCGCCCCTAATATTATCCATTGATTCAAATCCAAGACTCGAAAACCCTAACTCACTTCCATCTCAATCCAATTCAATTCAATCATCTTCAATTCGATTCAACATCTTCGAATGGACGCCGACTCTTGGGCTGCTCGTCTATCTTCTTCTACATCCAAGCGTTTTCAATATGCTCTTCCACCAAGATCATCTGGTAAAACGTCAATATCTTACCCTCTTAATTTAGGGTTTCTTCGATAATAATAATTCATTTCGATGTTTTATCATTTATGTTTTAGAATAATTGAATAAAATTGATGGATTTGATGCAGATATGTTTATGGGGTTTGAGGACATTGAGGTGGATGATGATATCAGGGAGGAATTTCCATGCCCCTTTTGCACTGGTTATTTTGATATAGTCGGCTTGTGTTGTCATATTGATGATGAACATCATCTCGAGGCCAAAAATGGGGTATTCATTGTTATACTTTGTTTTCATTTTTTTAAACTTACATCAGGTTTTTAGATTCTTGATCATATTGGCATAATGATAAGTTTGTATTAATGATTCAGAATCTGAAATCTGCTGATCTTGATCACAGCCATATGCTTTTGTAACTCTGAAATTAGCTGATAATTAGGGTTGTGTTCCTATTGCAGGTGTGTCCGGTTTGTGCGGTGAGGGTGGGGATAGACATGGTAGCACATATAACCTTACAGCATGGAAACATATTTAAGATATCCTTTTCTTCTCTATCTCATATTAGTAACTTCTTATACAATAGAAATTGAACCTTTTATGCTTGTGCCACCACTTATGTGTGTAGTTAGTCATGGTTTCTGATTTTCAGTTTTGTATTTCTATGCCTTTTTTGTTGTTGAAGTTAACTGGTAACCATATTGGTTGAAATCCTTAACTGAAAGATACATGCAACAAAAGCGGAAATGTCGCAAAGGTGGTGCTGTATCAACGCTTTCGTTGTTGAGGAGGGAGTTACGGGAAGGAAATTTGCAGTCGCTGTTTGGAGGCTCCTCGTATGTAGTTCCGTCAGTCAATTCAGCACCTGATCCATTGTTGTCATCATTTATTTTGCCAATCAGTGATGATTTGGGAAGCACGCAATCCAACTCGTCGGTTGAATCAGTCGCTGTAACCAAAAGCACAAGTGAAAAAACGTCTGAAAGGTATGTTACTTGCTTGATATCTTTGCATGATTGCTATATAATAATGTGCTGGCCTTGTGGATTTTGTGGCTACTCATAATTCATACCACAAAAAATTGTATATGAACTAAGCCATGATAGAAATAATGTTATCGTGCATTGCTTAAAGATTGATATGTTTGAATCTATGTTGGTAGTTTTAGTTGAACACTTCATTAGCGAACCTCTTTATAGGTGTATTAACATGTAGTTGCTGGTGGGAGGGGAATCTCTTTAGGACCATGAAGTTGCTGGTACCACGGTACCCCATGAAATTTGTTATCAGAAAAAATAAAGGGGTTAAAGATAATCAGAATTCAAAAAAGGATTATTGTGCTCAACGATTTAACCAAGCTTCATAAACCAAATCAATACTTGAAGCCGAATCAATACTAGCTGATGATCTCTTCCCCTTTTGAATCCCAATCTGAATACGACTTTGCTGTACATTATGTCTAACCTCATGGTGACTTCCATACTGTTTTTGGTAATCCTTGCTCCGATTTTCTTTTAATTAGTCTTTAAAAAGTATCTGACACATTGTTTCATTTGCCCATTTTATGAAAACCATCATTAATCTTATCCTTCAAATTAGAATTCAACACATCTTTCATAATAACATATTTTATAACCTTTGCTGCCACCTCTTCATCAATTTTCAGTCTCATTTGACATTTCTCAAAAGAATGGCCAAATACTTTGCAATGCCTACAACATGTAGGCCTTCCATTGATAACTTGAATCTTGGAAGTTTTTAGAAAATCTGACACCTCCACTAATATTCTTGCATAACCAATCTTTTGCCCTTTTCACATCTCTTTCTGGTGACTCTATCCATTGCAATTGGCAAACCCACACTACTAGCAATCATTCCCAACCCCTCAAATCAAACCAAACCAAGCGACCACGGTATATCCCGCTCTAGAGCTGGGTCATAGGCTATGCTGTTACAACGGTCAAAATACAAAATAGCGGTCAAGACTGATATTTGAAATAGCGGTTATCGCGGTGGTATAGTGGTCCAAAAATAGCGGTTCATATAATATTTTTTAGAATTATATATATAATATTTCTTAGATTTATTATTATATAATATATATATATATATGTATGTATACAACATACCTAACTTAACATATTCCATGCATTAATTAAAAAAAATTAAGGGCCCAAATCAAATCAAAATAAAATAAAATAAAGTTATAAACCAAAAGGTCTTTAGCCTAGCGGTATCGGAGTCCTTGACCTTGTAGGAGGTCATAGGTTCAAACCTCACCAAAGGTGAGGAGGGTGTGTGAGTTTATTTGTTTCATTTGCCGTATATAAATATTATATACTTAAAAAAAAGGGTCCAAATCAAAATAGAAGCTCAAGTAAAAAAACGCCCAAAAAGTACAAAAATTTAAGCATTAGATTTAAAAGAGGCTCAACTGAGAATATCGGTGTTGCAGACCGCTATTTTGCCCAAATATTGGTGAAATAGCGCTAAATTGCGCCGCTATTATTGAAACCGCAATTTCCATCGCTATTTTACTACCATATTTTGCTTATGACCGATAACCGCTTTTGCACCGCAATTAACATCATAGGTCAATAGGTCATAGGGAAATGTACGACAATTTTTAGATCAAATTAGAGCGGTAGGTGGAAAACTAGTATGTAACATATAAATAAGGAAACACACAACCCTCCATCTATCTGTGGACCCTGGAACCTTATGTGCCAACGTCACTAACTCTCTTCTTCCTATCCACACTAGGTCTAGGAAATTATACTCATTCTACTGCCTTTTTTAAGAGGTGTTGAAGTATGAAGTCTTATTCACTTTTGATTGATTAGAGGCGGTGCTGAAGCATGAAAGCTTAACCAATGAGACTATTTTTTTTGTAAACTGATAAATGTTTGAATATGTGTAATTGCCTAATTTAGCCTAATAATATTATAATATTGAATCTAGATACATTTATACAACTTCATCTATTTATTCATTATCATTATAAATTTTACATCTAGATTATAAACTAACAATTCATTTAATCAAAATATACATATTGTCAATTTTAAATAGAGTTACATCCTATCAAAGTACGTCGATTGATCCGAACTAAATAGAAAATGTGACCGAAGTTTCATAACAACTAAAATCAACCTTTATTTACATTCAAGTCCTATTAAAGTACGTCAATTGATACAAGCGCACTTTCTAGATCACGCCTGAAAGTTTCTTTAAAAGGATCACAATTATATATAAGAAAACCATGGTTTGTACCAATAGCAAAATAACCATTGGATAGCATCTATTTCACTCATCAATCTTTGGATGCGAGTGACCGGAGGGATCATGAATAACATCCAATCAAATGCAGTAAGCTCTGATCGTTGAAATTCTCCTATCCGGTTGAAACAGCCGAACTCATAGGGGAAGAAATAATAGTCATGAAAGCAACCTAACGGCTAACGCTTTAAAAAGCTCAATTCATATAATTTAGTTTCAAGATAGTAACAAGATGATTAGAAGTCCTTTGTTTTTATCAGCCCAATCAAAAACAATTTTAAAGGATACGAATCGAAAAGCAATAATTCCATCTAAACAATGTTTTAGTAAACACGTGTCTCCAGAAAGTGGCATATCATGGCCTACAGAATATATGTTAGCACCGATGCTCTAGTTCTAAAGCTTTTCAGTGATGGCTGGGACAAGTCAATATATCACATACATATCATGGACGAGTACAAAATCCTAGAAAAACAATCAAATGGAAGGAATTACAAATTGAATTAGACAAGTGAAATTATCATAGAACAAACAGAAAGATAAAAAAACAAGAATTAAAAATCAATGTTATTCACCAAGATCCAAATTTCACGAAGTATTCACAAAAGCACTGATGTTGCCGTATCAATACTTCCACATAGAATCATTTCTTGAAACTAAAATGGCGAGCAAACAAAATGAACCAATCATATATTGAAAAGCTAAAGAGAATCAAGAACTTACAAATTCATTAAAGATTTATTTGATTGCACAATCAGAGAGGGGGATTGAATGCGTTGAGCGATTGAGAGGGAGGGATCGATTAAGAGTGACATGGATGGGGATGGGGTTGAGGCCGGGTATTGGAGCGAGAAGGGAATAGGTTTATAATGGGTTAAGAGGACGGTAAGAGGTATGTGAGTTTCTTATTGGATCAGAGGATGGTAGGAGGTTTTCACCTCTTATCACAAGGAAAGAACCAAATCTGGAAGTTACAACCTCTAATTCATTAAGATATAATAAGAGGCCAACACGAGGATTTTTTAGAAAAACAAACAACCTCTTACACTTACATCTTCAATAAGTCCTATTAGAGGTAATTCCCTAGAAAATGGCTAAGGTTGTCATGTTCATCTTCCACTGCTCATTCCACGTCCTCCTTGACTTGCCCCTCTTCTTTGCTCCCTCGATCATCATACTCTACACTCTCCTCACTGGTCGCCTACGAACGTGACCAAACGGATCAGTTTTCCCTATCTCAACCCCTAACCGTTACCCAAATAGATACCTTCCTCAGATCCAACTTCTCCGAATGAAGATCAGTTCATGTGTGGGAAATATTTGTAACTAGCTTAGAGAATAGTATCTTTCTTTTTATGAGAAAGGATTACAACAATACATTGTATACAGAAATGATAAGCTATATTAGGAAACCCTAGTTTAGATTAGTAGAAAGCAAAAACCCTTTTTCCTAATATCTAACAACACTCCTCAAGTTAAAGCATAGATGTTAATCATGCACAATATCTAACACTGCTTCTCAAGTTGGAGCAAAGATGTTAATTATGCACAATATGTTAATCATTGGTGCTTGGCTATATGGATAGCTGATTGGTTATCACAATACAGTCTCAAGTCATGTCAAACTCTCTTTAGAAGTCTCCTTTGCTTTTGTCTATTTAGTTGTTCTCCTACTATTAACTATATAATCTTCTAGAGTCTCGTATATATTGATGTATATATCATAGAAATATTGATTGATTTACAATCTGATTATATTTGTGAGCTTGGCTTCGATGGGAATTGCAAAAGTAAGCAGCATGCCCTCTTCTTTACCAGTCTTATGTTTTCTCATCCACCACCAGTATCTTGCCTATCCAATTTTCAGAACTATGTAGGAGTTGTAAATTTAGGACTTCCACTGTGACTCAGTTGCAATGCATTTATAATAATTTATAAAGTAGTAAAACCAAATGACATATAAGGAAGTAAAAGAAGGGTTTATAACATGAGAGATGATAATATGGTTATGGATGCCAATGGTGTTGATGATGGTTTAAGAAGAGAGAAGAAGTGCATGTGGATATGGTTTACAAGATTATATTTACTATTATTATGTGTTGCAGACCTCCATTGTCGAATGAAGACAAGGAAGAGAGGAGTAGAAGGTCGGAATTTGTGCAGGGGATGTTGCTGTCGACAATTCTTGACGATAATTTGTAAAGGTATGGAGATGGAGATGGAGTTGGGTGGGTTTATTTGTTGTTATGATGTAATGGGATCGGAGAGTGAAATGTAGTAGAGTAATAAATATATATTATATATCTGTAATTTATGTCCTCGGTTGCTTTTTCATTTACAAGGAAGAAAAAAAAATAAGTAATAGAGAGAGAGAGAGAGAGAGAGAGATGACGTCTGTAATTGGATACATATATACATACTTGCATATCATCTTATTATTATTATTGCTTCATCTCATGCATAACATAATTTTGGTGAAGCTGGATATGGTATCCTTGCTTCATTGCCAAATTTTATCTCCGCAGGGAGAGGTTCAAATGAGAAATGGTCCTAGCTCTTCATCCGGTCAATATTTGCGGCTTTGACTGTGAACTAGCACCGGGTAATTCTTCGTGTGGTCTGCAGAAGATAGAGGGGTAGCTTCGTAAGATATACGGGACAAGTTCATATGTGAACATGTATGACACATAAAAACTATACGTTTATATGTGAACATGTATGATTCACATAAAAACTATACATTCATATGATAATCAATTAATTAATTCATGAGAATCACAAAGGTATATATGAATCTATAGTTAATTAGTTCATATATGAATTACAGGTTTATATGTGAATCAGTTAAAAAGAGTTCATATATGAATTACACGGCTTCACATATGAACATAATTCACATATGAACTTGTCTCGCGTATTTGTAAAAGTTATGAAACTGTCCAATTTTTTGAACTAGTCCAATTTTTTGAACTAGTACGGAGGCAGGGAGGGAGGGGGTTGGCTATACAGCGGCGGGTTTAAAGAATATGAATGAAGGAGGAAGTCGGTGTGTACTTTTAATTTGTTTATATCACACTAGTAATCTACCCGCGCGATGCGCCGGGATACAACATCCGAATAAGTATAAGTAAAGTTTGCATGATACAATTATGTTTTTTCAATGCAACACATAGTTTGGTTCATCTCATGTAGTGTGAAAAATTGTGATTAGGATGTCAAAAACATATTCTGTTAGATTGAATGCATATGTTTGCATACCATTTCATGCATCAAAGAGTATCATCATGCTATTATATGATCCTAAAAATCATAAAAAAGTAATATTTTATTCTACCACAACATTATGTCATGATCATGACCATTGAATTTGATTCTCTCCTTGTTTTTGGATCGGTTTATGTGCATTGATAAATCCTTTGATCAACCTCGAATAGGCAGTTATTTCCATTAGTGATAGAAGGGCAAGCTTTTTTAAATGTCGATCACCTACACAAGCAATTTAGTAAGTCGGTAAATATATATTCCAACAAATATTAAGTGAAAGTAAAATATTCCCGTACATTTGCAATGGAAAAAAGAAAAGAAAAACAGTAATTTAACTTTTTGTTGCCTTCAGGCAAATAAATAACATTCAATTATATATAACTAGTACAATTTGTATCAAATATATAACATTCAATTATAGTATATTCAAGACCAATATTTCGGGACATATATACTACGAAAACTAAACCTGTAAAAGCTACTTTAAAGAAGAAACATATCCGTCGGGAAGCTCAACCTCCGACATAAATTCTCATCAGTCTTTGCAAAGATCTGCATTGGTCCTCGCATTGAATCAATGAGAGTATTAGACATAAAAAAAATATATGGTGAACTACACTTGAATTCCCCAAAATTGGTGAAGATAATATCTCCTCAACTAACTCAATTGTCCAAATAAATAATATATATAGCTCATATCAACTTTCATGATGAATTCATTTGCTGCAAAGTAGTTAGTTTTGTCTACTATAACCTCTCAATGACATTAATGTTATTCTTAGAAGCATTTAGCATGAAGATGTCACAATGCTTATATAGATATTTATGATGCATTCATACTCCATCATACATATACGCATAGGAAAAGGACGAGGTATCACACAAAAATAACACTACAAGATGCTAGTGTACAACAAAGAGCTATCACCAATGCATAACCTACCATGTCTCATTTTGAAGCAGTAGAACCATCAACACGAAAGGTATCATTTTCAGACTCCAGGAAAGTCTGATCAGTCAGTCTGCTGATAGGTCTCAACTGTAAAAACACATAATCAAATTATTTCAGATTATTTGAAACCCGACGTTGAGAAATGTATGTCAAACAAGAGAGATGTAAATTTGATATAAGCCAAGAATGGAAAATTAATGATCAGTGGGCTTTTTTGTTTCAAATGCTTTTGGGCCGAACTTATGCATGACATGCTTATCATTTCTGGGCCGCATGTGGAAGAATTATAGGGTTTAGTATTTAGTATAAATGCTAGTGTTTTGTAACGTTAAAAACAACTAATCTTTTGGTTAAAATTCTCTCTTATATTTACTTGTTAGTGTTTAGTTATTATGTTTTTTATTCGAAGTTTACTTCAATTTTCAGTTAATTATTCGAAGCTAATCTATACTCTACATTAGATCTTTATCCTTTTGCGGCTGGCTTGTGATGGTTTCTCCTAGTTAAAAATATGTTTTCCATGTTTTAAAAGCAAGTGCTTACATTTTGTGACTTAACTTGCCACACAAGTTTCATAGCTTGCCGTATAAGTTACTAAGTACCATAATAATCATGCACTGTCTTCTTTCCTTTACTGCTTTGAGCTTTACATTTCTTGCAATTTACTTTATTGTCATTTACTTTCTCGCAATTTACTTTACTGTTATTATGTTTCTGCACTTAAAATCCCGTAATTTACTTTATCGTCATTTACTTTCGTGCAATTTATTTTACTGTAACACCCGTAATTTTCGGGTAAATATAATTTCAAGGCGGTGTAGAAATATACCTTTAAAGAGAAATAGGATTTTGGATTGAATCCTAGATTTTATAGTCTTGTTGGATCGAGAATTCAAATAAGAATCCAACGGTTCTTTCCGGAGCGAAAACGGAGCTAAAACGAAGAAGTTATGACCAAAACAGTGATCGGGCAATACCGGGCGACCAGAGTCACACGCAGGTTTTAGCGCTAGTGTAGCCGCACGAAGAACCGCTCGGAGCACTGAAACCTGCATAAAACGCGATTTTCAGCCCCATTCTTCATTTGTCCATAACTTTCTCCCCACAACTCCGATTTTTGTGATTCAAGTTGCTACGGTTTCGTTTTTGAGAGCTATTCAAGGATAAAGTAGGAGTATTGAAGTTTATTGGAAGATCCAAGAGTATTGGGTGGTGGTTGAGGTAAGCTTCTCTCTTTTCTCCATCTATGGAAATTAGGGTTTTCGTATGAGTGGAGATTTTGATGTGAAATATTTGGGGAATGATTCTAAGTGGTTGGATATGAATATTTATGGTTGGAAACTTGTGGATGTAGGTTTTTGAAAGATTTGGCTTGAGGATCCAAGTTTCCTCAAAAGAGCTAAAGTTTGGAGAAAATCTAGCTTTAGCATAAATCTAGCAAGGTGAGTTCAAGTTGATTTGTGAAAACGTAGTACATGCCAAAAATGTTTATTTTAAAGTGTTTATGTGTTTTACATGAAATTGTCAATTGTTGATTTATTTGGTGGGTTTTGATTATTTGATACAAATCTTGTAAAACACTCATATTTGGGATTTTTGGGTAATTGCTAAATAAATCACGACTGAAAGTGTTTTGTTAATTTATTGCATAAGTGGTGGTTGTTTGGTCAAAATACACTTTTAGTGTTTATTGAGATTGTGCAATATTTATGACATGTTACGTTTGAAAATGTGAACATGTGAGTTGTGGATTTTGGTCAATCTCGACCTTATGAAGATTTTGAGAATTGTAAACCTTTTGAATTTGGGTCGAAGGCCAATTGAGAGTCAAGAGACAAAGATTTTGGGTAACGATGTATTTTGGTTTATGTAACTGTGATGACTCGCGTATTTAGCCAAACGTTTATTTTGCCTCTATGGGCTTGATTTATACTTAAATGGATCTTTGGGGTGTTTGCCGGTTTTAGTAGCTCGAGATGGAGCTTTGGATGTGCTATGCGCTTAATTGCGTTTTATTTGAGAACATGCCCTTTCGAGTGTTTTGTCTCATAAGTGAATACCATTTGACATTTATGCACTCTTGGTACTTTTTGGGTTTTATAAACCATTGCGAATTATATACATTATCAAGTTATAAAGTATTTGAGTATATATGTATATATGGTTTGACTTCATGGGGAAGTGGCAATGAAGGGGTTTTGAGCTAGTCATGCCTTGGAGCATGTATTTGCATAATGTGGGTTAGATACACTTCATATGCATATGTTGACTTTTAATAAATGGTCATTTGATCTTTTGAGCTTATGGCTCGGTTTTTGACTCTGTTGAGTCTTGCGGACATTTGTCCGATTTTGATAGCTCAATGTAGAGCTTTGGTTATGATTGCAAGTATTGCATCCTATTTGGGAATTACATGATTTGAATGCATTGGTTATTCTTTTGGAGTCATGTATAAATATCTAAATTAAACAAGCTTGTTTGGATGGTGAGATCTCAAGGTAATGATCCGGTTTAGGTTGAACTTGGTGGTTTTAGGCTAAGGATCCGGTTTGGGTTGATGCCTCAATAGACTAAAGATCCGGTTTGGGTCTATGTCTTACTAGGCTAGAGATCCGATTTGGGTTGATGCCTCACTTGACTAAAGATCTGGTTTGGGGTTGATGTCACAATAGACTAAAGATTCGGTTTGGATTGATGTCTCCTTAGACTAAAGACTCGGTTTGAGTTGATGTCTCCATGGACTAATGATCCGGTTTGGGTTGATGTCTAAGATTGACTAAAGGCTTGGATAGGGTTGATGTCATAGGCCTTTCCATCCATGAAAACATGCTTGCAACTTATAATTGTGGTTTAACTTGTGTATCCGCCACATTCGATGAAATCGGGTCTCTCCCGTCACCGAAAGGTGTTGATTTGGGTATTTCTTTTATCCATGTTGTCGGCGACGCATTATATTTATATGAATAGTTTTCCATGATTTATGGGCGGTATTTTATGCCTCATCATTGTTTGGATGTTTCGATTATTGGAGTTTTATCTGCGTTGAGGTTATTTGGGAAGTTAATATTTATTCACATCTTGAGTGAGTTTTGGAATCAAGGCCATCGTTGAGAAATGATTTTCATTGGAGCTTTCGTCACGGAATTTGTGTGCGTTTGGAAAATGGGTTGTTGGTATATTTAATACAAATCCCCTTTTTGAAATCATGATTTAAGTTGCATCCTTTTAGTCTAACGAATTATTTAATCATGATGTAAACTCTTGAACTCACTAGGCGTTAGCCTAACCTTTTTATTTGTCGGCATGTGCAACAGGTTCAGGTTGGGAATATTTCTAGTGAGACTATGAAGAGATGAGTGCTAGTAGTGCACTTGAGAAGTGATTTGCTTATGAAGTCTTCCACATTTATTTTGGGATTAGCAACTTGTATTTGGTTTAGGTAACACCTGATTTTATTCGGTCATGTTGTATGACTTGAGTTATTAATTGTGGGAGTTGTTACGTTTTATATGTCGAGGTATTTCCAAGGATGGTTTGTAGAAGGGATTTTATCCTCGTTTGGTTATTTTATCGAAGTTTTTAGTAGTTGCTCTTTCCAAATTTGAGGGTGTTACAAGTTGGTATCAGAGCATAAGTTTGAGAGATTTAGGTGTTGATTTTTTTATACCTAGACTCAAGCTAGCGTCCTTTTAAGTGAAGGAGAGTGAAATTGCACCATTAAGTACTATAAGATAGGATATTTTGAGGTCGATGGAGTCACTAGAAACGGGAATCACATCGAGGGTAGAAAGGATGATCATGTACGGTACGTTCGTAATTGCACCTGACCAGTATTATGGTGAACCTACAAGTTACATGTGTATACTTGGACTACTTTGATGTGACAACCGTTGGGGTAGTAAAAAAGTTTCTAAGTGGTTAGCCGTTAAAATAAATTGATGATTTTAACATTTGTCACTTGAAGTGACAGTAAGCATGATGATTGCATTAAGTGAACCGTTTCGGGTCAAAATTGTTGGTTGGATTAGAACCATAGGCTTATGGAATCAACATTCTTCGAGGAGATATTATAAGGTGAATCGAAGAAATTTCCAAGTGTTACCTTAAGATGTTTGAGTATTCGGGTGACAATAGTGTGACCGGAGGAATTCAAAGAGTGTGGTTTTGAGACGTTGAGTGCTGACTAAATTTATGCACGAGATTTATTTTTTTAAAAATAAATTGCATCAACTGTTTCTTGTGTTTCAAATCGTCATGCGGATAAAATTACGAAATCTTGGAAAAATGTTTAGTACACACAAGATTTTAAACCGTGATTCTAAATATGCATGAAATTATTTTATTGCAGGTGATTGCTGAAACATCCAAAAATCACAACAAATTTAAACCTTTACTCTTACTTGATGATAGACCGACGTCAGATCAATCTTGGAAAAGCATCCCGCGCCTTCGAGTTGATCAAATAAATCATCATCCTTGGAAGCGGATACTTATTCTTAATAGTCACCTTATTCAGCTCCCTGTAATCAATGCACATTCTCATAGTGTCGTCCTTCTTCTTGACAAATAGTACTGTAGCTCCCCAAGGTGAAGAACTTGGCCTAACAAAGCCCTTTTCCAGTAGTTCTTGCAATTGTGACATCATCTCTTTCATTTCGGCCGGTGCTAAACGGTACGGTGCACGCACTATCGGTGCCGCTCCAAGGACAAGATCAATTCGGAACTCTACTTGTCGTTCTGGCGGTAAACCTGGAAGATCATCGGGGAACACATCTGGAAATTCACGTACTACCCTTATATCTTCCGCTCACTTCTTTTCAACTTTAACATCTAAAACATATGCTAGATAGGATGAACATCCTTTTACTAGACATTTACGCTCTTTGGCAATAGAAATTAACGGAACTTCCCCTTTTCTATTTTCCCCATAGATGAATACGACATCATTGTCGGGTATAGGAATCCGAATTAATTTCTTGGCACAAATAATTTTTGCCTGATTGATTGTCAACCAATCCATACCAACGACTAGATCAAACCCCCCAATTTCCATCAAAATCAAGTTAATCGAAAATTTCTTTTCTTCTATCATAATCATACAACCCTCAAGTCTTTCTCGAACTAAGACTTGACCCCCGTTAGCTATCTCAACTACCAAGGCATCTTCCAAGGTAGTGACAGACATAACTAACTTTTGATAAAACGACTTTGATACAAAAGATAGATTGACACCACAACCAAATAATACCCGTGCAGGAATAGAGTTAACAAGAAATGTACCAGAAACCACATCCTTCGATTCTTTTGCTTCATCACCCGTCATATGAAATGCCCTGCCCGTTGGCTTAGGAGTATTAGGCTTCCTCTCTTGATTCCCGCTTTTCCTTAACTTTGGGCAATCTTTTCGGAAATGATCGGGTTGTTTACATTCAAAACAGGTCGGCCCTTGGATGGGACAGTTTGCAATTTGGTGACCACTCTTTCCACATTTAGAACATTCATCTGAAACCACCAGACACGGGCCAAAATGTTTGCTTCGGAATTTCTGGCACCAGTTCGGTTCCCGTCGAGACTCAATACGAGTATTCCTAACAAATGGCTTAGATCTTTGAGAAGATTCTGATCGATCTTCCTAATTTCTTTTCTCCCCCCCCTTGTACTTTCTCTTCTTTATCTTTAGTGTAAACTTCTTCTATTATTTTGGCTTCCTCGATCGTTTCCCTCAGTGTCACAACTTTTGAATTCCGAACTCGTGACATCATATCAGCCGGTAAACCCTTCAGGTAGGCTTTAATATTCTCTTTTTCAGTTGGGGCCACATGCCCCACCAAGTTCAGCTTCTCAAGGATATGCGAGTGTATTCCCTTATAGAAGAATTACCTTTCTTCAGCGTTCGAAATTCTTCTTCAATGCGATCCATTTCATTCTCATTGCAATACTCTTCTAGAATCTTCCGTTTAAACGACTCCCATGTCATTGCTGCTAAAACTGGAGCCGTTACCGTCGACGTCACAATATTCTACTAATTCAAAGCATTGCGACGTAACATCTGAGATCCGAACCTGACCTTCGATTCTTTGTCACACTCACAAGCTCGAAAAGACTGTTCCATCTCCCTAATCCAGTTCATGCATGCAATCGGATTATCTGATCTAGCAAACTCCGACGGCTTGCAGCTCAGAAACGTTTTGTAAGAACAAACTTTCTTTATTCTCCTGTTAACATTCAACAATGGGTTAACAGGCGGAGTTATAATACCAGTTCCCATCTCCAGTCTTCGTGACTCGGAACTTATGTCGTTTAACACTTTCATGAACATTTCTTGTTGTTGTGCCAGTGCCGTATTCATCGCTCGCATCATATTTTCCATCATTCTGGACTCCTTAGTGGATTCCGTCGTCACCGGGTTAGAGGTACTGGCATTCGTTCGTTGCGCTTGACTTTCTCCTCCTTTGATAGGTGGCCTTGGAGGGCTCTCATAAGTTCCAACCATTTCAGGAAGCTTCTCCACTGCCATTCATTTACTGTCCTCTCTTCCGAAGAATTAGGAGATCTGGTTGGTGTATTCACCATCGTATTCTGTATAACACATAAGGATAACCATAAGAAATGGCTATACACGATCTCAAACACAGGAAACGTACTTTAACGTTCATTAATCACCATAACAATTCAAAAACAAGTATGCTTACGTAACAATATATTCATAATAACAGTAGCTAATTGAAATTATGAACATACTATACATAAGAATCCTCGTTACCATCATCACAGTTCTTAATTCACGTATTTCCGTCGACTCTAAGACTATCCCGTCTTAGTACTTCTATCCAAATCTCACAAATCATAACTTAATTCATCTCAACTTAAGTCTAGGTATCTCACGATCATACCTAGTTCACTTAAACTACAACTCTGATACCAAACTGAAACATCCAAAAATCACAACAAATTTAAACCTTAACTTTATAAGATCCACAACAACTATTTTCCAAATAGTTTATACATAAATGGAGAAGTCATAACAAGGTTCGTACATACATCCAACTTTTATAAACAACCTACTAATCTAATCCATAACGTGCACGATCAGATTATAATAGTTGTCTACAAAATCTCCAAAATATCTAAGCTTTAACTACTTCTCCATTACATCACCAAAAGTATAACTCTGGGACTTCTCGACACTCATCCCTGCTTATCCCTTCCCGAGCTAGTACATGGTAAGATAGGTTAATTTGAAAGATTAGGCTTACGCCTAGTGAGAACATCCAGTTTTCCAAATTAACACTTTATAAGCTTTGAAACAAATGTAAGCAAAGCATATGAACAAACCTGATGTCATCTTTTCTTACCGCACACATAACATTTTTCGATGACGGGAATATACCCGATTCCATGAATATGACCAACACTAAGTAAGTCATAGCATCACGTTCGAGAGCCTACTATGAATCACCTCGGATTCTAGATCATTGCTCATGTCCAAGAAATTACAATTAACTCATGCCTATTTCTTGGAGTGGAAGTAGAGATTACAATTAACTCATGCATATCTCTTATCTTCCCATAGAAATCAGGAATTATGATTAACTCACGTCTATTCCAAGATTTCACGTCACAATACGAAATGGGAATTACAATTAACCCATGCCTATTCCCCATTTCACGTCAACGGGAATTACAATTAACTCAGGCCTATTCCACGTTTTCAAATAATGTCAGTGCCTATGGATCCATTACACTTACTAGCATACGTGCATAACAACCTAAACACATAACATTTCATATCATAACCTTATTCAAGTTACTACTATATTCGTACCGTTAACAACGCATTATGTTTCATTTTCATCAAACTATCTGAACAATTCATCACTTCACATAAATTATTCAGGTAAACTTGTTCAGTAAACTATTCCTGAACCAAGTCATACAAGCAGTCTGGAGTTCTATCCGGAAAACCATATCCGGAACATTTATCCGGAAACACCCAGAAATCAAAGTAATCCGGTACAATCCGGAAAAGTATTCCGGACTCAAAGTCCGGAATCATCCGGTAAACGGATCCGGTATTCTATCCGGACACCATCCGGAATCCGGTACATTCCGGTATCCGGTATATTCCGAACAATCATCCGGAATCCGGTACCATTCCGGTAAACTACCCGGAATTCGGGACTGCCCTGGAATTCATCTTCCAGACTCCTCAATTTTACCCAGTTCAATTCATACAGTTTCCATTCAGTACTTCAAAATTCATTTTGTATCTATCTCATACAGATATCAATAAACCTTTTTACCCGTTTCAATCCATATATAGGTTTTATTTAACAAAATAAGCAAACGAACTCACCTGATGAGAGTTCGAACTCAGTGTTTGCAACCCAATCGATTCGCGTTCAACTTTTCACACCAATAATCAGAACCTAATCAAAATCAGCTTAACCTGATTATCAATTCCTAAGAGATTGAAGTGAATACCATAATCGAACTCTTACCGGAGCAATTTAGGATTCAAGAAATCTTTCTCTTTGCCTTCTTTAGAACCAACTTCAGGAAACCAATTGAGATATTTTCAATCACTAGCCGACTCAGACTTTAAATACAAATCAACTTTCAACAATTGACAAAATCCACCCTGAAGTTTTGCCTTTTACAACTTATCCAACACTTTTGACTAAATACTCTTTCGTACCACTTTACATCATAACATTTCATAATGGAAAAACTCGAGGTGTTACAATTGCAAACTTTGTGGGGCTTTTCTTTATTTTTGTTGTCGTGTGATAACTTCGTTATCTGACGGGTTTTTTCCCTCTGAATCATGTGTTTATGGCTTGTCTTGAAGTAAGAATTGGCATTTCGGACTAATATTTTGTGCAAGTGTTTTGCAGACATACAAGGTGTCAATTGGAAGGAAAAATGCTTATTCATACTCCAATTTGGCATCCCGGTAGAAAGGAACCGTCGAACCAAGTGAACGAGCGAAGAAAACGAAATTTTTGGGTTGTGCTATTGTGCCAAGCGATTGTGACATGTGTCACTATCGCGGGTACAATCGCACAAAGTGTACCGCAGCCATTTTGAGGCTTGGCGATTGTGCCCCCGTGATTGTGACACTGTCACTATCGCAGGCACTATAGCCGTCGGGACCAGGTGCTATAAAAAGCTGCAGAAAGTTAAATTTTAGGGTTATCTCGGGATTGTTGGAGGCTAGGCTTCTAGGGGAGCTGTTAGAACCGTTTTTGAGCTACAAAGAAGACATTGCATTGATTTTGAAGGTGGAAACTCATTTTAGAGCTACAATTGGTAGTGTGTATCAATTATTGAGGGAGTTTTCTTCATTTCCATTGTATTTGTTGAGAAACAATGTTCTTGGGTGTTGCCATCTTCTTCTCTTTGATGTTATTTACTACTAGTAACATGAGCTAAACATTTTGAGGTTGGGGGAAAGATGGATTTTAGATTTTTACCGTTAAATATATGATTATTGCATTTATTTAGTCATTCCACTTGTTGGTTGAAGTTTATCTTGCTTGTTCTTCTTGTTTGTGAGATTGGCCTTCTTACTCATCTTTTGGTTGTATTTCCTTTTGAGAAAATGGTTTTATAACTTGATAAAAGCTAGATAAACCTAGGGTTTACTTGGTATATTTCTATCGAATATCTCACCCTAGGTTTATCTAGCTTTTATCAAGTTATAAAACCAATTTCTCAAAAGGAAATACAACCAAAAGATGAGTAAGAAGGTCAATCTCACAAAAAAGAAGAACAAGCAAGATAAACTTCAACCAACAAGTGTAATGACTAAATAAATGCAATAATCATATATTTAACGGTAAAAATCTAAAATCCATCTTTACCCCAACCTCAAAATGTTTAGCTTATGTTACTAGTAGCAAATAACATCAAAGAGAAGAAGATGACAACACCCAAGAACATTGTTCTCAACAAATACAATGGAAATGAAGAAAACTCCCTCAATAATTGATACACACTACCAATTGTAGCTCCAAAATGAGTTTCCACCTTCAAAATCAATGCAAGGTCTTCTTTGTAGCTCAAAAAACGGTTCTAACAGCTCCCCTAGAAGCCTAGCCTCCAACAATCCCGAGATAACCCTAAAATTTAACTATTCGCAGCTTTTTATAGCACCTGAACACATGATTTGGAGGGTAAAAACCCGTCAGATAACGAAGTTATCAACAACTCCAAACCTAGCTTTTGCTTGTCCTCAAGCAAAAATTGGCGTACGACAATATAATAACGATAAAACAGGCAAGCCTACAAAGTGATGGGTTTTCAAAAGGGGATAAGATGAACAAACATTTTAATCATTAAACATGAAGCAAGACTAATATGAAATTAATAAGAACCAACATACACTACCTAGTTTTTTGATTAACCGAGTTTAGACAAAACTATCATTGACATGAGACTATTATCAAGTGAATGCTCGTTTTGATCAATTTCATCATGCACACGATTAGTGGAGGATTTCGCTTCGACCCTAGCCTCACGGGATGCTCTCTTACTCATGAATCCTAGGTTCACACATATCACAAACACATGCGGAAGAGTTGATATACAAAAACTAGCAAGATCATCCGCATGTGATAGTATAGAAACACATAGTAGTCAAACAAGATCTCATGAAAGGAATTGAGTAGCAAGATACGAATTAAACATGTATTACTCACAAATCATGCTTTCCAAAAGATCAATCGGGGCTTAAAGAGATGAAAAACGGTTTAAAGTAGTGGAAAAGAAAGAACGGCAAGGTACAATTAGTCCTAAGTACATCAAAACTAATAGTAGTTCTTCCTTTTTCGTCTTCCTCGTATTGAATCACACAATTTCCATCCGTGCATGTAATGCAAAAATTTCAACTAACATACTTGTACAAGGACTTGCTTACAGCAGATGCAAGTTTTATTTTTATTTTGATTTTGATTTTGATTTTTTTTTCTGACTACCCTTCATGTTTCAACGATCATCCCCAACTATTTTGGCGCTATTGGCCAGCCTTCTCACTCCATGATGCACTTAGACTATGGGTAGGTTAGTGTATCCAGATAGATCAAAGTATTTAGGCTTAGTAACGGCTGCAAAGTGGCTAAGAGAATCACACATCAACAAGGGGATAAGAGAAAGGGGATAAAGATGATAGACCAAAGAATTTGCACACATAGCCCGATATCAATTCTCAAGGTACACAAAATTCGCAAGTAATAGACATGTTAAATTAGAGGTTTAATCTTTACTACTCAATGCAAGGAAAATGAGATCAACTATCACAATGAAAGAATTTAGACGTGTGTAAGGATGGTGAACAAAGATAGAACATCACTCAGAATTGATGGCGTTAAAGCTCAAAGTCTCACTAGGGTGGTCTCCACTAATGTCCACAATTAGTATACAAAATTACTTTATCCCTCCACAAGCATGACTCAACATAGATGCTACATGTCAATGAAAGCTTTTCCAATTCGCCTAAACAATAACTTCGAGCATATGTATTCATTCCGATTAATTCAACATTATACCTACAACACATTTTAATAATCAAAATAAAGGTTCATACAAATCAACTCACAAAAGAAATACCAAAAACAACAACTCCAAACCTTTGAGACACATTGTCCCCAATGTGCACAAATAGTTCAAAAGTAGCGTTTGTGGAATTTTAACCATCACATTGAGAGATAAAAGTTGGACATACAACTAGAAATTAAAGCGAACAAAAGTGAAAAAGAAAACAAACCGAGTTGTCATAATCCTCCTCGCAGCAGCATTGTCCAACACTACTTTGGATACGATGATATCCATATTTTAATGTTGTTTAATGTTTTGGACAAGTAACTGCGACTTAGGACTTTAACATTGGATCTCTTCCACATATGTTAAGGTCTGGACGAGGAGTTACCTTCCATTATTTTGGTATTGAGCTTTATTGAGAATTTTAATTTTTGCGAGTTTTGACGAAAAAGTGTTGTTTTATCTTGTATTGCAACAAAAAGGAGATTTTTGGAATTATGACGTTTGGTCATAACGTTGCTTTATGCGATTTGATTGTTGGAAACGAAAACTTTGACACCATTTGACTGATTGGATGCCATTGAGTTTCATTGAGATTTATGGAAGTTTTGTTGGGTATTATGGAGTTTTGTTTTACGACGTTTTGCAATGCGTGGGTGACACTTTGTGATGTGCATACTTGAATTATTGTATGCGTTAATCTATGGGTTTACTTGAGTATTTTGTCTCAGGCGAGTTTTGTTGAGGAATGTTACTTTATGTCGTATTACAACCAAAAAGAGTAGTTTTCAGAACTTTGATGTTGCATGGTTTTCTCTTTTGAGATTTGTGCTAGCATAATTCGTTACACCTTGTTTAGAGTACGAATTGATTTATACATGGCCTGAGTAATGCATATAAGAGCATCATGATAGTTCATCTCCAGTGTTCCGCTTTGTGCATTTTCGGTTATTGGTACTTTTGATGTCACTTCTCGCAATTGCATTATAGTGATTTATTGGTATGCATAGTATTATAGCCACTATTTTTTGGAGCGTTAATGCACATCGTTTGTACGACTTGAAATTCGAAGTCGATTTAAATCCTGCTACGTGTCAAGCAAATTACGTGCACTTATCGTTTCCTACGTTCTAAGAAGACACCTTAATGTGTGAGTCTTGCCATTATATGGCTAAACGAGAAAATTTCGGAATTTGATTTGATGAATTCTCTCTTTTGAAATTTCGTATGGACCATTTGTTGTATACTATTTCATTGCAGGAAAACTGTTGTGTGTGGGTGGCATAAATAAATACATGCTAGGACCATGGAGGGTCATTTTAAAAGTTTTGGGCATACTTATGTGCTTCGTTAGTAACTCGAGTAGTGACTAAGTAATTTTAAAAATGATTTTTCACATGTGGGACGAGTGTGTCCATTTTGCACAACTACCGGGTAAGTGATAGTAGATTTTTTCACGTACGATGAATTGTTATAACAACCTTCGTGTTGAAAAGAATCTTATAAAAATTTTGATTGCCATAACTGTTGAGTCTGTCACTTGAAAAACCTTAAACTCATTAGGCCTTGGAAGGTTAAGCAAACACGGTCAAGGGTGAGGGCATGTAGAATCTTTTTTTTGGAAGGGTATCCGAGGACATTGCCCCGACTAATCCCGGCAAGGTGAGGCAATTGCCCCAGCTGCTAAAGCGTGCAACCCTGAGTTTATCCCCAGTGGCCACAAGTTGGAAGCGCCTGTATTCGAACTTGGGGTAGATGGGTTACTAGCCACATCCCCCACAAGCCTTAACCAGTACGCCACAAGCCTTGTGGTTGGCATGTAGAATATTGTTAGTGGAAGGTTGGGTATTCCGATGCGTGATAGTGTCGTAGGCCGAATGGTATTGGTTGGAAAGTCGATGTATTTATGTAACTGAAGTGTGAAGCTCGCGGTGTCTGCTGTTAATGCTTGTGGTAAATTGTTTGTTTCGACAACCTATGTTATAGGAATCGGTCAGTTATTGCGTAAGGGTTGTGCAGAACCCTTTAATCAACGTACTGATAATCGTCGTTATGTGGGTAGGCACGATGAATGAAATTCGTGTATGAAGCTCTAAAGTTGTACGAATCTTGGTGAAATGGTTAGGTGTCGACTTCCGGATTTCAAGGCCAATAATCGTTGTGTACTTGGAGTGTTGTAGTCCAATTCTAAGGGATAATTGTTTCGCTTGTAGTGGTTTTAAGAAGTTCAGATTGTGATAAGTGGTTATGGTTGAACGACTTTCCTTGAATGGTAATAGATTGATCAAATGATTGTTGAGTGCTTGGGCATATTTTGGGATGTGTACAATCTTTGGGTCAAGGGAAACCGTCCGTTTTGGAGTCTAATGGTACTCGTTAAAGTTAAATGACCATTCAGTAGCGGAAACAGTTGAATTTGGAATTTTGTTGGTTTCAGTAGTGATTGAACCTTAGATTGGTTGGAGAAAGAATTTAAAGGTGTGTGGATCAGGACTGATTAGAAGTCGGGATCTGTCGTTGGAGAAGTATGGATCACTTAAGGTTGGGAGACAACCGAAGTCATGTAGTTAAGAGCTACTCTAGTAAGTTAAGAGTTCACTCGGATATAAGTGTAATGTGTCTAAGGGGACATTTGTTGTGAGTATCAGCATGAAGATTATCATGACAGTTCTGTCAAGTGGATCAGAGACAACTCCTCGTAAACAGAGGCAGTCCATTATGAGGGCATCGTTAAATGGGAAGCTAGATTTCGAGTACAGAATCTCTTTTAAGGATGGGAGGATGGTAACACTAGTAATTTTCGAGTAAGTATAATTTCAAGTCGGTGTAGAAATCTACGTTTCAAGAGAAATAGGAAAAATAGGATTTTGGATTGAATCCTAGATTTTATAGTCTTGTTGGATGGAGAATTCAAATACGAATCCAACAGTTCTTTCCGGAGCAAAAACGGAGCTAAAACGAAGAAGTTATGACCAAACAGTGATCGGGCAATAAACCGGGAGACCAGATTCGCACACGGGTTTTGGCGCTAGTGTAGCCGCACGAAGAACCGCGCGGAGCACCGAAACCTGCATAAAACGCAATTTTCAGCCCCATTCTTCATTTGTCCATAACTTTCTCCCCACAACTCCGATTTTTGTGATTCAAGTTGCTACGGTTTCGTTTTTGAGAGCTTTTCAAGGATATAGTAAGAGTATTGAAGTTTATTGGACGATCCAAGAGTATTGGGTGGTGGTTGAGGTAAGCTTCTCTCTTTTCTCCATCTATGGAAATTAGGGTTTTGGTATGAGTGGAGATTTTGATGTGAAATGTTTAGGGAACGATTCTAAGTGGTTAGATATGAATATTTATGGTTGGAAACTTGTGAATTTAGGTTTTTGGAAGATTTGGCTTGAGGATTCAAGTTTCCTCAAAGGAGCTAAAGTTTGGAGAAAATCTAGCTTTAGCCTAAATCTAGCAAGATGAGTTCAAGTTTATTTGTGAAAACGTTGTACATGCCAAAAGTGTTTATTTTAAAGTGTTTATGTGTTTTACATGAAATTGTCAATTGTTGATTTATTTGGTGGGTTTTGATTATGTTGGTCCCGAAGGCCTATACAAGTTTGTAGAAGGGGGGGGGGGGTTGAATACAAACACACAGATTTTACTTTTCTAAATTGTTTATTGATAAATCATTAACAATTTACAGCTTGTTGCGGAAACAAGATTAAGGATAAACCTAAATCTAAACAAGTTGGAACACTAAGGTTTCTTGCACTAAGAGAGATAAGGAAATTACTAATAATAACCTATCTTGAGATAAGAGATTGAACTTGTCCAGAGTTAGCAAGTTACTTCAAATGAAGTGGGTTCATCTCTTTATATACTGCATGCATTTAATGCAAGTCAGTATACACTTTACACGTGTCATCAGCTGGTTGGTTGCATGTCATTGACCTTGGTTGACAACCTTAGTAGCCGCATGGATGAACAGTGTAGTATCAGAGTGGTTGTACGATTTCAGACAGTCGGAGGTTCTTTTCTGACATTTCGTACGAAGTCGTGCAAGGGGGGTTAAGACAAAAGTACTTTGTACGGAGGACTTCATGATCAGCTTTCGTTGATTCGGAGCATTATCATTTTCTATTCAACGAATGATAAAGTTCAGCGATAGCTGAAGTCTTGTACTTGATACTTCACGTTGAGTGGACAAATCTGAGTCTTCGCTGATCCGCATCAGTTCATTAGGAGACTTGTCGCTGGTTCTTGAGCTTGATCTTCGACTTCAGCGTAGAACCTTTGTTGACGTGAAACTTGTCTTCAGGGATCATAAGTAAACAACTAACTTATCAGCGATCATCATAATGAATGAACAGACTCAGAGCATTTATGGTGAACAGTGTTCGCTGAATGTTTATTTTAAAGAGCGAGAGTTCCTATCAGCGGTACTGTAAGATCTTAGTACTTATCAGCGATAGTGAAACTCTAATAGGAGACTTTTATTGGTTGAGGAAGAGTAGGAGGAATATCCACAGCAGATGAAAGCAGGTCGATCTGTTTGTTTAAGATCTTCTCGACATGGCTTTTGAACTTTGAGCGCGATCCCTGAATGGCTAATTTTGTTTCTAACCATTCAGAGAGACCAAACTTTTCTAAGGTAGCAGCATAGAAGGTTTGCTTGGTTTTGTCATCTCTGTAGACATCCACTTCAACAACAGGAACTTCAGCGTACAGTCTTCCTCTGATGTTTGCCTTGATGATTTTGGATGGTCTAGATCGATAGGTCAGCATTTGTTTAGCCCATTCCAAAGTCGTATCAGAGACCTTAGTCTTTTCTCTAACGATCTCTTGAGCATCATCCCATAGCTGACGTTGAACATCAATGGGAACTCTTTTCAGCTTGGGGTCTTTTATTGATCGTTGAGTAAGCTTGATGGCGTATTCTCTGTCTTTTTCTCCAGCTTCCTTTCTTTCAGCGATTAGGCGTTCAGCTCTGAGGTGTTCCTTGTATTCCTTTTGGGAAATTCTGAACTTTGGAGGAACTGAAGGAAGTTGATCACGCCTCAGAATGATTCGCTGATCCTCGAATCGCTTTATTATCTCCTCTCTTCTTTTCTGATCCTCTTCACTTAGCTTTTGAGGAGCTAAGGAAGGTCTGTGTCTGTGCGAGAGTAGCTGTTCTTCAGGTTCATCAGTCTCAGAGATTAAATCTAAGACTGGGATTATTTCTTCAGCAGCAGCTGGTATTATTGGTGAAGTCGCAGTTGTGGAGCCTTCAGCGATATCCTCAAACAGGGGAGAGGACTAGCTGAAACACAGCGATCTTACAAGTAAGAACTTGGGTAGAATCAGAGAGAGAAAATTTGTTCAAGTGTATAGGCTTGGGTAGTAGAACTGATAGTGTATGATAGAGGAGGGATGGAGTGAGAGATGTTTAGTGTACCTGATAAACCGGCTTTTCAAGCAAGATCGTCAGATTGTCATCTTCAGCGACGCTTTTGCCTTTGCCTTTCTCAGCTCCAGAGGCTTAGGGCTTTGTCTTTGTCCGCTCCCCTGAAGGTTCATTTATCGAGATTCCCTTAAGAACTTTGATCTTCGGAGCAGGTTTGACGATAAAGAAGTCATCGTCATCTTCGTCATCATCATCATCATTCTTTGGAGAAGAGGATGGTTCATTATCAGGGATGTCGACGGCTTCATCATCTTCTGCTTCGGATTCGGTTTTATCAGCTTCTTCTTCGAGTTGCTCCCCCTCAGATATAGAGGCGAGCTTCTCGGTTTCCTCAGGGTTTTCATCTCCCTGAGGTCCAGCGGTGGTTTCTTCAGCATCCTTCTCTCCCCTGATAGATTCATCATGGGAAAGGTCTTCAGCGCTCTTGGAGAGATCTTCAGCGCTCTTCTCCCCCTCTTTTTCATGATGACTGGGGGAGGAATAGGTTGATTCAGCAGCTTTGGTAGGTTCTCTGTCTTCTTGGCCAGAGATACCTATACAACCTTCAATCTTTGCTATTCTGTCTTGAAGGCCAGAAATAGCAGGATTGATCTTCTCCAGTTCAGTGCGATCCGCCGCTGTGAAATTGTCAGATGCAGGGACAGGGGCAGGAGCAGGAGTATTCGCTTTGTGTAGGAGCTGCTCGATCATCGTTTTCATCGAACCAACATCGGTCTTTATAGAGCCTAAGTCAGTCTTTACAGTAGACATATCTCCCTCTAGTTGTCCAACCGATGTCTTCAGCGTTGTGACCTCGCTGGACATGGATGAAACTGTATTTTTGAGAGAGGTATAGTCTGTGTAGATGTCAGCGAGCACCTTGGCGAAGTCGCTGAGAGTTTTATCAACCTGCTTCATGTCATCTGTGGAAGCCTTCTTCTCTACCACCGTTGTCAGCTTGTTCAGATTCTCTCCAGCGTTTGTTACAGATGTAGAGTTCTTAGAAAGAGTAGTGGTGAGATCTATCAGCGTTGTCTCCACAGCTTTCAGAGAGGCGTTGATGTCTCCCAAATTAGGACCTGTAACATATAAGAACTTGTGAACATAGGAAAGCTCAGAAGTTTGGGGTTTAGTGACAGTGTTTATGGGTTGGTGTGTACCTGCAGGAGGATTGATGAACTCGTCAAAATTACGGGTTCCTGAAAAGTGTTCCATGTCATCTTCAAAAGTGCCCATGGATTGTCCTGCAGGTCCTGTCTTCATCATTCCTGGAGAATCAGCTTTAGGTTCCGTAGAAATGATGGCAGCTCCAGCGAGATCTGGAGGAGAGACCAAATGAATGGAGGGAGGAGCGAAGGATGATAATGGAGGTTGGGTTCTGAGTTCAGCGTTGGATTCGCTGATAAACACTTCATCAGTCTTTTGAGAGACTGAAGGAGGTTGGGTAGGTTCCAAGTTTGTAACCTCAGCGTTTAGAGACGCTGAAGTTGGGATGGAATGGATGGGTTGTTCAGGTGTGGCAGAGCGTACCACTGAACGTTCCTTCAGCTCTGCAGAAAGAGCTGAGGAGTCTTCAGCATGAGATTGCTGGGGCTGCTCCTTTGTTTTCTTGATCCTTTTAGAACCAAGTGGGGTAGATGATTGTTTCCTTTTCTTAGAAGGAGAGGATTTTGTGGCCAGGGTATCAGCGATGGGTATTGTCGCTGAAGGAGCCACAGAATTAGAAGAAGAAGGGTTGAGAAGAGTCAAGAGTGTAGAAAGACGTACCTCATTCACCATTGGTTTGAAGTCGAGTATCTTTAGGCCGACCTGAGAGAGTTTCAGGTCACCATCAGTTGGGTAGCTCTCCTTCAGGCCATATTGGAAGATGGCGCTGATGAATCGGGGGTAAGGAACCCATGGAGGTCTGTCAGCGACGGTGTCCACTCTTAGAACTAGGTCATCATAGATAATCGATGCCCAGTCTATGTTGAGACCTTTCAGCAGTGCATATCCCATTGATTGCTGAGGTTTAGCGGCTTGGTCAGAGGAGCCGCTCTTTGCAGTCATGCAGCTGATTAGATGAGCGAAGATGAAATTCATCTCGCTGGGCATTTTCGATTTCTTGATAATCGTCAGCTTCTTCTCGGCCTTCATGTCTCTGCCGATTTCCCATACATAGCCCAGTGCATCGAAAAATGCAATGATGGCTTCCCTGTCTGAGTTTTTCTTGGGGTCAGGGAGGGGAACGAATGGTTTTTCCTTGGTAGCGATGGGAAGGCTGAGAGCTTTGCGAATAATGGCAGGGGTGATCTTCATAGTGCCATATTCGATATTTCAGAGGATGCAATCGATTGTTTTGGAGGGGTCTTTGGCTGAAGGTAGTTGAGAGTGTCTGGCTGAGTACCAGAATTATGAGAGCAAAAGCTGATGTGCAAGAGGTGTTATGGTCAGGGCTGTGGAGATGCAGCAATTCTTTAGGAATTTCACAGCATCATCTAGATGTGTGACTTGCTTTCGAGGAGGAAACTCGAGAAGCGCATAGAGGTTGTTCACCTTAGTCCAATCCAGTTTGTCAAGGGCAAACTTGACTTGAGGAGCCTTGAGGATGTCCACTTCCTCAGAATCAGCGGAGATGTTCTCAGCGGTAGCAGGAATGTCAGACGATGCCATTTCTCTGTATTATCAGTTTAACCAAAGATGTTAACAAATAAGAATTATCTTAATGTGGAAAGATTTTCCATTAAGATGGTTCAAATTTTATCCATTTCATTTAGACACAAATGTCTTAATGAAGATTAGGGTTTTTCTTGATTTTAAGAAACGAAATGTAAAACCCATTTATTCTTGTTATCCAGTTTTCTATGAAGAAATAGATTCTGGAAACGAATGAAGAACAAGTTTAAGATTTTTGCATTTAAACTTGAAGAACAACCATGAAATGGTTGTGTTCATAAAACCATGAAAGAAAATGATTTCATTTTAAGAAGTTCTTTTGTTTGATATTGTTAAAACAAGGAAAAGATCGGAAACAAGTTATACGCATTTGGTAATAAATAAGAACATATTAACCTTGATGTTTGAAGAAGATGATGAACAGTTCTTTGAAGTTTTAGAAAGCACAAATGCAACAGTGAATTCTTTCTTGCGGAGGAAGATTGATCGCGTAAAAGAAAAATATAAACAAAGAATTTGTTTATATAGAGATTTTAGAGAGAGAAAGTCTTTGAGCGGGAAAAGATTTTCATCATGACACGGACACGTGTTTGCATTTGATTGGAAGTTTGAACGAGACGTGCAAACGTGTGTCAGAAAGAGAAAACGTGCCGGGGTTTATCCGTTGCAATGACGTCACAACTGTCCTTTCATATTCTTTTAGGATGTCTCTGAGGTTTTGAAAACTCAAGGACTCTTTTATAAACATGAAGCACTGAATGAAAATATCAGTTATGGTTTTAAGAATTTTCAAAATATCGCTGTTAAGGAAGAGATATTCAGCGATGCATTTTATTTTGAAATCTTGCATTTTCATGCGATTGTCAGAGAGATAAAACATACCTTGATATCAGCTTTAACCAAGCTTTATTCAGAGAGAAGATGATTGAATAGGTTATGAGTTGATTTTATCCTATCGCTGATAAATGTGAACCGTTGAGGATTTTACCCTTCAAAGTTCAGCATTCCAAGCTCGCTGATGAGAAAGTTGAATCTTGTCTCATCAAGAGGTTTGGTAAATAAATCAGCTAACTGATAATCAGTTGGGATAAAATGAAGTTCTATATCACCATTCATCACATGATCTCTGATAAAATGATATCTGATTTCTATGTGTTTGGTCTTTGAATGTAGTACTGGATTGTTTGGTATAGCGATGGCACTTGTGCTGTCGCAATAGATTGGAATTTTGGAGAGCTGAAGATCATAGTCTAGTAGCTGATTTCTCATCCACAAGACTTGAGAACAACAGCTTCCAGCAGCTACATATTCAGCTTCAGCTGTGGAAGTGGACACTGAATTTTGCTTTTTACTAGTCCAACTTACCAGCTTTCCACCCAGGAGCTGACATCCTCCTGTGGTGCTTTTCCTATCCATTTTGCAACCTGCAAAATCACTATCTGAATAGGCGGTTAGATCGAATCCTGAATCTTTGGGATACCAAAGACCTAGATTCGATGTACCCTTAAGGTATCGAAAGATTCGCTTTACAGCTTTCATATGAGATATCTTAGGTTCAGCTTGATATCGTGCACACAAGCATGTTGCAAACATGATATCGGGTCGGCTAGCTGTAAGATACAATAGTGAGCCGATCATCCCACGGTACAGCGTGACATTGACAGGAACACCCTTAGTGTCCTTATCAAGTGTCAGCGGTGGTGCCATAGGGGTTTTCATAGCTGAACTTTCAGTTAAATCAAATTTCTTCAGCATATCTTTAACATACTTTCCCTGATTAATAAAAGTTCCTTTTTCAGTTTGCTTAATCTGAAGACCAAGGAAATATGTTAGTTCACCCATCATGCTCATTTTATACTCATCTTTCATTCTATCAGCGAAACGAGTACAAAGCTCAGGGTTAGTAGAACCAAATATAATGTCATCAACATATATTTGAACTAGAATGATATGACCTTTCACTTTTCTAAAAAATAGAGTTTTGTCAATCTTACCTCGCTCAAATTTTTCAATATGGAGATAAGTAGAAAGAGTGTCATACCATGCACGAGGAGCTTGCTTCAAGCCATAAAGTGCCTTATCCAGTTTATAAACATAATCTGGACGCTTAGAATCTGAGAATCCTGGAGGTTGTTCCACATACACTTCTTCATTCAGCTTTCCATTCAGAAATGCTGACTTAACATCCATCTGATGTACTTTGAAGTTTTTGTGTACAGCATATGCTAAGAATAGACGAATAGATTCAAGTCTTGCTATTGGAGCAAATGTTTCGTCATAGTCTATACCTTCCTCTTGTCTGTATCCCTGAGCAACAAGACGAGCTTTGTTGCGGGTTACAGTACCATGTTCGTCCAACTTGTTTCGACAGACCCATTTAGTGCCTATTACTGTTTTATCAGTTGGTCTCCGAACAAGTTTCCAAACTTTGTTTCTTTCGAATTCAGTCAGCTCTTCTTGCATTGCGCTGACCCAGTTTGGATCTTTGAGGGCATCATCTATTTTCTTTGGTTCAGTTAGAGAAATAAAGTTAACAAATAAACAAATATTACCTGCACTTCGTCGAGTCTGAACACCAGCGTTTGGATCACCAAGAATTTGATCAATTGGGTGATTTATGGTCCATCGCTGAGCCGGAGCATAAGTCGCTGACTCATCTTGAACTGGAGGAGCTGAAGATGAGGCTTCAGCTACTTCTGAAGTTTCAGTTAAGAGAGGAATACTTGCATTTGTCATTTCATTTACTGATTGCTGAGAGATAGATGGAATGTCTGAGGCATTTGGTTCAGCGGTAGGTATAGTGTTTATAGGAACAGCTGAGACCCATGATGTTTCAGCTTCACTATTATGCATGTTTGGAATGATAGGACTATCATCTTCTACTGGATGAGCATGAGGAGTGGGAATATCTTCTGAATCACCAAGATGAGAAAACATCCATTGATTCAGTTCTTCAGTATCATCGGACGATTTAGAGTTCGCTGAACGGGATTCGTCAAACGTGACGTGAATAGTTTCTTCTACAGTTTGTCTTCTACGATTGAAGACTCTGAAGGCTTTGGAAACTGAGGAGTATCCAAGAAAGATTCCATCATCAGCCTTAGGATCAAACTTTCCAAGAGCATCTCTGTTGTTCAGTATGAAACACTGACATCCAAAGATGTGAAGAAAGCTGATTGAAGGCTTTCTCCCATGAAAGAGTTCATAGGCTGTCTTTTTGAATCTTTTTACTATTAGCGACCTGTTTTGCGTAAAACAAGCAGTGTTGACAGCTTCTGCCCAAAACTGAGTAGGCAGGTGAGAATCGCTGAGCATTGAACGTGCAGCTTCAATAATTGTTCTATTTCTTCTTTCAGCGACTCCATTTTGTTGCGGTGTTCTCACTGAAGAGAAGTTGTGAGAAATACCCTTACTCTCAAGGAAGGAATCAAGAGAACTGTTTTTGAATTCAGTCCCATGATCACTCCTTATTGAGCGAACGGTCAGATTGTTCAGGGTTTCCATCTTCCGAACAAAGGTGATGAGTTCTTCAGGGGTGTCACTCTTAGAACGGAGAAACATTACCCAAGTGAAGCGAGAGAATTCATCAACTATGACCAGCGTATATTTCTTTCCAGCGATGGATTGTTTGTTAACAGGGCCAAACAAATCCATATGGAGTAGTTGTAGAGGAGATGACACTGAAGAAACTTGCTTAGATTTAAAGCTTGCTTTGGTCTGCTTCCCTTTTTCACACGCTGAACATAAAGACTCTTTGGCGTATGAATGCTGAGGTAGACCAGTGACTAACTCTTTTGAAGAAAGAGTGTTCAGTGTCTTGAAATTTAGATGAGATAGCCTCTTATGCCATAGCCAGTTGACTTCAGATGAGGCCTTTGAGAAGAAACAGGAGTTCTCAGTGGTTGTTGAGTCCATGTTTATTACATAAACATTTTCCAAACGATAACCGCTGAGAGCTATCTTCTCCTTTTTGTCAGCGACAAAGCAGGATTCCTTAGTAAAGATTACTTTGTTATCCATGTCGCAAAGCTGACTGATGCTTAGAAGATTATGCTTCAGCCCATCAACATATGCGACTCTTCTGAAGGAGGTTGTACCATTTGAAAGTACACCATACCCTCGGGTATGTCCTTTTCCATTTCCATTTCCACCGAAAGTTACAGAGGGACCCTTCTCTTCCTTGTATTCAGCGAGCATGCTTTTCTTTCCAGTCATGTGTCTAGAGCATCCGCTATCAAGATACCAGATACCCTTCTTAACCTGCAATACATAGGAAGATTAGTTTTTCTTGTGTACCCACTTAACCATGTATACACATTTGTCAGTGGAAGTAGTTGGAATGGAAGATTCAGCAGTCTTCGCAGCATTTGAAGATTCATCTTTGTCTTTCTTCACTTTGGTTAATTTCTTAACCTCAGTGGTAGGATTCACCTTGACCTGATTTGCACCAGGGTTGGTCTTCTTTGCCTTGGGGGCAATCTTCACCTTAGCTATCTTTTCAGCTTTGGTGGCGGTGGCTGTGGGGCACTTACTAGCAATATGATCGGTAAGTCCACAGTGATAACATTTCCTATAACTAAAAGTAGTTCTAGGACCATTTGAATGCTGAGCTTTTAATTGTGAATTAGAAGTGCCAGCACCAAGTAAACTATTGGCTTTAGAAATGGGACGAACATTCAGTTCTTCAGATTTCTTACCAAGGACATCCACTCTGAGTCTAGGAGTAGATCGTTGAATAGATCCAGAGATCTGCTCCCTTGATCCAGAGGGATGAGTCACTGAAGCTTTAGAAGCATTCAGCTTTGGTACTAAGGTACCCTTCTGAGGATTCTGGTAAATAACAATTCCTTTACCTTTGTCTTTAGAGACAGAGGTAGGTTTTGAATAAACCATTTTCTCCTTGCCTTTTGAGGAGGTAGGAGTTTCCTCAGGGATTGGTGTAATGGACGAGGAGCACTGAGAAGATGAAGTATCAGCGACTGAGGATACGAACGTTCCAAATTTAAGCATCGAACGCTCAGTGGTTGGTTTTGGAGTATCATATTTGTAACCCAAACCACGTTTATCACTTAGGGGAATTTGAGACTTTATTATCTCAGTGATCTTTGTTGAAGAATTACACCATCCTTCAACAGTAGCTTTTTCAGCTTTTAATGCAGCGATATCTTCTGCTCGTTCGATTTTGACTAGCTGATTTAAATATACTTGATCTTTAAAATCTTTTTCAATTTTAGAAAGCTTTTCTATTTGAAGGTGGCAGTTTTTAAGCTTTTCAGCGAGATCAAGGTTTTGGTTTTCAACCACAATTTTGCCGTTCATGGCTTCGTATAAACTTCTAGTCAAGAGATCGATCTTACGGAGACTATCAGCTTCATAAATATTTGCAATATTGGTAAAGAAGGAAGGTGATACCTGAATAGCAGAGGTTGAAGTGGAGGGAATGTCTGAACTTTCTTCCTCTTCTTCAATCTTGGCCATAAGACATAGATTTGCTTCATCATCTTCAGAGTCAGATGATGATGTTTCTTCATCAGAAGTAGCCCAATCATAGTTAGCCATCAGGCCTTTACTCTTCTTCTTAAAGCTTTTCAGCTTAGCATATTTTTCTTTCAGCTTTGAATATTTGTCATCTTTATTCCTTGGAACAAAGGATTTCTTTGTAAAAGCTGAGGGTCTAGAAACTTTCTTAGACCTGCACTCGTTAGCGAAATGTCCTGTCTTTTCGCAGTTAAAACAAGTAGCAGTAGCCTTATCAACAAAAGCTGATGATCTAGGCTTGTCAGTTATGGAAAGAGGTTTGTTCTTTCTAAACATTTTCTTTTTGGAAAATCTCCTGAACTTCTTAGTTAGGAGAGCCAAAGATTCATCATCATCTGAATAATCAGAATCTGATGACCTTTCAGAGTTACTTTCTAACTCAGTGATAGTGACCGAGGGTCGCTGAGTAGAAGGTTCCTCTGAGATTAAAGCAACAGGGGTGCTTTTGGAATCTTTTACAAGATTCTTCTTAAGATGGCTCGATTGCTCATGATTCAGCAACGTGCCATATAAGGTTGAAAGGGTCATTGATTTTAGATCCTTTGACAGCTTGAGACACATAGAGTAATTGTCACAGCTTTCAGGTAAACATTCTAGAAACTTTGTCAGTACTTCAAAGTTAGAATATTCCTTACCAACAGTTTTCAAATCTATAATTAAACAATTAAAACGTTGGTGAACTTCAGAGAGAGATTCATTCTTACCAGAAATGAAGCTTTCGTATTGTCTTACCAGGTTGATCTTTCTTGAGTCCTGGACTTCAGAAGTTCCTTCATACTGAACACATATTGTGTCCCACATGGCTTTTGATATTTTCAGATTCATGACGGAATGGTAGACTTCGTCAGGAAGAGCCATGGATAGTATGGATCTGGCTTTTGTATCTATAGCCACTTTCTTCTTATCTTCGTCAGTCCATTGAAAGATTTCCTTAGGTACCAGCCTTTCTGGAATAGCAGGTCTATTCTCAGTGGCTGGAACAGCATCATCAATTCTTACAGGGATGAATGGACCATTCTCGAGATAGTAAGGCATAGTAGGGTCTACACCTTCTAAGAAGAGTGTCATCCTATTTTTTCATAAGTTGAAGTTATCTTTGGAAAATCTAGGGGGTTTAGCAAGAGAACCATTGTCTATATAATTTGTGTTTGTGTTGGTGGCCATTTTCAGATAATAGCAAGGAAGAGAAATATCTTAGATTAGATCTTGTTTATGAGATTAAACAAATCCGCTCTGATACCACTTGTTGGTCCCGAAGGCCTATACAAGTTTGTAGAAGGGGGGGGGGGGGTTGAATACAAACACACAGATTTTACTTTTCTAAATTGTTTATTGATAAATCATTAACAATTTACAGCTTGTTGCGGAAACAAGATTAAGGATAAACCTAAATCTAAACAAGTTGGAACACTAAGGTTTCTTGCACTAAGAGAGATAAGGAAATTACTAATAATAACCTATCTTGAGATAAGAGATTGAACTTGTCCAGAGTTAGCAAGTTACTTCAAATGAAGTGGGTTCATCTCTTTATATACTGCATGCATTTAATGCAAGTCAGTATACACTTTACACGTGTCATCAGCTGGTTGGTTGCATGTCATTGACCTTGGTTGACAACCTTAGTAGCCGCATGGATGAACAGTGTAGTATCAGAGTGGTTGTACGATTTCAGACAGTCGGAGGTTCTTTTCTGACATTTCGTACGGAGTCGTGCAAGGGGGTTAAGACAAAAGTACTTTGTACGGAGGACTTCATGATCAGCTTTCGTTGATTCGGAGCATTATCATTTTCTATTCAACGAATGATAAAGTTCAGCGATAGCTGAAGTCTTGTACTTGATACTTCACGTTGAGTGGACAAATCTGAGTCTTCGCTGATCCGCATCAGTTCATTAGGAGACTTGTCGCTGGTTCTTGAGCTTGATCTTCGACTTCAGCGTAGAACCTTTGTTGACGTGAAACTTGTCTTCAGGGATCATAAGTAAACAACTAACTTATCAGCGATCATCATAATGACTGAACAGACTCAGAGCATTTATGGTGAACAGTGTTCGCTGAATGTTTATTTTAAAGAGCGAGAATTCCTATCAGCGGTACTGTAAGATCTTAGTACTTATCAGCGATAGTGAAACTTTGATACATATTGTTTACTTACAATTTTCACTAAGTATAAGAGAGGGTCATTATCAAATCACTGAGGGTTTGGATCAACAGATTATTTGAAGTGTTGATCTTTACAAATCTTGTAAAACACCCACATTTGGGATTTTTGGGTAATTGATAAATAGATCACGAATGAAAGTGTTTTGTTAATTTATTGCATAAGTGGAGGTTGTTTGGTCAAAATACACTTTTAGTGTTTGTTGAGATTGTGCAATATTTATGACATGTTATGTTTGAAAATGTGAACGTGTGAGTTGTGGATTTTGGTCAATCTCGACCTTATGAACATTTTGAGAATTGTAAACCTTTTGATTTTGGGCCGAAGGCCAATTGAGAGTCAAGAGACAAAGATTTTGGGTAACTATGTATTTTGGTTTATTTAACTGTGATGGCTCACGTATTTAGCCAAACGTTTATTTTGCCTCTATGGGCTTGATTTATACTCAAATGGATATTTGTGGTGTTTGCCGGTTTTAGTAGTTCGAGATTGAGCTTTGGATGTGTTATGCACTTAATTGCGTTTTCTTTGAGAACATGCCCTTTTAAGTGTTTTGTCTCATAAGTGAATACCATTTGACATTTATGCACTCTTGGTACTTTTTGGGTTTTATAAACCATTGTGAATTATATACATTATCAAGTTATAAAGTATTTGAGTATATATGTATATATGGTTTGACTTCATGGGAAAGTGGTAGTGAAGGGGTTTTGAGCTAGTAATGCCTTGGAGCATGTATTTGCATAATGTGGGTTAGATACACTTCATATGCATATGTTGACTTTTAACAAATGGTCTATTGATCTTTTGAGCTTATGGCTCGGTTTTTGACTCTGTTGAGTCTTGAGGACATTTGTCCGATTTTGATAGCTCAATGTAGAGCTTTGGTTATGATTGCAAGTATTGCATTCTATTTGGGAATTACATGATTTGAATGCATTGGTTATTCTTTTGGAGTCATGTATAAATTTCTAAATTAAACAAGCTTGTTTGGATGGTGAGATCCCAAGGTAATGATCCGGTTTGGATTGAACTTGGTGGTTTTAGGCTAAAGATCCGGTTTGGGTTGATGTCTCCATGGACTAAAGATCCGGTTTGGGTCTATGTCTCACTAGGATAGAGATCCGGTTTGGGTTGATGCGTCACTTGACTAAAGATCCGGTTTGGGTTGATGTCACAATAGACTAAAGATACGGTTTGGATTGATGTCTTTTTAGACTAAAGACTCGGTTTGAGTTGATGTCTCCATGACTCCATGGGCTAAAGATCCGGTTTGGGTTGATTTCTAAGATTGACTAAAAACCTGGATAGGGTTGATGTCATAGGCTTTTCCATCCATGAAAACATGCTTGTAACTTATAATTGTGTTTTAACTTGTATATCCGCCACATTCGATGAAATCGGGTATCCCCCGTCACCGAAACATGTTGATTTGGGTAATTCTTTTATCCATGTTGTCGATGACGCATTATATTTATATGGATAGTTTTCCATGATTTATGGGCAGTATTTTATGCCTCATCCTTGTTTGAATGTTTCGATTATTGGAGTTTTATCTGCGTTGAGGTTATTTGGGAAGTTAATATTTATTCACATCTTGAGTGAGTTTTGGAATCGAGTCCATCGTTGAGAAATAATTTTCATTGGAGCTTTTGTCACGGAATTTGTGTGCGTTTTAAAATGGATTGTTGGTATATTTAATACAAATCCCCTTTTGAAAATCACGATTTAAGTTGCATCCTTTTTGTCTAACGAATTATTTAATCATGATGTAAACTCTTGAAGTCACTAGGCGTTAGCCTAACCTTTTTATTTGTCGGCATGTGCAACAGGTTCAGGTTGGGAATAGTTCTATTGACATTGTGAAGAGATGAGTGCTGGTAAGGCGCTCGAGAAGTGATTTGGGTTACATGGTCTCCCAAGAGTACACATAGGTCCACTGTTATCGATACAATATCATTTAAGTTAGACCTCGTGATTTCTAGCACGGTCTGATTATGTTTTAGGGTTCAATTATAAAGGAATTTGATTATAAGTTTGGTTTTAAGGATTTGGATTTTTAATGAATTTGGTATCCCAAATGTTTGTAATGAACCTATTTAAATTTGTTGTTTGGATTTATGTTTGAATTAGGGCTTGGATCACAAGGATTTGGACCAAGGATAAAGAACAACTAACAAATAATCAATTCATGAAGATGCAATCGATGAATCAAATAAGCAAACTAACATATTCATTTTTTAAACAATTGAAATGTTAAAATGACTAACTTATCCCTAAGGGAAGGGAACGTGATGCACTTAACGGACTCAAATCAGTGGCGTTAATTTGATGGACTAGTTTGGGTTTCGAAACACAAAAAATAAATTGTTGGTGTACTTTATAATTTTAGGAATGAACCAAAGGAGGCCATACACAAGAGACCACAAGTGTAATTCATTCTTTATTTATTTGAGAAAAGAAAAATACAAACAATAGGGACGAAAAACGAACTCTATTAAATTGATGGATGTAATATGTTAGGGACGAAAAAGAACTTTAGATGAATTGACTTTTTTTAATCCAATTTCATACCTTTAACTACCTTCATCTAGTTTCAACTTTTTTCAACTACTTTAAACTTTCTTCAACTACCTTCATTTACTTTTATCTTCATTTTTAGTTACTTTCATGAACTTTTACATAGGGGAATTAATTAAAATACCCTAAGTTTGACCCCTTCTTACCAAAATACCCTAAATCTCTACCGGTTTATCAAAATGCCCTAAATTTCCGCGGTGGGCCCCGCGCTCGCGGGCCCAGCCCACGTGTCACCCAGGTTTGGGCAAAATGTCCCGCGGAGCCCCCCAACTATGGCCGCGGTGACAAGTTTGGTCCCTGCCCGCGGTGACAATTTTGGCCTATCGCGGGCCCATCGCGGGGAACCACCACGGGCCAGGCCGAAACTTTGTGACACGTGGGTGTGGGCCCGCGATCGCGGGGGCCACCGCGAAAATTTGTGCCATTTTTGCAAACTGAAAGAGATTTAGGGTATTTTGGTAAAGCAAAGTTAAACTTGTGGCATTTTAATTAATTTCCCTTTTACATACTTTAATCACTTTGTGTGCATGAATTTGTTAAGGTTCTGGGCACGGTGATAAAAAAAAGGTGAATGAAGGTAGTTGAAGATAGATAAAGGTATATATGAATGTTGACCGATTCCGAGTCCACCAAATAATATATTCCAACTAATGGATATTTACATCCAAGATTGTAATAACGGTAAGTCGGGTTGAATTCACATGGACTCGGTATAACTTATTACGACTAGATAATTCACACACAAGAACATAAATTTAAAGTAAATACGAAAAAGGGGGGTTGAATTTGATTAATCAAACTAAGCATAGATAAAAAAGATTATAAAGTTGCAAAATATTAAAAGTCCAACAATAGCCTACACTGATAAGAACACACACAAACACTTATCATCGATCTCTTATTTGTAACGAAACGGACGAACCCAAATTGGTAAAACTTGCCAACAAGCTCTGGAAAATCCATGTTTTTCCTTAACTAAACATCGATTAAAATAAGCTCTTTAATCGAATCTTAAGTGCAAATAAGAGTAAAAATAAGCTCTTAAACTCCTAGGTGCAATTAGCTTTACCGGATAAGAAAAACACTAATTCAAAGTTATAATCTTGCAAGCTCGGCTGAAAAAGACCTTGATTGCTAGATTTCATGAACCCATCTCGAAAACCTTATTGAGATCAAGTAAGTTCAGTGTCACTTTACCGAAATCTCCAAACCATTACGTGTCTAGAAATTCGACTAACACACATTCACAAGAACATTGAGAAATTGACCAAATCACCCAATATTCAAGCAAAATTGAAATTAATAAAATAAACCCAACAATTAAACTTGTCTTAATCATTTACAAGGAATCTCAAAGCAATTGCATCCAAAATCAAATGTTTAACTACTGTTGGAATGAAGAAACTAGCCACACATGGCTAAACTAGGGTTAACAAGTCTAAAAGTGCAAGAAATTACCAAACTTAATGAAAGATTGATGATGAAAACTTCCCAATTCCATCAAAAATTGTTGCTGCATTTTTTTTCTTTCAACTCCTCCAAAACCCACGACTTTCTCTCCCCCTCTATTAGCAGTTTGGAGCGGGTTTTATACCCCTCTTCATGAAAAACCTTCGTTCAAATGGGAAACGTCACTTTGGTCCCTAAATTCCGGAAATCGCGAGTTTGGGGGCGGGTTTACCTGCGTGGGAAGTCGCCCGGGTCCAAAATACACATCGAACAGTGTCTCCGGCGAGTTCTCTGTCGGGTTTACCCGCATGAATAGTCTTTGCACCTCCATTTGATCGACCGACTGCTTCTGATGTTACACATTGCGTTTTTTTAGTCTAACAAGGTGATGGGTTCTAAATAAAAACAAATTTCTTAAGTGAAGCCCTTTTCGAAATAAAATGATAAAAATAATTGGGTTTTTAAACCATTTTGCAACATAAAAAATGTAGCTATCAAATTTATATGAAGGTTTTGTTTTCATGTTCGCACGATAAATCTTATGTACCACCCCAAAAATCTGGACAAGAGTGACTAAGATAAAACATTTGATAAACATAGAAAAACAGCACAAGATTCTTCCAAAAAAAACACACTTGCTTACTTACAACAGAAAACAAGGTAAGAAGTCAACAACCTTAGAATCCAATTCCTTATAAGGACTACATTAGAAGTGAGGTTACTAAAACCCAATAAAAGTTTTTACCTCCAAAATGATACGAAAAACATACCGATGAGCTAAGTCCTTCACAAGCCTTTATATATCACTCAACTCTCCTCAAGTGTGCTATACTGCTAGTACCAGACCTAATGCACATGTTGACAAGAAAAAGTATTGAACTTAAAGTCTAGTGTGTTTAAGCATTTTATATATTAAATATAAAATGGTAAAACTGAAAGAATAGTCTTTAATAACAACATTTCTTATTTGAAAATATGTTTTCATTGTAAAATATTTTTTTCAAAAGTGCACAAAACATGGAAAATTAAGAAACATAAAACATCTTGCCATGACAGGATAGACCTATTTCCACCGGATGTGATAGGAATACAAAAGTATGCCACAAATCGATGTTATTGAATTTCACCTCCACTGAGTGTCACCTTCAGTTGACTATAGTGCATAGTCCTCAGATGATCACCTCAAGTTCACAATATATTTAGTGCCCACTATTCCAGGTGTTAACTCAAGGATACCAAATCTTAGTGTTTATTCAACCTCTAGTTGAGTGACACCTTAAGGTTCCATTCGATCTTAAGTGTATGATCACTAACATTCAAGATAGGTACCTCAAAACTTTCTACTTGACAAAACAAACAATAATCCCACATGCATAAGGGTTAAAGCATCATAATCACAATTTCAGCAAATCTTAGCATGCAGGAGCAAATATACCTAATAACATATGTACTCTAATTGAGTATGCAATTTCAACCCTCTTAATTGGTGGTTTCGTGGGTTAGGTTTAATGGAGTTGTTAGTGGGTTGAAGGATTTGATGTTTTTTTACACCCAAGGCATATAAAATGTCAGGAACAAGCTGACCAACAATCGATTTTAATGACCGAGTATATTACCCAATAAGATAAGTGAAAGTGATGACTCTTCTAAGTAAACACTTACCCGACAAGCATTCCATAAACGGCCCCTTAATGTGAGGTTGTACAATTACACGCAGTAAATATGTTTTTTTAATAACGTGGGGTCGCAGAAATATTCAATGAGATCTCAAAACGCCTTAATAATTGATGCCCTTGTATTGTCATAATCATGTTTAATAATATTATTTTTATCTAATACAATGCGAGAAGTTAAACATTATGCGAGAATGTGAGAAGTGTGATATCATATATGATTACACGGCATGTGGGTGTGTGTAACGTCCCCAAAATCAAAACATGCATTAATCAAGAAATTAACATCCAGATTACATCAATAGCTTATTCATAAATATTCTTTTAATTAAACTAAGCAAGCATGACAACGGAAGTCTCTAATTCCACAACCGAGAACTCTATCTAGCCATCTTGGCCAGAACTTGAAGTCACTCTAAGCTTCAAACCCTCCAAGCCATCTCCTAGTTCTTATTAGAAGAACTCGTAGCGTGTTTACCTGAAAATGGTTTAGTTTTTTTGAAAAGCGAGGGTTAGACCAAAAGGTCTAGTGAATTCCCTGCATAAAACATTTATCACAGTATAAAATCATTTCATTGAAAATACATTCACATCTTTCTCATAAACATCATCCAAGGTTCAACACAGGGTTCAGGGATCGCATAAGCTACTCCGATCGGGGCCTAACGGACACCCTCTCGTCTACACCGGAATCCAAGTGGACCCCCTGTTCCTTCATGTAGGAGGAAACAAATTCCAACCTACAAGCTAACCTCCATATGCCCAAGGGATTAGAATCCCAAGGTACCCTGACCCCACTGTGCAACCGACTCCACATAGCATACACATACATTTGTAATCATATTCATGAAAACCTTAAACATCATTTTATTTGCAAATAAACATGCAAAACATGGAAACATGCATAACTTTTATAAATCAGTCCATGCTCGAAAAGGGAACCATATTCAGTAAAACATAGTACGTCATAAAAAGGTTGAGAGAACTCACCTCGATATCACTGAATGCACACTTGTTCTACCCTCGGGTTAACCAAACTTGACACCTAGAAGATCAGATAAATCCTTAATCAGTATCACTTACCCAGAGCTTTCCGGATACCAACTATTTCCCGGACGCAAGAACTTTTCGGACACCAGTCCGGACACACTACTTTCCGGACAAGGCAACCCGGACACTAGACCTATCTGGACAAAACCTTCCGGACACCCAAAACTTATCCGGAGACCCCCTTTCATCCGGATACTAAGGAATTTACCCGGAAACTTGCAAACTATCCGGACACTACTAAAACACCAGTGTCCGGAAACTGCGGCTGTTCGAAAAACAACATTCTAAAAGTGATTAAAACTCATTTATTTGATAACAGCTCGATTAGACAAACCTAAGGGTTCATCCACTAGTCATAATCACTCAATTAATTCCATTTTAAACCACCAAATCGACACCTTAAAAGCCAAAAACTCAAAATACCCATAAAGAGATATTTAGGTGAAAACATAGCAATCCTCACGATTTCATCCCCCAAATTCTTAAACAAAAGAGAAGAGAATGCTTGCAATAACTAGAAGAAAATAGATTAGATGATTACCTTCACAATTCTTTCCTTAAATTGAGAAATCCCCCACTTAGCTCTTTCTTCCCTTCTTCTCTTAGCCGCCAACCTCAAGAACAAATAACACTGATTTTCTAAAGAATGGTGCCCTAGGGATTTGGGCCCATTTTATACTCCTCAGAAATTGCCAAAAGGTCCCTCAAGTCTAACTTTATTTTATTAGATTTCAGCCACCAAACCTTCACATTTAAGCAAGAAACCCGGTTGTTACAGTGTGTTTAATCATAAATGATTAAACGTCTATGTATTGCCAATGTAACCTGCGTTTAATCATATATGATTAAGCTTGTGTATCATATATGATATCACATTTTTCGCATAAGGTTTAGCTTCTCGTTTGAACCATTCCCCTGTATATATATATTATGGTATTAGGGTGAACATGGTACGGTACCATGTTTTTTTTTCTCAATACCCGTGTACCAACCAATTATAATTGGTACACAAAAATTTATACCGGTTACCAACCAACTCTAATTGGTACCAACTTGATTGGTACCAACTTGATTGGTACCAACTTGATTGGTACCAACTTTTTTCGGTTGGTACATGTGGTATGACTTTGCACCAACATCTCAAAAGTTTACAAACCTAATGTCCAAAAACATGTTGTCCGTAAAACTTTTAGTTGTAAAACAATAAAATGCATGAGTTGGGGTCTTTGAGTTTGGGGGCCGAGTAAAACTTTCAATTTTTTACTGTAAATTGTAAACTGATAATGTTAAATTTACTAAATAAATAAATCTCTTTAAAAAGCAACTGGGTCATCTTATCATCCAATGCATAAAGAATACATTAATAATCAAATGTGTTTTATTTTATTGATTTTTTATTTACTAAATAATTAAAATTATATATATATATATATATATATAGATATAGAGGTGGGTTCAAATGAGAACGCTAACTATTTACGAGAACTACGAGAACGGCCGTCCATGTACAAAATCACTAGTGATTCGCGTACAAAATCACTGGTGATTCGCGCGACTTGCCACGCGACTTGCAAGTCGTGGCCCAAAGTGCGCGTGTCCAGAATTTTAATCACCAGTGATTTTGTAATCGAATCACTAGTAATTTTGTACATGGTCGGCCGTTCTCGTAAATAGTTCTCGTTTGAACCTTCTTCTATATATATATATATAGGCGAGGTCTCCGTTGCAAACCAGTCAGTTTGTGCAAACCCCGTGCAAACCAATCTACAATCATGAATCTGCAATTTTGTTATGTTGATGCTTCATGAATCTATATTTTGGCTTCATGAATATAAAATTTGGATTCATGAATATATAATTTGGCTTCATGAATCTATATTTTTCGATAGAGCCCTAAAATACCCTTATGGATATAAAAAGAAGTTATGGATAAAAAAAAATAAGTTACGTGATTGGTGGAGATGAAAAAATATGCTAAAAGCCCTAACATACCCTTATGGATAAAGAAAAAAAAGTTACGTGATTGGTAGATTGGTTTGCACAAACTGACTGGTTTGCAACGGAGACCTCCCCTATATATATATATATATATATAGGGGCTTAATCAAATGGGAATTAAGTAGTTCGTGATAACCGTAAGATCCAATGTAAACCACTCATTTAACTTTATTGATTTTATATTAATAATTAAATATAAAGGTTATATTAGTAATTATAAATTTGACAACTCAATCCCTTTGACTATGCCTAATAGGGCTTTTCTAAGTATACCATCCTGCCATTTTTGTATACCCCCTCCCCTCACACACTTCACTCTTTTTAATTTTTTATTTAAAAGTTACATTTTACCCCTCTATACTTATTTAATAATTTTACTTTATACCTTTTAGTTTTCTATTTTTCATTTTACATATTTATTATATTAACACATATAATCGTATATTAACTAAAATACGTTAAAAAAGACTTTTTAATTTAAACAAGTCACGTCATTATAATCATCTCGGCGATACCTTCGAAATGAGCTTAATATTGAATATTTTTTGATTTAATTATATTATTATACGTCATACGTTTACGTTATTTTTTTATATTGTTATTCGTCGATACCTTCTTATTTTTTATTTAACTATATTATTTCGAAATGAACCCAATATTAACTAAAATACGTTAAAAAATACGTTTTATTCCAACAAATTTCAACTTTGATTACTCATTTAAATCAATATATTCACGAGTACGGGTACGCTCTATATATTCTATATACATATCTAATCTACGTTGTATGGGACGATCCATGTACTTGCATCTTCAAATCGACAACGTGTCCAATGGTGTGTGAGTGTGGGCATTGGGTATTCTCCGTTTAATACCAGTTTTATGTAATGATTACCATTAACATGCACTATTGCAATTGACACGTGTTGGGATGATGACGGCGGTTGTGTCGTGAATGGTAAGTATGTCACACTACCTGCCATATTGAGAACATGTAGTATGACATTGGACTTTGAAGCAGCTAGAATTCCCATTTCAGGCATAACGATCCAATGAATAGGTGGTGCAAAGACGCCCTTCTGGAAAAAAATTCAATGCTTCGTAAATTCTTTGACACTCGTCGCTGCCAATCACATAAGAGTAATACTGTTGATACTCAGTTAGTTCAACAATTAACTCTCTGTGGATATTGTCCCATTCGTCTTCATGACCACCCAGACAAGTAGATATGGCTCGAAATCCACAATTTCCATCGCCCAATACATCTTGTATTTGTGTGATGTATAGATGAAATAAACTCGGGATTTGATCAAGATATGGATTTGGGGGGTGGGTTGTCGTGGGAAGTAGGAGCTATGCCTCGTTGATTCTTGATGAGCAAAACCTTCAGAGTTGATTATGTGTATCACATACAACCCTCAACGTCCACCAATTATGCTTAGCCGAACGTAGCGCTATCAACTCAAATGGGCAGTTAAACTTTCTTGTTCCAATATGACGACTGGAAACTTTCTTACTTTTGTAAACCCCACCATGTTCACACATAAACACGACTTTATAAACATCGTCATTTGGATAAGCCTTTGATCTTTTGATAATAACAACACAACCAACCGAACGTCCCACATTGTGCACCCATTCAGTAATTTCTTCTCAAGAACTGAACACCTGAAATTATTATATTTTGTTATAACTTTCACTTGTCCATGTAAGTATTAATAAACCTAAATGTTAGTTATCATAATATTGTACCTGGTTGGTGACAAATTCTGATGTTGGTGTCAAATCTTCTCCCATGTTTGTCATCTGCAACTTTGATATATATGTATATATATATATATATATATGAAGCATATATAGAGGGAGAGAGTGAGAGTGAGAGAGGGAGAGAGTGAGAGAAGGAGAGAATGAGAGTGAAATGGATGAAAACGAACGAAATCGTTCGTTCGATTTCAAATCGAATTATTTTAACTTTATTTCAAATCAAATTATTTATCGTTCGATATATATATATATATATATATATATATATATATATATATATATATATATAAAGAGTTTTTTAAAAAACTGATTTTTTTTGTATATATAACAATTGTACACAATATTCAAAACACTTAAGATAAAAACTGAATTTTTTTGTATATATAATAATTGTACACAATATTCAAAACACTTAAATTTTTTAAACTTAAGAACTTCTAAGAAAATAAACATAAAAAACTTATAATTAGTTATTTATTTTACTTTATATCTCTTCTCCTTTCATTTTACATCCTTATCATATCAACATACATAAACTAAAGTACATTTACTTTAATGGTCGGTTTCGGGTTAATGTCGGTCGGATTCAGGTTATTCATTTTTCGGGTTTCGGATTGCTTCGGGTCGGAATGATCAGTTTCGGGTTAATGTCAATCAAACGAGAGACTGATGAAACTGAAAATAAGTTTAAAATTTTAAAAACATTTTAACCGACTATAATTTACGATTTTCTAAAGATAATTAGATAAATAAATTTGTTTATATAACATTTAAAATATATATTTATTTTATTTCGGGTTTTCGGACGGGTCGGGTGTCCAAAGATGAAATGAAACAAAATAAAATAAAATTTTAAAATATATGTTTATCGAACGAATATTGTTTCAATTTTTTGACCAATTAACCATATTGGCCTTCAAATCAATAATGTATCGAAGAGACGATTATAATGGTGTAATTTGTTAAAATTAAAACGTATTTTTATGTAGTATATATGATATATAATACATTAATTAAATAAAAAAATATTCAATATTGGGCTCATTTCGAACGTATCGAAGAGACAATTATAATGGTGTAATTTGTTAAAATTAAAACATATTTTTAACGTATTTTAGCTAATATACGATTTTATGTGTTAATATGATAAAGGTGTAAAATGAAAATTAGAAAAGTAAAATGTATAAAGTAAAGTATTTAAATAACTTTAGGGGTATAAAATGTAAATGTTGAATTGGTTTTGGTTTGTGAGGGAGGAAGGTGGCCCACAATTGTTGCAGGGGTATACAATTTGGCAGGGGGTAGCCTTAGCAACACCCCGCCTAAAATCATGGGATATTTTGACCACACCTTCTCACCTCTTCCACCGCCTTCTCACAAATCTCTTCTGCAAATCCAACATCTTCTCTCCCTCTTCTTCTTCAACGAAAGCCACATGCTTAAGGAGCCCATCTCTCTTGATCTTAATGTTCCTCTCTGTTGGGTTACCAAAAACCTAAATTTTAGCCGATGAAAACCATATTTTCTGCCATGGTTTAATGTGTTTGATGTCTTCGACTGGGAGAATCGATTATGTTCGCAAAGTACGATCCACATAACCTTATCAAACAATGATTCGTCAGCAAAAAAATACGGCAGAACGATATCGAACGTATCTCGATAAAGTCCCGACGACGTGGCCAGAGGCAGAACATCGAGATGATGTATCCGTCAAGAAGTTCAAGGAATTTTGAATCAGTTCTTCAATATCAGGTCTCTTGTGACCGACTTGAATCATCACCAATATATTTGTGTTGACGAAATATTTTATTGTGGTAATGGTGGCCTCGTTGTATCTATAGTCCCTTCATGTTCTTGTAGCAATGGGTGATATTTTGGCTCTTCGGGCTTGATTATACACTAGTTACAATGGGTATCACAATGGAATATCTACCGAGTAGAATGAGTATCACGCGGATATCACAGTTGGTATCACAGTGAATTATCCATCGGGTACAATGGGTATCACAATGCATCATGGTTGGTATCACGCCTGCTTACACATTTTCTGGAAATCCAACGGGTATCACAATGCATCACAGTTGGTATCACCGAAGGTCGGAGATCGAGTTCGGAGATCAGAAAGAGGAGAGAGAAGATTTTTAGAGTACCTAAAAATACCCTTTCATTCAAATTTTAAGTCAAAATAACCAAAATTATTAATTTCCTGATTTATGGTTTGATTTGTGGATGAGATTGGATATCACGGTTATCACAAACAAATTAGTTCTCCCTTGAATGACCCCCTATATATATAAGTCGGTACGGTGCGGTATTTATCGTGGTAGACGATTTTCAATACCATGTACCAACCAACTTAATTGGTACCAATTAAATTGATACGGTTGGTAATAAATTAGTTGGTTTATCATGGTACAAACTTGACACCCTGGTAGCAAGGTTAGGTTTCATGACCATAAGTCCAACCATTTTTTGTAAGATCCGTGAGACTAAAAGTTTGGTATATGTTTGATTTTTTTTTCATATAAAGGTTTGGGTGTAGGGGCGGACCTACACACACCGTGGGGGGGGTTCCGTGCACCCGCTCAACCTCGTTTCATAAGGGCGACTAATTTTTCGAGACGTAAGATGCACCCGCTTGATTTTTGAGAGTGCTGATAAGTATTTTAGAATTAAACATGTAACAAAAATGAAATTTGGCGAGATGGATAGTCATCACTTGGTTAGCACTCCCAACTTTAAGATGTTTGGGGTTCGATTCCCACACTTAGCACTTTATGTATTTAATTTTTAGTCTAATAACTAAGAAACCCCATAACTCCTCTTTATAATTTACATTTAATACTATATTAATTTAATATGATGTTATTTGATCATTAACTTTCTCCAAAATTATAAAATTTTCATCTTTGTATTTCTAATTTGTTTTTCGTTATTGAGTTGCAAACCATCTAAAATATACTCTCGAAATCAACCAAAAAATCAAAAAATTCTCTTGAAATCAATAAAAAAAACCCTAAAAAATTCTCTCAAATCAACACAAAAAAATCCATCGAAAACCAACAAAAAAACTTAAAAAAACCTACGAAAAAATCAACCAAAAGACGAGAAAAATATATCGAAAACTAAAAGCTTAAAAAGTCCCCTAGAATTCGGCTAAAAACACATCGACAATAATTTCTTGAGTTTTTCGTTTGTGCACGTACTCACTCAACAAAAATCCTGGGTCCGCAACGGTTTGGGTGTTTGTGTTGTGAAGTATCTCGTTTTTTCATGTAAAGGTTTGGTGTAACCAAGTGATCCAATGATTATGAGGTGATCACATTGGTTTCATAAAAATTAGGTAATCTCACATTATGCCAAGCCTATAACAACAGCTGTTCTTCACTTTACAACAATGAGAACTAAGGCTGCGTTTGATTTGGCGGAATCCGACGGAATTGGAATGGTCAATTCCGTTGACCAAATTCCATTCCAATGTTTGGTTTGTCAAGAGATGGAATTGGATTCCTTCAATTCCATCAAAATATGGAATTGACTATTCCTGCTGAAAACTCACGGAATTGAAATCCATTCCACCATATTTTACATAAATGACAATAATACCCCCCATTTAATTCTAAAAACCCTACTTTTCTTCCTCCAATCGATTTCAAGATCGAACAAATAGCAATCGATTTCTTCAGCAATCGATTTCTTCCTCCACAACTCCATCATCGCAAGAACATTTCAAGATCGAACAATAGCAATCGATTTCTTCCTCCAATCGATTTCTTCAGCAATCGATTTCTTCCTCCACAACTCCATCATCGAAGGTTGGTTTTCTTCTTCACCAATCGATTTCTTCGACTGCAACTCCATCATCGAAGGTTGGTCTGCTTCTTCACGAATCGATTTCTTCGACTGCAACTGCATCATCGAAGGTTGGCAAAAAGACGTGCTACATGACATAATGATTACATGTATTATTTTACATAACATGATAATTGAGGATGAACGTGATCTCGATGCACCAATTGAAGTTGCAAGAGAAGTGCCACCGATAGAGGTTGAAACGGTGATGAATGATAATAACCAATTTCAACAATTTCTCGTTCTTATAGACAAATCAAAGACAAAGTGGCACACTTCGAGCTTCAGAATGCATTAATCGATCATTTGTGGGAAAAATATAGTAATGAAAATAATTAAATGCATATGTATTCTCTTCTTTATTTGTTTTAATGTAACTTTTATTGTTTAATAAAAAGTTTTGTTTTATGCATTAAAATAATTTAGTTCATAATTAATAAATAAAAAAAATAAAAAATAAAAAGTTATGATCTACATAAAAATATGGGTATAAACTGTAAAGTTAATAAATATAAGGATATTATTGAAAGTTTAATTAATTAATATAAAAATGATTTGGTGTAAAAAATAGTGTTACCCATTAGAGAATATTACTATTAACATTAAATTTTACACTACTTTTTAGACTAGTGTAAAATATAGTGTGACCCATTAGGAATGCCTTTAGTTTCATATGTAAACATGTAATCTCACGGTTTCATGAAAAATAGTTGGTCTCACATGATCCCAAGTCTGCTCATGTATATCCAAATAAATGACCGTTTATATTTTATTTGGTACTAAATCGTAGAGAGAAATAAAATGGTAATTCGAATCATTAATAATATTTAGATTCTTCATTCTAAATCAATCATCAATATATATATATATATATATATATATATAAAATAAAATGTAAAATAAAGAATTAAGGAGAAGCCTCCAATTAGGCTTTAGAATTTTCTTAGATTTTTGGTTTTTTTAAAAAAAACTGTTGCATTAATTGAGTAGAACCTTTCATTATCTTTTGTATTATTTTGTATACTTTGGTTTTGTATTATTTTGTATACTTTGTTTTATTATTATGTTTGTTTAAGCTAACAATGCTTATAAATCAATAAAATGTGTATTATTTTGGTATACTTTGTTTAATTATTTTTTTGTTTAAGCTAACAATGCTTATAAATCAATAAAATGTGTATATTTTGTATACTTTGTTTTATTATTATTTTTGTTTAACCTAACAATCAATCAATATATATATATATAAAGCAAAATGTAAAAGAGATGATTAAGGAGAAGCCTCCAATGAGGCTTTAGAAATTTCTTAGATTTTTGTTTTTTTTTTAAATTGTTGCATTAATTGAGTAGAACCTTTCATTATCTTTTGTATTATTTTGTATACTTTGGTTTTGTATTATTTTGGTATACTTTGTTTTATTATTATTTTTTGTTTAAGCTAACAATGCTTATAAATCAATCAATCATCAATATATATATAAAGAAAAATGTAAAAGAGAGGATTAAGGAGAAGCCTCCAATGAGGCTTTCAAATTTTCTTAGATTTTTGGTTTTTTAAAAAAAAATTGTTGCATTAATTGAGTAGAACCTTTCATTATCTTTTGTATTATTTTGTATACTTTGGTTTTGTATTATTTTGGTATACTTTGTTTTATTATTTTTTTTGTTTAAGCTAACGATGCTTATAAATCAATAAAATGTGTATTGTTTTGGTATACTTTGTTTTTTTTAAGCTAACAATGCTTATAAATCAATAAAATGTGTATTATTTTGGTATACTTTGTTTAATTATTTTTTTGTTTAAGCTAACAATGCTTATAAATCAATAAAATGTGTATATTTTGTATACTTTGTTTTATTATTTTTTTGTTTAACCTAACAATGCTTATAAATCAATAAAATGTGTATATTTTGTAAATCTAACAAAATGCTTAATAATCAAAGTTTTTTTTTTCTTATTAGGCTAACAATCTAACAAAATGCTTAATAATCAAAGTCTTTTTCTTATTAGGCTAACAATGCTTATAATTCGAAACTTATTATTAAAGTTAACATAATATATGTAAGTTATGTTTATCGTCACGGCGCAACGGGCGGTGCACACTGCTAGTTGAAACATAAAACAAAAGATTGTGATGGAATATGGGTAAAATATAAATAGTAACAATCACGTGGGAAATGCCCTCGGGTGAGCTAACTCCAAAAACCCGTCCTCAGTTCGGATTGCAGGCTGCAACTCGCCTGCATGAAGCCGGAATCGCTAGTAATCGCCGGTCAGCCATACGGCGGTGAATCCGTTCCCGGGCCTTGTACACACCGCCCGTCACACTATGGGAGCTGGCCATGCCCGAAGTCGTTACCTTAACCGCAAGGAGGGGGATGCCGAAGGCAGGGCTAGTGACTGGAGTGAAGTCGTAACAAGGTAGCCGTACTGGAAGGTGCGGCTGGATCACCTCCTAAAATAGTGACACAGACAGAATAAGATGCCAAATTCTGAGAACATGACTCTCACCAATCATTGTCACCTCCAACCAACCAACCATCTCTATAAATATATAAATAATTAATTATGGCATCATATCCATCTGCTAACAAGTAAAAAGACAAGTTCTAAACCAAAGGGGTATAACAACTCTTTCTTTTTCAGATGAATAAAATAGGACTTCTTTCTCCAGAATAATATTATACCAAAAGAGGAAAATGTACAAATTTCATTGCATGATGTACACACATCACAAAATTATAAAAATGATTGATAGACAGAAGGATGAATGAATTTGAGAGGGTTGGGTAATCCAATACCTAAAAACCCTAACCAATTGAAGACAGATCTTGGTTGTTCTTGAGAAATATCAAGCCCGCGTTTACCGCCAGCCGCCCGCAGTTAATATGGTGCATGAAGACCGCCTGCCGATGTTCTCGAGGTCCCTATAGCCTGCACCAACACACAATTGTCATTTTTCAACAACAAAAACTCCGTGTATTCCAAAATAATACTAGAGAGGTTTAGGGGAAAACCTCAAATAAATGAAATCCAGACAGTATGCACATGTGCATACAACTGAGCAGTTTTTGTTGTTTTTTATGCACGTGTGCATGTTACAAATTGTTTGTATGCACAGGTGCATACCGTCCAGATGATGGTCAAAACCAAATGATCCAATATATCTAACTCGGGGTGGCAGTGTTTCTTTCCAGAAGAACAATCCTATTTATGTTCTTTACAACTAGATATACAATGTAATATGTAAATTTGCAAGCAAATGTGATATATTTAAACCATAGCAGACAAATTCCAATAGAAAAATACCATATCTTCAACTATTTATCAGACCAAGTTAAAGTGACTCACCTCTCTGCATGCATATGGAGACAGGCTGGCATCAGACCCAATGCTTGATCTGTTAGTGCAAGGGTGAAGTTGTCCATATCCCAATCTTGAATCAAAGCCCATACCCGAGCCGCCGCTATGCTCACCTTCAACAACCGGGAAACTTGAATTCTGTACTTGTACACCAAATGGATCCACTCTCGTGGAAAACAGGTTCGTATCATGCACCAAATTCATAATATGATCCCTTTGAGGAGTTGAATCAAGTTGAGACCCAAATAATCTAATTCCTGAAGAAGAGGATGGTGGTGTTCCGTTATTTCTACCAACTAAATCACTCGTTCTATTATTATTTAGCAACCGATGATGCATCTGACGATGTATTCTGCGCCTATCTCTTAACGTGGTTGCTACAGTTCCAGCAGGAGCAGGCATAAAATCAGCACCAGGAAGTCTAGGTTCAGGGGGAAGGCGAGTTTGTTGTGTCAAGGGCGTTTCGGGTACATACAACTCATTAAGATCAAAACCTCCAGCAGTTGGAGATGGTAGTAGATCTGATCCAATGCCACTTAATCTTCGATCTGAATTTAGGGAACTAAAAACAGTAGGTCTGCATCCTTCACAATACCAATTTCCTTCAGGTACTTCACGTCCAAGACCAACACAAAAAGTGTGTGCAGGTGAATCACATATATCACATAGTAACATTAAAGCATCCTCCCCGCCATGGTGGCATTCAGTACATATCACACTTTCGTATGGATCAAGATAACCCCTCAGCTCTTCCTCAGATGGTTGGTAAACCTGCAGAAAGCAGTCCACAACAATTATGATTAGTTAGAGAAATCGAGTGCATATAAAGATATGGTAATATATATAGGGTTAGGTTCCGGTGAGAAGCTAAGGTTAACATGAGAAGCGTGAGAAGTGATTATCAACCATTGGATGAGAAATGGATGCACATAGAATGAGATGCACCGAGATAAGATGCATCGAGATTTAACAGATCAATTCCCTTCTAAGGCGCAATTCATGGGAGGGCATTTTATTAAAAGTGATCAACGGTTCAAATCCACTTATCACGTTAACCTCAACTTCTCACATGATCCTTCGCCTATATATATATATATATATAGAGAGAGAGAGAGAGAGAGAAAGAGGGAGGTTAAGGGAAAACTTAAAAAATGGAAAACTGAGGAACACCCTAGTAGCCCTTCATCCGAACGGTATGCACTTAACTTAAGTTGTTTTTTGATTTTTATGCACATGTTACATATTACTTGTATGCACGAGTGCATATCGTCTACCATGTTGTTCCTCAGTTTTCCATTTTTTTGAGGTTTTCACCTGAACCTGATCCTATATTGGGTTGCTTCTTTCCTAGAATGCTCAGAAATGGTTCAGATTACTAACCTGATCACACTCAGGAACGGGTATAACCACAGTCCTCAAATCAAACCCTGAGTCTGATTTTGCAGCCTTTGTTATTGTTGCAAATCGTTGCTTGCAGAGAGGGCAACGAGATTCCACTTTCGACCATTCCATGATACAAGAGAAACAAAAATAATGGCGACAACAGTTTAGTACCCCTCTCACAGTTCTTTTCCCTTCTTCGGATAAACAAATTCCACAAACTTGCTTCCCTACTTCATCCTTCTTTATATCTTCTACCTTTTCTTTACCTTTTCGTACCGGATTTTTTCTTTGTTCAAATACTGGTTCTTCTCCATGCTTTCCACAGGTGGAGCTTCTCAATTTAGCTCTCAAATTTGCACAGTATACACTGGCTTCTCGCATCTGTTCTCTCTCTTCCTCCGAGATTGTGTACTCATGATCCAACGATGGAGAACTAACGAAATCTGAATCAGATTCTACTGTCATTCTCTGTTTTCGTCGCCTAGGAATTTTCTTGCTTCGTTTTTCACCCGGGTTTTTGTTTGTGGCAGCTGTCTGTTTGGAAGAGCCTGACTTTTGGCCGTTTCTTTGTTTTGGTCTCGTGGGCTTTTTAATCTTTGACTTTTTGCTTTTTTTCTGTCGTCCCCCAACAATGCTTTTCTTCTGTGGATGATGCCTACTTATGGTCTCGTTTTTCTTCATCTTTGGACTGTCATCGTCGTAATCAACGAAATCACTCTCACTTAATATAAATTCTGCATCGTTTTCATCCTCCTCTTCCTGATTGTCTTCTTTATATGAAACAGTCCTCTTTTCTTTAGTCTCCTTCATCTGGTTTCCCCTTCTACTTCTAGACATAAACTCGGAATTATCTTCATCTTCATCTTCATCTTCATCTTCATCATCATCATCATCATCATCTGTATATGAAACCTTCCTCTTTTCACGAAGCTTTTTTTCCTGGCTTACCTTCCTACCCGAATGCATAAATTTTGCATCATCATTCACATCATCGTCCACATCATCTTCAGTATCAGAAATCCTTTTCTTCCTCTGATGCTTCTTTCTCTGGTTCCTCTTTCTACCAGAAGACACAAGTTCTGCATAGTCTTCTTCTTCCTCCTCATCATCCAATTCTGTATATGAAATCCTCTTCTTTTCCCTAGCCTTCTTTATTTGCTCAGCTCTCCTACTTAAAGACATAAATTCTGCATCATCATCTTCATCTTCATCATCATCATCTTGGTCTTCATCTTCATCTTCATCTTCATCTTTTGTATAAACAACCCTTCTCCTTTTCTGAGGCTTCTTTATCTCATCTCCCTTCCTACGTGAACAAGTCCTGCGGGTGCTTCTTGATCTCACGGCCCTCCTGGGCTGTTCAAAATCAGCTAATATTTCGTCTGATTCATCACCATCTAAAGAATAACAGTCGTCTGAATCTTCATAATCTTCATCTTCAGTCACCTTATATTCCTCATCTGATTCTTCTGAGTCTTGTCCCCTTTGTTGAATTCTTTTCAGATTACATCCCTTCACACCAACCCTGTTCCCCTTTGCCATCTGTTCTTGCACCCCAGATAAGCACAAAGACAACTCTCACTCTGAATGAAATAAGAGTACATAGATCACAATTCACAATTCACAATACACAGAACAGTTAGCATACGAAGAAGATCTGGTACTTCTAAATGCACTATACTTGGCAAGGATATCTAAATTTGAAGAATATTAGCAAAACAGTATTTGAAAAAGGTTACAACTTCATATAAACCCTAATGAAATCAGGTTTTTGTATCATAATCCAACCAGTGACATCATCTAATTTGATTTTAAAGCATCAATTGCTATTGATAACAATAGAAATAATTGAAGAACAAAAAATACCCTAAATTAATATCAAATTAAGCACGAAATGAAGTTTATTTTCTAAAGTAGAATAACAACAGAAAAAAGTAAAGCATCCTGGATAAGTTGTTGCTGACGATATCTATATCTCAAATCAAAACCCTAGATCATCAAACTCATCTTAACAATTCAACTAATCAATGATCATGAACAATAAAATCGATACTATTCATAACTGTTACACATCTGATATCCGTTCATTTGAAATCATCAAAAAAAGGCGAATTTGTGCATAGAAATGGTAAAGAGTAAAAAGGGGAAAACACAATCCACAAAAAGTAAACCAAAGTAAGCCAAAACCAGTAGATAAACTTGAAAGAATTCAAGAGATTTTCAGGAACAATTACAGAGAAAAGATTGTGTTAAGAGAGAGAAGAGGGGAGGATTTGGTTTACCTGCAGAGGAAGAGAAGTCGAAGAAGGTGCAACGAAGGCCGACGAAAATGAGTTTACCGTTCCTTTATATAGATGCGACGCCACGCGGTAAGTGCAAATGTCATCCTCCTTTTATATCTATTTTAGATATTTTTACATAAATTATATTAATATAATATTTTTTAATTTATCTTTTCAATACATTTTAAAAAAAAACTTAATATAAAATAATAAAAATTCAATCTCATTGGTGGGATTAAATAAAATAATAATTTCTCTCTTCTATCATTAAGTTTAGATAATTCTTTAAACTTTGAAAATTTTCAAGTTTTTTTTATTATAGCAAACAAGATAGCAAAGGGGTTTAGAAAACAAAAACTTAAATTATGATTTCAGTTCTTGGGGTTTGTTAATAACTTTTATTTTTGTTTTTGTGATTTAAAAATAGTAGTTTTCGGTTCTTACGGTTTTTAATTTATTATTGTTTTCGTTTTTAGATTAATTCATATCTTTTAAGTATACAAGGAGCTAAATTAGTGAAAAATTATAAATTATATATAGACTGAAATTGCATTTTAAACAAAACATAGGGACTAAAATTATAATTTTTAACAACCCAAAGGACGAAAACATAATTTACAATTTTAGTCTTTTTCTTTTTCACTTTGTAAATATGAGATATACTATAACAATTTTATACGTTATTCTTTATTTTATTTTAAAAATAGTCTCTGATTATTAACTTTTTTTATTTTCTTCGTTAGAGCATCTCCAACCATACGCTATTTCCCTCTTTTTGCCGTTTGTTTCATTTCAATCACACCCCAAACGGGAAATTTTTTTGCCGGGAGAATGGAAGACGTTTGGCGTGTAAATTGTGCACGGCATTTTGAAGAGGGCCCACCACTACTCTTTTTTATATTAATATTTAATAACTTAAATTCAATTAATTCTTTATTTTTTCCAGTTTAAAATGTAAATTAATATTTATATATTACTTTGGTGTTTAAAATATGTTATTTTAATGTGGGGCCCATAAATTTAATGTTTTTTTAATATGATTGGAGTTGAGGTTTTTTTTTGTGTTGGGTCCACCATAATTGGTGTTTTTTTTGTGTCAAGGTTGGAGATGCTCTTAGGACATCTCCAATCGTACTCTAAAAAAAACACAAAAAACACCAATTATGGTGGGCACAACACCAAAAAAAAACCTCAACTCCAATCATACTCTAAAAAAAACACCAAATTTGTGGACCCCATATTAAAATAACATATTTTATCTACTATTAATTATTATAAAATATGTTGATTATATAATACTTAAAAGTTAAATAAATATTATAAAAAAGTGAATAGTGGTGGGCCCAAAGTTTTTGGAGTGTGAAAACCATACTCCAATTTTTTTTGGAGTTTGACGTACAATTGGATGATGAATCAACACCATATTTGATAATTGGAGTATGATTGGATGATGCTCTTAGAGTGAGTGATATTAGTCTATAATTTGCATTTTAAAATAAATAAGACAAGCAATTACAATATTTTCTTTATTAACTTTTATAATTAATTATATTTTTAAAATATATATACATAATTAGTACGGAACAAAATATTTACAAAGAAGTTTTTTTTTTCAAACTAAATATGTAAATCAGTACATATTCTCTTATCTCCAAAAGTAAAGAGTATTTAATAAATACTTTCTATTCTTGAAAATAACTTTTATAAATTTCTTATTTTGGAGAATTCTCATAACTCTCTTTTTTTCTTCATTTTAAAAATTAATTTTAGGGTTCGATTAGTATCAATTTTTATCAACAACAATAGAACCCTAGAATTTATATTTTCTATATTTAAGTATTTTCATAGAAAACGTTTAAAACATTGTAAACATCGACTATTATTACGCAGCTTTAAAATCATTTATTTTTTTGCTTTTTTTGATTTACCTATTTAAGACGTTATAAATAAAATATAACAGAATTGATCTTGCACATAAATATTATTTCCTCTGACTTTAATGAAGAACGTTTCATAAGTTATAGTTATTGACAAGTGAAACATGTGATCTCTATATTTGTAAATATTAGATAAAAATAATAGGGAATGTAATTAAAATACCCAAAGTTTGACTTTGTTTTACCAAAATACCCATTTTCTCTCAAATTTTACCAAAATACCAATTTTTTCCGCGAAAAAAGTCCGCGATCGCGGACAGGGACCATTTTTGCCATTTTTGAAAATTGTCATCCCGCGAACGCGGGGGAGTGTCCCGGGATGTATCAATTTTGGTGCTTTTTTAATGTTTTGATTTGAAATTTACACTTTCAACCCCTATATTTATTTACTTACTTTATTTTATACCTTTTACTTTCATAATTTTAATTTTACATTTAACACATATAATCGTTTATTAACTAAAATACGTTAAAAAATACGTTTTAATTTTAACAAGTTACACCATTATAATCGTCTCTTCGATACGTTCGAAATGAGCCTAATATTGAATTTTTTTTATTTATAAATCATATATATACTACATAAAAATATTTTTAATATTTACAATTCATACTCTTATAGTTAATTATTTAATTTATGGTACATCTCTTATTTTTTTCAATTTTGTTTTACACTTCTATCGCATTAACATAATAATCATATATTAACTAATTCATTAAATCGTTTTAAATTATTATTATTTGTATGTGTTTATAGATATCGTGAACGTCAATAGGACAAGGTTTCACGAGAAGAATATGAAATGGGGTTTTGACAAGTTGGTATCACTGGACTGATTTAAGAATTGTGAAAATGGGTGTTGGGTCATCAAGATTTGAAGATGACCTCATGATCTCCTTTTATACTTTGAAAAACATTTTATACTTAGAGAAATTTTGGACGCATGGTTCTTTGTAATGACTTGTACAAGATAGCAAATGTTTGGTAAAGTCAAAGATCAACCAAAGTCAAGATTAAAGATTCTCTCATTGTGGAAGTGAAAGATCTTTTCTCAACACATACAAGTCATTGTCCACCGATGATGTTCTCACACATCGGTGGACATATCTCCACCGAAATCTCTCTTTGTTTCGGCCAAAGAATCCCACCAATGGAAGTCCAATTTCGGTGGGATCTCAAAGAAGTCTCAAAGATGCTTTCTCCAAAGATGATGTCACATATCCCAAAGATGATGTCACATATCTCAAAGATGTGTCACATATCTCAAAGCTATCATCGGTGGGATCTCAAAGAAGTCTCAAAGATGCTTTCTCCAAAGATGATGTCACATATCCCAAAGATGATGTCACATATCTCAAAGATGTGTCATATATCTCAAAGCTATCATCGGTAGGATCTCAAAGAAGTCTCAAAGATGCTTTCTCCAAAGATGATGTCACATATCCCAAAGATGATGTCACATATCTCAAAGATGTGTCATATATCTCAAAGCTATCATCGGTGGGATCTCAAAGAAGTTTCAAAGATGCTTTCTTCAAAGATGTGTCACATATCTCAAAGATGTGTCACCGAAGTCAAAGATGCTTTTCTTCAAAGATGTGACACATATCTCAAAGATGCTTTTTCTTCAAAGATGTCACATATCTCAAAGCTTCCTTCAGTGATGTAATATTTAGAAGACAAATTGAGAAGATATTTTCTACATGGATAAAGTGACATTTTGTCTTATTACCCTTTACCATGCAAAGTCCTTTTCTTCTGCATGGGCTCTTCTGCATGGGCTCTTCTGACTGTACCTTGTAAAAGGTGACAAGGACTTCACAACTCTCCAGAAGTCAACATCCTCAGCAAGTGTGAAGATGACAAGTGTCCCAAGCATTCAATGCTTGCACACTCCTTGTCACTATAAAAGGAAGACCTCTCCATGCAGAAGATAACTAACGTCTTGAGAGACTTGAAGATTACTGTGTGCTCCTAGATATTCTACGCAAACTGGAAGATTTCTCTTAGTGCAAGAATTTCCATTTTGCTTGAAAAACTTTACAGCTTTGTTCTAAGTGTTCTTAGTTGGTTTGTTAGTATACTTTGTGTAAGATTGTTAGAATAGTTTATCTGTTCTTTTCCGCAACAGTCTTAAGTTTTCTATGTGTAATTCTTGTTGAAAGATTTTCAATAATAGAATTAAAACTTGTGAAAATTTTGAGTATTGTATTCAACCCCCCCCCCTTCTACAATACTTGTTATAGCCATCTGGGACTAACAAGTGGTATCAGAGCAGGAAGTTTAATTCATAAACTTGATCTGCAATGGTTGCTTCTTCTTCCAAAAATGAAGCTTTTTCTCAAAACACTTTTTCTGAAAACGGCTCTATAGCCAAACCTCCCAAGTTTAATTCCAACAACTTTTCTTTGTGGAAAAGCCGGATGATGCTTTTCATGGAAGGAATGGATAGTAGATATCCAACCATTCTAAGTGAGGGACCCATAGTTCCTAGAGTCTGGTCTCGCTATGAAAGCAAAAAATCTGGCAAGGAAGTTGTTGGCAAAGATGATTCTGATGATTCATCTGATGAAGAAAAATCTGCTACTACTGGTCGTTACATTCTTAAAAATCCTAAGAAATACACTGATGAGGAAAAACGGCTTGTGTCTCTTGATTCTAAAGTTAGAACCATCATTGCTCTATCTCTTCCTGATGAAGTGTACCACTCTCTGGTAAATCTCTCTACTGCCAAAGAGATGTGGTCCACTCTATGTGTTTTGTACGAAGGTACAAATGAAGTTAAAAAGAGCAGAAAGATTAGTCTTGTTAGAAAATTTGAACTCTTTTCTTATGAGAAAGAAGAATCTCTCTCCATCTACTATAATCGCTTTAACAGTCTTCTTAATGATTTAAATCTGTTAGGTAGAGTGTATGACAATGAGGAAATCTTGTGCAAATTTATGGACTGTCTTCCTGATTTTTGAGAAAACATTTGTACTTGTATAAAGACAACCAAGGATCTTGATCATATGCCTCTTACTGTTCTTTATGGAACTCTTTTCAACTATGAGCAAACGAAGCTGCAAAGGTATATAAAGAGCTCTTCTCTAGCTCTCCTAAGTGACTCTTCCAAAAGGACCAAGTGTATTCCAAGAATCACCTACCCATCTGACTCTGATCATGATAGTCAAGAAGATCCCAATGATCATTCGGAGGCATATCTTAGTGATGCTGAGGATGAATGTGAGGAAACTTCAATTGATAAATTATCTGATGAAATGGCCATGTTGGATGGGTATTCTAAATCCAAATCCTACCACCCTTCTAGAAAATCTAAGTCTCTCTCCAAACACTCTTCTTTGGACAAATCTAACGAGGAATGTTTTAACTGTGGTAAAAAGGGTCATTTTGCTTCTGAGTGTAGAAGTAAACATGTTGATAGAACCAGAACCTCTTCCTCAGACCGATTTTCCTCAAAATCGGGAAGATCCAAATATGATTCCCAAAAGTTCAACCAATCTTTCTCTTCTGCAGATTCTGACAGGGATGAAAGATACAAGGAGAAATACAAGAGAGAAAAGGAAAGAAATGAAAAACTTGTCAGAAAAGCAAAGGGTCTGCCTGCTAAAACTCAAGATTTGGCAGATGAACCCACATCTGAAAGCGAATGACTCCTCAACTGCTCTTGTATCAGCTAAGTGCTTTTCCTACTCTTCACAGGTACATACTATGTGTTTCATCTATCTTTTATGAATCCTCCTATTTCAAATTCTTTTGGATATGTGTCCATGAATTCTGCCGACACATCTGAAGACTTAAAATATGGAATATTTTTTAAAGGCTAGTCTCTGGGTGCTGATTCTTTCTTGAAAATAAATTCTTCAAATCTTTCTAAAAACTACCTGTGTGACTTCCTCTACCGATTTTCTTCCCAGATCTGTGTGTCTCAAAATGTCCAATTCAAGGGAAAAGATTTTGGTCCTCCCAAAATTTGAAAAAGGAATTTTAGGTGCTGCACCCCAAATCTTTGATTCCTCATCAAATTCTTTGAGGACATTTTTTAAAAGGAAAAATAAGGAAAAATATCACAATTCTAAAAAGATCTTTCTTTATAGAAAATGATATCTGTGGTGATGTTTCTCATTTTGCCAAAGACTGTCTGAAAGAAAGAATTGATCTAAGTGACCCCAATTCTTTTCCTTCTAACCCAAAAGGACCCACCACAAAATGGGTACCTAGAAAATAAATTCTTTGTGATTGCAGATTTTGAGATGGACAGATGGATCTATGTGCAAGAATATCAAAGTGAGAAATTTGAAGAAATCTTCAAGATTATCATGCAACATAATAAGTCATCTTGGCATGTGCAATAATCAATAACTATGTGTCCTAAGTTTCCACCGAATTCTCATTGGTGGACACTATTCTTCTCTCACAAATCTCCTTTCCTGTGTATCTAGATAGGAAAGAACCCCTCCAAATGATATCACCCCCATGCATGGTAGACACCTTTTCCTTTTAATGATGTCATCACCATGATCTCATCTCACCAATCTACCTCTCACCAGAACCAACTTTCTATGTGTCATCTCCTCATCCCATTCCTTCTTCCATCATTTTTCACTCCCAACTCTCCTTTTCTCAAAACCCACATACTACAAACTCTTCCACGGATATCATCCCAAATCCTTCTACTCAAAAACTCCTCAAACTCAATCTTTGTGGGTCATCAAAAATTGGAAGATGAAATTCCAATCTTTTCCTCACCTTGAAGATTTTCTCCCTGATGCCTTAGCAGATTTTGTCAAACTCTTGCAAAATTTCGGTGGGAATGATAAATTTTTGAAAAAAAAAAATCCTACCGATTTTCCTACCGAAAATCCTACCGAAATTAGCCAATTTTCAGTGGGATCCTCTTAATTTTCGGTGGGGAAGCAAAAAAAAAAAATTCCAAAAAAAAAAATTAAAAAAATATCATACCACTGACCACACCACCGAAATTTCGGTGGTGTGCCCCCAAATTCGGTGGTTTTAAGCAAAAAAAAAATGGTAGTAGTCTTGGTTATGGCCGATTTTTCATTTTCTCTTGGTGTTTTTCCTGTGTCGGCCGCTGAGGGGGAGCAACATCAACCCTCAGTACTCATATCCAGCGACCAACTTAAAAAAAATGAGGAAATCGGCGGACCGGTCAAGGGGAAGCACATCAGTCCGGGCGGATTAAACTGAGGGGGAGAAACACAAAACCGACTGATCTACTGAGGGGGAGCAAAACAAAGACAAATGCTGATGATGCTGAACAGGAAGAGCTGAAGATGCCAAGAGAAAGAAAGAAAATGCAAGTGTCTGGCAGAAGCATCCTGAGGCTGATTCACTCAAACTCAACCCTCCTCAAAGTTTGTCACTATAATGGGCTGTCTCCTATCAAAACCCACAGATTCACTTGGCTGAAATCTTTTGGAGTAAGTGAATGACTTGAAGATTTGGAACATCTGAAGAAAAGCAAGTGCCTGAAAGATAAAGTTCTCCAACACATCCTAAGGCTGCTGATCAAAATGAAGAATCCTCAAGCCAGACACAAGTTTCAACTCGTCCCTCCAAAGATGCAAGTAATATTCATTCTGTTCATACTGTTTATACTTCTTTCCTTTTCCTTTCGATTATTTGTACAACTATACCTTTTTATTTTTTCTTATATGTAAATATCATAGATACATACACACACAAAAAAAATGGACTGTGTGAAAAAGAACCCAAAAGAGTAAAGAAGGGTCAACATGCATTATTCATTGTCTTACTCATGTTTTTCTAAGTATGGATGTCATCATCAAATAGGGGGAGATTGTTGGGTCATCAAGATTTGAAGATGACCTCATGATCTCCTTTTATACTTTGAAAAACATTTTATACTTAGAGAAATTTTGGACGCATGGTTCTTTGTAATGACTTGTACAAGATAGCAAATGTTTGGTGAAGTCAAAGATCAACCAAAGTCAAGATTAAAGATTCTCTCATTGTGGAAGTGAAAGATCTTTTCTCAACACATACAAGTCATTGTCCACCGATGGTGTTCTCACACATTGGTGGACATATCTCCACCGAAATCTCTCTTTGTTTCGGCCAAAGAATCCCACCAATGGAAGTCCAATTTCGGTGGGATCTCAAAGAAGTCTCAAAGATGCTTTCTCCAAAGATGATGTCACATATCCCAAAGATGATGTCACATATCTCAAAGATGTGTCACATATCTCAAAGCTATCATCGGTGAGATCTCAAAGAAGTCTCAAAGATGCTTTCTCCAAAGATGATGTCACATATCCCAAAGATGATGTCACATATCTCAAAGATGTGTCATATATCTCAAAGCTATCATCGGTGGGATCTCAAAGAAGTCTCAAAGATGCTTTCTCTAAAGATGATGTCACATATCCCAAAGATGATGTCACATATCTCAAAGATGTGTCATATATCTCAAAGCTATCATCGGTGGGATCTCAAAGAAGTTTCAAAGATGCTTTCTTCAAAGATGTGTCACATATCTCAAAGATGTGTCACCGAAGTCAAAGATGTTTTATTCAAAGATGTGTCACCGAAGTCAAATATGCTTTTCTTCAAAGATGTGACACATATCTCAAAGATGCTTTTTCTTCAAAGATGTCACATATCTCAAAGCTTCCTTCGGTGATGTGATCTTTAGAAGACAAATTGAGAAGATATTTTCTACATGGATAAAGTGACATTTTGTCTTATTATCCATTACCATGCAAAGTCCTTTTCTTCTGCATGGGCTCTTCTGACTGTACCTTGTAAAAGGTGACAAGGACTTCACAACTCTTCAGAAGTCAACATCCTCAGCAAGTGTGAAGATGACAAGTGTCCCAAGCATTCAATGCTTGCACACTCCTTGTCACTATAAAAGGAAGACCTCTCCATGCAGAAGATAACTAACGTCTTGAGAGACTTGAAGATTACTGTGTGCTCCTAGATATTCTACGCAAACTGGAAGATTTCTCTTAGTGCAAGAATTTCCATTTTGCTTGAAAAACTTTACAGCTTTGTTCTAAGTGTTCTTAGTTGTTTTATTAGTATACTTTGTGTAAGATTGTTAGAATAGTTTATCTGTTCTTTTCCGCAACAGTCTTAAGTTTTCTATGTGTAATTCTTGTTGAAAGATTTTCAATAATAGAATTAAAACTTGTGAAAATTTTGAGTATTGTATTCAACCCCCCCCTTCTACAATACTTGTTATAGCCATCTGAGACTAACAATGAGTATTTGGTGAATGGTGATTCATGTGTTTTTGGAGCTGAAGTATTTGCAGTTACAGAGTATGCATAAAAGGATCGATGTCTGTCCATCACAAAGCCTCCGCCAATTTTTAATACTTACACTTGGACCAGCGATAATAAAATAAATAAAACGTATTTTAACTACAAGAGTACCATAAATTAAATAATTAACTATAAAAATATGAATTTTAAATATAAAAATATTTTTATGTAGTGTATATGATATATATTAAAATATATAAATCAAAAAAATTCAATGTTGAGCTCATTTCGAACGTATCGAAGAGACGATTATAATGGTGTAATTTGTTAAAATTAAAACGTATTTTTTAACTTTTTTTAGTTAATAAACGATTATATGTGTTAAATGTAAAATTAAAATTGGCGCCTTAAGTGGAAGCCCGATACCCCGGGAACGTGTGTGTGTGTGTGTGTTCTACTGCCGTTCAAAAAAAATTATGAAAGTAAAAGGTATAAAGTAAAGTAAGTAAATAAGTATAGGGGTTGAAAGTGTAAATTTCAATTGAAATTTACACTTTCGAACCTATGTTCCGCGAATAGTCCCGCTACTTATTTTGATTTGATATTTACACTTTCAACCCCTATACTTATTTACTTACTTTACTTTATACCTTTTACTTTCATAATTTTAATTTTACATTTAACACATATAATCGTTTATTAACTAAAATACGTTAAAAAAATACGTTTTAATTTTAACATGTTACACCATTATAATCGTCTCTTCGATACGTTCGAAATGAGCCTAATATTGATTTTTTTTAATTTATATATTTTAATATATAACATATACACTACATAAAAATATTTTTTATATTTAAAATTTATATTCTTATAGTTAATTATTTAATTTATGGTACTCTTATAGTTAAAATACGTTTTATTTATTTTATTATCGATGGTCCAAGTGTAAGTATTAAAAATTGGTGGAGACTTTGTGATGGACATACATCGATCCTTTTGTACATACTCTGTAACTGCAAATACTTCAGCTCCAAACACACATGAATCATCACTCGCAAAATACCCATTTTCACAATTACTTAAATCAGTCCAGTGATACCAACTTGTCAAAACCCCATTTCATATTCTTCTCGTGAAACCTTGTCCTATTGTCATTCACGATATCTATAAACACATACAAATAATAATAATTTAAAACGATTTAATGAATTAGTTAATATATGATTATTATGTTAATGCGATAGGAGTGTAAAACAAAATTGAAAATACGTTAAAAAAATGAATTTTAAATATAAAAAATATTTTTTATGTAGTGTATATGATATATATTAAAATATATAAATCAAAAAAATTCAATATTGAACTCATTTCGAATGTATCGAAGAGACGATTATAATGGTGTAACTTGTTAAAATTAAAACGTATTTTTTAAAGTATTTTAGTTAATAAACGATTATATGTGTTAAATGTAAAATTAAAATTATGAAAGTAAAAGGTATAAAGTAAAGTAAGTAAATAAATATAGAGGTTGAAAGTGTAAATTTCAAATCAAAACATTCAAAAAACACCAAAATTGATACATCGCGGGACGACAATTTTCAAAAATGGCAAAAATGGTCCCTGTCCGCGATCGCGGACCCTATTCGCGGAAAAATGAGTATTTTAGTAAAATTAAAGAGAAAATGGGTATTTTGATAAAACAAAGTTAAACTTTGGGTATTTTAATTAAATTCCCAAAATAATAGGAGATGTCAATATGGCCTTTGATTTTTGCAAACATCTCATTTAGGCTGCCAACTATAATAATTGCAAAAGAAGCCACCACCTATATGATTGATGCAATCAGATTAAATGACTAAAATAACTAAAGTGTTATATAATTTTATATATTGTTTGGTAATGAAAATATAAAATTAACAATAACCTTTTGGTTCTTAGAATATAAAAAATGAAACCTTGAATATAAAGTTTAAGAAATGAGGAGAGCAACGACAACATCGTAGAGGAATGGCACGACATGGGATCAGAGGTGCTAGGGAGAGGACAACACGAGTGGGAATGGTGTAGGATTTGTCAATGTAGCAACGTTGCAACGAGCTTAACGTGACAAGGCAAGGGATCGACATTCGACCACAAATGGTGGTTGATGGTAATTGGTGGTAGGCAGCGACAAAAGGGTTGCATTCAGTAGTGGAATGATGGAAGCTTATAAAGTCTTGCAATATAGATCGTCAACGCATGAACTTGAACTATACAAATATACAAAATACATGTTAAAAAACTGTTTTTATTTAATACTTTTAAATTTATAGATGTAAATGTCATCGATGCAAAGTTTTTAGTGGTCTAATAATACTTTTGGCCAAGTTTGATTGCTTCTATAAACATATTATTTTTTTCAAGAAACGTTTCTTTTATAAACTTCTAATACTAAGTGATGTGGGCCTTATAATTTTGGGAGGCCCATTATCGGGTTACCAAAGGGGGTCGTGCTTAAATAGCCGTAACTTTGGCTGGAGCTCCGTTTCAGGCCACGCCAGTCCATTCAAAGAGGCCTAGTCGACTTTCGAACACTAAAAACGTTGTTTAAGTATGCTTTTTGGACGTTTTGTGTTTTTGGCTCTTTTTTTACATTTTCGGTTGGGCTTTTATGTTTGGCCCATGACCCTTTTCAGGCCCATTTTGTTTTGGCCTATTTTATTTATATCCTACATGTGTAATATGGATGCACACTTCTTCAATTTAGAAATTTTGATTTTCCTCCCAAATTTTGAGTTTATTTAAATTAAAGTTTGAAGCTTAAGGTTCGATATTCGTCGAATCAATGAACTCTAGAAGAGATTATCCACGGGTAATCGTTGAATCAAAGTGAGTAATCTGTCGCTTGTTTTAACCGTTGCATCACTAAGATTTCTTCTACATGTTTGTTTCCAAAACCACAAAAGCTTACAAAATGATATCAACCGAACCCCATTTATACCATTATGTATCAAATTTATAGTGTTTGAAATGATTTATAGGATTCGGAAAGATAATCAATATAAACTTTTTTACCCGTTGTTTGATACACATCGTTGAAAATTTTAAGACAAAAAGTAAAAATAATATAGTGCATGATCAAGTAAATTTCGAGTATATGGCTATTCTTTCCCAAAACGATATTTTCAAAAGGCTTGTAAAATCAATAAGTTTACAAATTTGAATTGGGATAAAAAAAATTGAGTAAAACTCAAAGAAAATATATTTCAATCCAATATGTTTCCTTAAGAATGTCAGAAATTGTTCGAAAATATGAATGGATTGGAATGAAAAACAACAAGAATGTGATGATAAGAATATTCAATCATCCACTAACAATGTATCAAGATGCATAAAACCATTTTATGCCAATTGTGAAATGGATGGAATACCAAATCATAAAGCAATCATAGGTTTCATAGGGAAATTTGAGCTCTTATGCTCATTGAGGTCCCTCTTCTAGAAATATATATTCAAAAGTTGATTTATTGGAAAACTATGCTACAAAGGTTTTTCTTTTCAAAATACTTCTCTTGGACTCTTGATCCTCTGTTTTTTCACCTTTTTCTCACATCTCTTTGACACAAAAAGATGGCATGGACATGGAGGCTCAAAAACTCAAATGAGGAAATGAGAATCTTTATCTTGTTTGAAGATAAAACAATTTTTGAATAAATGTTGGTCCTTCCACTACGTTAAATTGAGTTTGTATGACGTCAAAACTCAAAGTTTCTAAGTGTCATAAAAGACCAATTTATAAGACTTAATTAATAGGACAGAAAAATGTTTATCTCAAGGTATTGTACCAAGTTTATTGAACGTTTTTTTTTGGTGAGAAAATGTCGTAGAAAAATAAGTGTCCTATAAACCCATATTTTTATAGGACATTTTCTCAAAAGTGTCATATAAAATAGCTAATGCGACGAATTGTATTAAAAGTGTCCTAAAAAATTGTTAAGACACCTAAAAGAGTTATATAAACTTATTACAACACATTTAGATAGGACGTTTTAGTTTTTGGTCCTATAAATACAATCTTATAAAGATGTCTATTAGAATGCTTGAAAACTAGTGGTGTCTTATAAACTCAATTTTGTTGTAGTTTTTTATTTCACGTCAGTAATGGAGCTAGTTGGATGGCGGTTACAAGATGATTACACGATAACTACTCGACAAATGCTTGAAACAACTTGATTGTTAGCTCGATGGTATGCATGCTCGTAGCAACTGATCAGTATATGTAGTGAACTTAGGTTGAATATGCATGATGTTCGATGGTACTAATTAGAAGCTCAATCGTTCTCAAATGAATGGAAAATAAAATCCATAAACGACGTTATAAGTACTAAAAGATTTAGGAAAATCTTCAAGTTAATAAGAGCATCTCCAACAGCTTCTCCATTTTGAAGAAAATGGAGAATATGGAGATTTAGGTTTTTTTTTTGCTCCAACAGTTTCCCCAAAACTATCCACAAAATGGAGAAAGTAGAAGAGAGAAGTTTTTCTCCAAATATGAGGATAACCAAAAAAATGATTACAAATGAAAGCATCAATAGAATTCTTTGAAAAAAAAATATTTAGAGAGAGAAATAATATTTTAAGATGAATGAAATATTTTAATATTATAATCAATGTTTTTTTCTCCAAAATGGGAATCTGTTGGAGATGCAAGTAATTTTTTTTAGAGATTTTAACTTTTGATTCTCTGTTTTGCAAAAATTTTGAGGAATCTGCTGGAAATGCCTCTAACAAAGCTTTGAAGTGTCGTATCTTTTGAGTTCGGTGGTGTATTTTTATGAGATCTATGTGATGTCAAATAACCGAATGCGGTTTGGCCAAACTTCTTTTTTCTTTTTTGCCAAAACTCGTCTCCTCCACCTTCAATTTTTACTTTCTTAATGGATCTGTACTTTCTAATGACAAATCATAACTCATGTTTACAAAAAAAATGAATTTTAAAAGTTGCATCTTGCAAAAAATTTGCAATTTCAAAAAAATAACTTCAATCGGCATTGTAAAACCCATAAAATCCCCAAAAAGAACCAAGAAAATATGGAAACATGGTCACATATCGACATGATCCACGTGGCGTTGAAGTAATTTTGGTATCGATCGATGTTGTCTTACTTTCGCGTTTTGCCATTTTCAGTTTAAGTTTCATTTGCATTTAGCTCACTAAAATCCGATGATTCTCTCCTTAAATCTCTCCTCCTGATTTGTTGTAATCTTTCGTTTTTAGCTGCTGATTTCCTGCTTTCCTTTGGTTATCTAGGATTGTATCTCGTATATATTTTAGCTCCCTGTTGTATCTTGAACACATTGAAATACAAAGAAACAAGATTTCTTTATGGTATCAGAGCGGGTTAACACCGCTCAATCGAACAACCCAAACTAAACCTCCGTTGCTACAATGGTCGGCGACAAGGTTGACGAAAACAAGAACGAAGGAAGCATTCCCGATGTGAATTCTCCTTATCACGTCAACGATGTTTTGACAGACAACAACTATATCGATTGGGCTCAAGAGATGGAGAATTTCTTATTTGCTAAAAACAAGATTGGCTTCATCAATGGGACAATCAAAAAACCAGAAAATACCGCTGCCGATCACATGGCTTGGATGCGATGTGATGCAATGATCAAAGGATGGCTTACTACGGCCATGGAGAAGGATATTCGGACCAGCGTGAAATACGCTCACACCGCTGCAGAGATGTGGTCAGATTTGCATGAAAGATTTGGGAAGTAAAGTGCACCTCGTGCATCGCTAACACTCGACAGGATGGCATGACGGTTTCGGCCTACTATACGAAGCTACGAGGGTTGTGGGACGAAATACAATCCGTTCTCCCTACCCCTCAATGCTCTTGTAAGGGATGCTCCTGTGGCATTGGAAAGGCTCTCAATGAACTCAAGGAAAAGGAAAGGCTTTATGAATTTCTCATGGGTCTGGACAGTGAGTATTCAATAGTGAGAACACAAATACTTGCCATAAAGCCTACACCATCCTTGGGAAACGCCTACCATCTAGTTGCAGAAGACGAACAACAAAGATCCATAACCAATCTCAAGAGACCCACCGCAGAAGCGGTCGCGTTCCAAGCCATCATGAAGCGTGATATGGGTTCGAGCCAACAAACCAACAAGTTCACAAAGAAAGATGGGAAGGAAATGGAACACTGCAGTTTCTGTGATAGAGACGGACATACCCGTGACGGGTGTTTCAAGCGGATTGGTTATTCGGAATGGTGGCCTGGGAAGAACAAACGAGAAAAGGTGAAACCTAGGGCAGCCTGTGCTGAGGTTGAATCAAGTCCGATCACAGGTTTGACGAAGGAACAATACCAACAGTTTCTGAAACATTTTGCTTCAGAAGACAAAGAAACCAAGGACGATGCACCACCAAGCAAACATGGCAAGTAGGCTCGATCGTAACGATAAATGGATTGTCGACTCAGGTGCCACCGAGCACATGACCCACAAACCTGACATCCTTGAAGAAAAGGCTACCTTGATCAATGAGGCGCCCGTTACCATTCCTAATGGAGAAACTGTGCCCGTAGAGGGAAGGGGCAACCACACTTTGCCGAATTGAACAAAATTGCAAGGAGTTTTGCACGTTCCAAAATTTAATTGCAATCTTTTGTCTGTTAGCAAACTTATAAAGGATTTACAGTGTGTCATAACCTTTTTCCCTGACTTTTTTTGTCATGCAGGACTTGCGTTCGAGGAAATTGATTGGAGTGGGTAAGTGCAATGGTGGTCTATATCAAACGGGGATTCTTGGGAGCGAAAGGAAGGCGATGATGACAACCATGGACATGTGGCACAAGAGGTTGGGACATGCTAGTGATGAAAAACTATCTCAAATAAACTTTCCTGAAAATTTTTCTTTTAGAAATAAAGATAGTATTTGTGATTCTTGTGCAAAGTCCAAACTAACAAGGCAACCGTTCCCAATTAGTGTCACTAAGACAAATGCTTGTTTTGACTTGTTGCATTGTGACATATGGGGAAAATATCGAACACCCTCATTTTCAAAAGCAAACTACTTCTTAACTATCGTAGATGACTATAGTAGGGTTGTTTGGGTTTTCCTTCTTAAACACAAACATGAAGCAAGTGTATGCCTGATTGATTTTCACAATATGGTTAAAACCCAATTTGAAAAGAACATCAAGAAAATTAGATGCGATAATGGTGGAGAGTTCACTTCAAACCAGATGACAAATTTTTATGTCGAACAAGGAATAATTTTGGAAACAACTTGCCTACATACGCCACAACAGAATGGGGTCGTCGAGCGAAAACATAGACACCTGCTCGAAAAGGCTCGAGCGTTAAAAATTGAAGCAAACCTCCCTGTAAGGTTTTGGGGCGAGTGCATCCTGGCAGCGACATATATCATCAACAGATTGCCATCCAAGGTTATTGAAGGCAAAACCCCATATGAATTGTTGTATGATCAAAAGCCCAATTATGATCATATGAAAATATTTTGGTGTTTGGTTTATTATCGAAGCACATAAACTAAAGGTGACAAGTTCGAAATGAGAGGGAGGCCAGGAGTTTTTGTGGGTTATCCTCTAGGCACAAAAGGATACAAAATTTATGACCCGAGTCATAATAAGATCATTATATCAAGGGACGTAAAATTTGCTGAAAATGCATTTCCCTTTGCCAACAACACCAAGCAAGATGAACGTGAAGAAGAAGACATATTTGTAACGTCCCAAAAATTACAAGCAAATTTAAAATTTTAAAATAAACATTTCATTTATAACAACTCATTAAATGATCCCAACGTTTCGTTTGCAAACACATAATTACTATCTTTGTAAAATAAAACCAGCGGAAAAACGTTTAATTATTAAAACCATAAAGCAACCAGCTCTCCTCGCGCACCAGTGTGTACCCGTCACGCCTTAGAGCCACCCGTACCTGAAACCACAATCTATTGGGAAAGGGTAAGCACGAAGCTTAGTGAATTCAAACACCATAAATAACACAGTTATTTCCACACCACCAAAAACAGATAATTGCACATAAACAACATACAAGTCTTCGAACAAATCATAGACGTGCATACTCACACCAACCCACCTAATAGACATACGTCGGTCCCACCGACCACACAACAATCGTGCAAATGCAACCCGGTACCCCCGGGTTCATACGCCACCCGCGTATACCACCTTCGGTCCCACCGAATTACTACGCCACCCGCGTATGTGATCCTCGGCCCCGCCGAACTCCTACGCCACCCGCGTAGTCACAACAATAAAGGTCCGACTAGACACCCCACTATTTAACCCCGCATCAAAAGCAGACAAAACTACCACATACATACACAACGTAATGTAAAAATAACCGACATTAGTTATAGTGAGAGAACTCACCTCGAATGCGCGCCTAGCTTAACAACACAATTCAAGCTTCACAATTACGGTCCCTTCCCAGCACCTAAACGCATGTTAAAACGTGTCAATACGAGACCCGGACCCTATGACACGACACACGCTTAAACCGTCACTAAAACTATTTTCCGTTCTCATAAAACAGGTCTGTTCGGGACCTGATTCGACCCCTATAAACCCAGAAAATCCCCAATATTATAACATGACCAGAAATTCCTCTGAGTTAGGGTTCCAAGGACATATTATACGCCTCCTAACGATTTTTCTACAATTTATAAGGAATTAAATACGAACGATTACCAAAACTGCCAGTTTTCTGTCCAGCCTGCACAAACAGCCCAATACAGCCTAGCTACGGGCTTAGTCAGACTTTCGGCAAAACACAAAAAACCTTCCCAATTTGATTTGAGAACTTTGGGAACCAATTTCACCTCAAAACGAGTTACGAGCAGAAAGTTATGGTCTACACAAAACAGTGGCAGATTCCAGAATTTTACACATAAAATGACGAATCACCGAACTTGCGACCACTTTTTCGCCCAGCTAGAGACCGAACCAGTTTTCCGCTAAAACACGGAAAACGTGCTCGACCCTGAACTTGAACCGTGGGCGCCAGTTTCGGCTCAAACGGAGTTACGACAGAAAAGTTATGATCACGCGAAAACTGGACAGCACACTTAGAATTTTCAAAAAAGATAACTTTATAAAACGGTTCAAGGCTTAACGGTTCGGGTTGCAACTAGGGCTGGACACCCCACGCACCACCCACTGCCACCTCCGGCAGTGGCGGTCGGCGGCGGCGGCGGCCACCGCCGGTGGTGGTTTCACGGCGACATCAAAGAGACAACAAGGGGGGGAAAAACACTTACCTACGACGACGTCTCACCACCGCAACCAAACCTCTCTCTCTCGATCTCCGGCGAAACCAGGGTGGTGGCGCCCTCCGGCGACAGCAGCAGCGGCGGCGACGGCTGCCGCAGTGTTCTTTCTTCTCGTCTCTCTCTTTCTCACGATCACTCTTTCTCTCGTTTCTTTCACTCACGGCCGCACCACACACAAGGGAAAGGAGAAAATGCTCTTAGGGTTGTTTGGTTTGCTTGGTTCACAAGGAAAAAGGAAAAAAAACGAGAATAGGAAAAGGGGTCTCGGCCCTCTCCTTGCATGGGCCGAATCCATACCCCACTTTTGACCAAACCCAAGATTAGCCCCTCTAAAATCCCACGCCTTACACTAACCCTACTTAACATAAGATTTAACAACGAAGGCTAACGGTGCTACTCTCGCTAACGCAAAAACAATTAAAGGTAAACATTTAAATAAATAAAAAAAATTAATTAATAAACGTACCGGGACACAGGCTTTACAACTCTCCCCCACTTGGATTAGACTTCGCCCCCGAAGTCTACGTCCGCAAACAACTTCTAATAATTCTCTCGCATTTGATGATATCCCAATCTCAATCCACTTTCAAGCTCTAACCATTCTAAAGCTGCTCACCAGTATACCCTACAGGATACTCGATTACAATCCCTCCTATCATTAATTGACGATTAACTTCTACGAATTCTAATAGGCTCCAAAGATTTTCAATAACTTATATTAACAAAACATCGACCCCCTGCCGAACATCGGTCCAAACGATTACAATAACAAACATCGGCCACCCGCCGAACATCGGTCCAACCGATTACAATAACAAACATCGGCCACCCGCCGAACATCGGTCCAACCGATTACAATAACAAACATCGGCCACCCGCCGCACATCGGTCCAACCGATTACAATAACAAACATCGGCCACCCGCCGAACATCGGTCCAACCGATTACAATAACAAACATCGGCCACCCGCCGAACATCGGTCCAACCGATTACAATAACAAACATCGGCCACCCGCCGAACATCGGTCCAACCGATTACAATAACAAACATCGGCCACCCGCCGAACATCGGTCCAACCGATTACCATAACAAACATCGGCCACCCGCCGAACATCGGTCCAACCGATTACCATGAAGCACATAAGCGTGGTATTATCCTAGACACTGACACAAGTAGATATCCCCTACAATCAAGTCAACTAACACACACGTAGGTCATTCCACCATAACCATCCATCACAAGTGATCATTTCAGGGTTACTACTACCGTCACCATGATTATCTTAAAATCGGCTACAACTCTCCGATTATACTAAAGGTGTTTGGCCTCAAGCCCAAAAGTCGACACCTAAATATACCACCTACCTCAAAATGGTTGATGCGCATTTATTCTCTTAATAACAAAGGGCATCAATCCCTTAACCGATACTATTCGGCCTACAGTACTAACGCGCGTGGAATATCTACCTTCCACCGTCGACGTATCCCCCACACTCGCTCTACAAAGCTAATTTATCTGAACCGGGGATACATCCTGACGCCTACCTCTCAGGTAACGCCTCAGGGCCCCTCACATCGGAATTACCTCTCAGGTAAGTGCCCACAACTATATCCTCCTAGCACCTACTAGAAAGCCTAGGCTATAACACCTGAACACCGGGGCCTCACCCCGAGATACCCAACCGACCACTACCAGCGACTGACTAACGTGCCTAAGGATCCAGAGCAAAACAGCCTACCCACAAGTGCCTATTCCGGATTGTCTCCCTCACCCAAACGTGTAAATACTCGACGTGCAATGAATGCCAAACAGTGCGACAAAACAATTCATCAACAAGACTCCACCTTGAGTCATTAAAACCGGGCAATTAGCCCATGACTAATTCCAAGTCAAAACCGAGCAAAATGCTCCACGCTTGCTAGACCCATAAGTCGGTCAAAAACGCGTTTAAATAAAGTCTAAGCAAGCAATACTCTGAAATCAAACTTAGTCTCAGACTCAACACGGATTAAACAAAAGAGTTTTCCAAAAGGACTCACACCCTAAAAATTCTCGAAATGACACATGACACTTAAAAGCACATTTCCCCAAATGGTTTACAAAATCATTTACAAAATATTTTCAACATCAGGATTTTCATCTCAAAAGATCGTATGTAATAAAACTACTATTACCTGATCGATAATTACGCAAAACTGGACACGCTCGTCCCACATAGGAAAATCATGTTGAAAATCGTTCCATTGCAGTTCAGTTTACTCACACAAAAGCAAGCGTAATAAATAATTTCTTTAAAATGAACCGCCTCGATTCCAGTATGGATTGACTCATGACGTGCACTTAAAGTAACCGCTTGACCTTAAACAGGGTGCGACAAAGGTGTGCACATAATTCAAAATAAGTTTCACGACATTTGATTCAAAAATTCTTCTTTTTAATCATAAAAATGACGTGGCACAGGGTTCGCCACAAATTTTTCGCGCGTCAGCTAATCACACAAAACGATGACACGGTTTACAAATATATTTTTGTTAAAACACAACTGTCTCGTGTAAGTTTCAAACTTGAAGACAGAAACCAGTCCGCTTCTATTAATTGGAAATATCGACTAAAACCTCATAAAATCTCAAACTGGGGGCAGGCATGCAAGCTTGTAACACTTCCTCAAGTTTTGTACTTGGGACATATAACGTCAAAACATTATAGTTTAAAAATGTATTTATCGAAAATGCTCAAAATACTCGTTTCCTCCAAAGCAAAAGTTTTTAATTTCCCAAAAAAATGATCGGTAATTCTAAATTAACCGAATGTCAAAAATCTACGCATTTATATTTCCAAAATATAACACATTGTAATCGTATGCATGATGTTCACAACATTAAAACACTCCTTGGATCAAATGGTCTTTCATTTCGACAAAAAGGAACTAAAACATTTTCATGCACGACTCGTTCATCAAAATGTCGAGAACAAAGGTTACCCCAGTATGCATACCCCTAAGTCGATAAATCGCATTTTCATGGAAAATGTCAATAAAACCTTTAGCTGACTAAAAAGCGCACTAAACAACTCCTTATGAAATGTTACCAAAATTCCTCCATGCATCACTTATGTCACGCATGAATCAATCCACACACTGAACTATTTGCAATAAAACACTTAGTAATACAAACTCTCGAACGAAAAGTTAAGCGACACTGGAATTCCAAACTCATTTTAAACAAATCACCAAAATAGCCTTTATACAGACATCGTGGAATGTAACTTTTCGTCTCAACTCTAACACATGTGGAGGAGTTCCAATGTTAGAGTCTCAATACGTAGTCACTTACCCAACATCTTAACCACCACCAAAACACGGATAACATCGTACCCGAAAGAACCGTTGGAAAAATAACGAAAATGAGACAAATTCTAACAAAGTTTGCACTCCCGTGATAAAACGATTTCATACACTTTCAAAACCATATTTCAAAGTCTTGTGCGTGTGCTGAGCAGTTCCCAAAATTCCAAAACACCGTCCATACAAAGATTTGAAACACAAGAATTTGTTAATGCAATCTTATTTTCAAAATAACTTCGTGCATGACTCATTCGGCATTCAACGTCTCGACCCCTACTACTCCGAAACTCTCCGGTCTACTATTGTCATCCAGACATTTAAATCTCTTAAGGCAAGTTGGGAAATCACATCAAATCATCTTACGGGTTTTCCTCAAATCAAAGTCGGCTCTATGAGCCTATGACCCTAACACAATCTTCCATCTTGGCCCGAAATGATCTGCTTACAACAAATATCATCCTTATCGTCACTCCAAGTGACTAATATTAGAATCGTCTTTCTATTCCAACGACTACTAGTTTAGGACCTTCATCACTACCCCCAACGATCATCACCTCAAAACACTTCGAGTACACACCTGTACTAGTAGGTTTACTATAGTTGTTCCTCCTTGTGATGGCTATTCTGGGTAGACAATACAACGCGTTATTAGCACATAATAACTCATACTAACAACACTCACGCTCAACTCCTTGGATTCCTCGTGACTTCCCCGACTCGAGCATTGATCCTGTGCTTCCGGTAGTAGGAGCTCTACTACTACCATCCACACCTATCATCGCCCGTTCCGAGTTCCATCCCAAGGGGTCCAAGTAGTTTCTCGCCGAAACTATACACATATGCCCGCACCGGCATATGTACACACTCTTCCTAGCTCCCTAGGAATTCCATCCAAACCACTACCCTTGCTACTGCCAAATCCCTAATAGCAAGCAGCAGACATGCAATACAGTGTAATAAGCACCAAGCAATTTAGCATACATACTCCTATGTTCTAGAAAGCAATCTAGCACACGTACTCATACATAAACACTCTTCCCAGCTCTCTAGGAACTTCCTCTTATCCCACTACCCTTGCTACTACCGAATCCCTACTAATTATAACGGGTGACCTCGCGAATACCCGATTATATGCAGTGCGAAACAAATAGACAGTCGAATACAAGACTCTATCCTAGAATGGTTGGACTCAAACAAGAGCTGCGCAATAGAACTAAATCGAATATTCTAAGGCTATAAATCTCTTACTGCATACAACCTAGAGGGCATCCACTTAGTAACCTATCATAATTAGCATAAATTCCTAATAGCAAGTAGTTCAACATACAACATAGTGTCCACAACAGGCAATCTAGCATGCATACTCTATGATCTAGAAAGCAATAAAACACTAAGTACTGTACCTTTTCCCCTGGCTCCGGCTGACTGTACACACTGCGCCATCGATCACCGTTTCTCAAACGGGTTTTCCTTTCTTTTATTTTCCAAAAATTTTAAAGAAAATTTTATAGCCGCAAACTTGAGATCAAACACACCGAGGTGCATTTGATTCACTCAAGCTGTGCTCTGATACCAAGTTGTAACGTCCCAAAAATTACAAGCAAATTTAAAATTTTAAAATAAACATTTCATTTATAACAACTCATTAAATGATCCCAACGTTTCGTTTGCAAACACATAATTACTATCTTTGTAAAATAAAACCAGCGGAAAAACGTTTAATTATTAAAACCATAAAGCAACCAGCTCTCCTCGCGCACCAGTGTGTACCCGTCACGCCTTAGAGCCACCCGTACCTGAAACCACAATCTATTGGGAAAGGGTAAGCACGAAGCTTAGTGAATTCAAACACCATAAATAACACAGTTATTTCCACACCACCAAAAACAGATAATTGCACATAAACATCATACAAGTCTTCGAACAAATCATAGACGTGCATACTCACACCAACCCACCTAATAGACATACGTCGGTCCCACCGACCACACGACAATCGTGCAAACGCAACCCGGCACCCCCGGGTTCATACGCCACCCGCGTATACCACCTTCGGTCCCACCGAATTACTACGCCACCCGCGTATGTGATCCTCGGCCCCGCCGAACTCCTACGCCACCCGCGTAGTCACAACAATAAAGGTCCGACTAGACACCCCACTATTTAACCCCGCATCAAAAGCAGACAAAACTACCACATACATACACAACGTAATGTAAAAATAACCGACATTAGTTATAGTGAGAGAACTCACCTCGAATGCGCGCCTAGCTTAACAACACAATTCAAGCTTCACAATTACGGTCCCTTCCCAGCACCTAAACGCATGTTAAAACGTGTCAATACGAGACCCGGACCCTATGACACGACACACGCTTAAACCGTCACTAAAACTATTTTCCGTTCTCATAAAACAGGTCTGTTCGGGACCTGATTCGACCCCTATAAACCCAGAAAATCCCCAATATTATAACATGACCAGAAAGTCCTCTGAGTTAGGGTTCCAAGGACATATTATACGCCTCCTAACGATTTTTCTACAATTTATAAGGAATTAAATACGAACGATTACCAAAACTGCCAGTTTTCTGTCCAGCCTGCACAAACAGCCCAATACAGCCTAGCTACGGGCTTAGTCAGACTTTCGGCAAAACACGAAAAACCTTCCCAATTCGATTTGGGAACTTTGGGCACCAATTTCACCTCAAAACGAGTTACGAGCAGAAAGTTATGGTCTACACAAAACAGTGGCAGATTCCAGAATTTTACACATAAAATGACGAATCACCGAACTTGCGACCACTTTTTCGCCCAGCTAGAGACCGAACCAGTTTTCCGCTAAAACACGGAAAACGTGCTCGACCCTGAACTTGAACCGTGGGCGCCAGTTTCGGCTCAAACGGAGTTACGACAGAAAAGTTATAATTACGCAAAACTGGACACGCTCGTCCCACATAGGAAAATCATGTTGAAAATCGTTCCATTGCAGTTCAGTTTACTCACACAAAAGCAAGCGTAATAAATAATTTCTTTAAAATGAACCGCCTCGATTCCAGTATGGATTGACTCATGACGTGCACTTAAAGTAACCGCTTGACCTTAAACAGGGTGCGACAAAGGTGTGCACATAATTCAAAATAAGTTTCACGACATTTGATTCAAAAATTCTTCTTTTTAATCATAAAAATGACGTGGCACAGGGTTCGCCACAAATTTTTCGCGCGTCAGCTAATCACACAAAACGATGACACGGTTTACAAATATATTTTTGTTAAAACACAACTGTCTCGTGTAAGTTTCAAACTTGAAGACAGAAACCAGTCCGCTTCTATTAATTGGAAATATCGACTAAAACCTCATAAAATCTCAAACTGGGGGCAGGCATGCAAGCTTGTAACACTTCCTCAAGTTTTGTACTTGGGACATATAACGTCAAAACATTATAGTTTAAAAATGTATTTATCGAAAATGCTCAAAATACTCGTTTCCTCCAAAGCAAAAGTTTTTAATTTCCCAAAAAAAATGATCAGTAATTCTAAATTAACCGAATGTCAAAAATCTACGCATTTATATTTCCAAAATTTAACACATTGTAATCGTATGCATGATGTTCACAACATTAAAACACTCCTTGGATCAAATGGTCTTTCATTTCGACAAAAAAGAACTAAAACATTTTCATGCACGACTCGTTCATCAAAATGTCGAGAACAAAGGTTACCCCAGTATGCATACCCCTAAGTCGATAAATCGCATTTTCATGGAAATGTCAATAAAACCTTTAGCTGACTAAAAAGCGCACTAAACAACTCCTTATGAAATGTTACCAAAATTCCTCCATGCATCACTTATGTCACGCATGAATCAATCCACACACTGAACTATTTGCAATAAAACACTTAGTAATACAAACTCTCGAACGAAAAGTTAAGCGACACTGGAATTCCAAACTCATTTTAAACAAATCACCAAAATAGCCTTTATACAGACATCGTGGAATGTAACTTTTCGTCTCAACTCTAACACATGTGGAGGAGTTCCAATGTTAGAGTCTCAATACGTAGTCACTTACCCAACATCTTAACCACCACCAAAACACGGATAACATCGTACCCGAAAGAACCGTTGGAAAAATAACGAAAATGAGACAAATTCTAACAAAGTTTGCACTCCCGTGATAAAACGATTTCATACACTTTCAAAACCATATTTCAAAGTCTTGTGCGTGTGCTGAGCAGTTCCCAAAATTCCAAAACACCGTCCATACAAAGATTTAAAACACAAGAATTTGTTAATGCAATCTTATTTTCAAAATAACTTCGTGCATGACTCATTCGGCATTCAACGTCTCGACCCCTACTACTCCGAAACTCTCCGGTCTACTATTGTCATCCAGACATTTAAATCTCTTAAGGCAAGTTGGGAAATCACATCAAATCATCTTACGGGTTTTCCTCAAATCAAAGTCGGCTCTATGAGCCTATGACCCTAACACAATCTTCCATCTTGGCCCGAAATGATCTGCTTACAACAAATATCATCCTTATCGTCACTCCAAGTGACTAATATTAGAATCGTCTTTCTATTCCAACGACTACTAGTTTAGGACCTTCATCACTACCCCCAACGATCATCACCTCAAAACACTTCGAGTACACACCTGTACTAGTAGGTTTACTATAGTTGTTCCTCCTTGTGATGGCTATTCTGGGTAGACAATACAACGCGTTATTAGCACATAATAACTCATACTAACAACACTCACGCTCAACTCCTTGGATTCCTCGTGACTTCCCCGACTCGAGCATTGATCCTGTGCTTCCGGTAGTAGGAGCTCTACTACTACCATCCACACCTATCATCGCCCGTTCCGAGTTCCATCCCAAGGGGTCCAAGTAGTTTCTCGCCGAAACTATACACATATGCCCGCACCGGCATATGTACACACTCTTCCTAGCTCCCTAGGAATTCCATCCAAACCACTACCCTTGCTACTGCCAAATCCCTAATAGCAAGCAGCAGGCATGCAATACAGTGTAATAAGCACCAAGCAATTTAGCATACATACTCCTATGTTCTAGAAAGCAATCTAGCACACGTACTCATACATAAACACTCTTCCCAGCTCTCTAGGAACTTCCTCTTATCCCACTACCCTTGCTACTACCGAATCCCTACTAATTATAACGGGTGACCTCGCGAATACCCGATTATATGCAGTGCGAAACAAATAGACAGTCGAATACAAGACTCTATCCTAGAATGGTTGGACTCAAACAAGAGCTGCGCAATAGAACTAAATCGAATATTCTAAGGCTATAAATCTCTTACTGCATACAACCTAGAGGGCATCCACTTAGTAACCTATCATAATTAGCATAAATTCCTAATAGCAAGTAGTTCAACATACAACATAGTGTCCACAACAGGCAATCTAGCATGCATACTCTATGATCTAGAAAGCAATAAAACACTAAGTACTGTACCTTTTCCCTTGGCTCCGGCTGACTGTACACACTGCGCCATCGATCACCGTTTCTCAAACGGGTTTTCCTTTCTTTTATTTTCCAAAAATTTTAAAGAAAATTTTATAGCCGCAAACTTGAGATCAAACACACCGAGGTGCATTTGATTCACTCAAGCTGTGCTCTGATACCAAGTTGTAACGTCCCAAAAATTACAAGCAAATTTAAAATTTTAAAATAAACATTTCATTTATAACAACTCATTAAATGATCCCAACGTTTCGTTTGCAAACACATAATTACTATCTTTGTAAAATAAAACCAGCGGAAAAACGTTTAATTATTAAAACCATAAAGCAACCAGCTCTCCTCGCGCACCAGTGTGTACCCGTCACGCCTTAGAGCCACCCGTACCTGAAACCACAATCTATTGGGAAAGGGTAAGCACGAAGCTTAGTGAATTCAAACACCATAAATAACACAGTTATTTCCACACCACCAAAAACAGATAATTGCACATAAACATCATACAAGTCTTCGAACAAATCATAGACGTGCATACTCACACCAACCCACCTAATAGACATACGTCGGTCCCACCGACCACACGACAATCGTGCAAACGCAACCCGGCACCCCCGGGTTCATACGCCACCCGCGTATACCACCTTCGGTCCCACCGAATTACTACGCCACCCGCGTATGTGATCCTCGGCCCCGCCGAACTCCTACGCCACCCGCGTAGTCACAACAATAAAGGTCCGACTAGACACCCCACTATTTAACCCCGCATCAAAAGCAGACAAAACTACCACATACATACACAACGTAATGTAAAAATAACCGACATTAGTTATAGTGAGAGAACTCACCTCGAATGCGCGCCTAGCTTAACAACACAATTCAAGCTTCACAATTACGGTCCCTTCCCAGCACCTAAACGCATGTTAAAACGTGTCAATACGAGACCCGGACCCTATGACACGACACACGCTTAAACCGTCACTAAAACTATTTTCCGTTCTCATAAAACAGGTCTGTTCGGGACCTGATTCGACCCCTATAAACCCAGAAAATCCCCAATATTATAACATGACCAGAAAGTCCTCTGAGTTAGGGTTCCAAGGACATATTATACGCCTCCTAACGATTTTTCTACAATTTATAAGGAATTAAATACGAACGATTACCAAAACTGCCAGTTTTCTGTCCAGCCTGCACAAACAGCCCAATACAGCCTAGCTACGGGCTTAGTCAGACTTTCGGCAAAACACGAAAAACCTTCCCAATTCGATTTGGGAACTTTGGGCACCAATTTCACCTCAAAACGAGTTACGAGCAGAAAGTTATGGTCTACACAAAACAGTGGCAGATTCCAGAATTTTACACATAAAATGACGAATCACCGAACTTGCGACCACTTTTTCGACCAGCTAGAGACCGAACCAGTTTTCCGCTAAAACACGGAAAACGTGCTCGACCCTGAACTTGAACCGTGGGCGCCAGTTTCGGCTCAAACGGAGTTACGACAGAAAAGTTATGATCACGCGAAAACTGGACAGCACACTTAGAATTTTCAAAAAAGATAACTTTATAAAACGGTTCAAGGCTTAACGGTTCGGGTTGCAACTAGGGCTGGACACCCCACGCACCACCCACTGCCACCTCCGGCAGTGGCGGTCGGCGGCGGCGGCGGCCACCGCCGGTGGTGGTTTCACGGCGACATCAAAGAGACAACAAGGGGGGGAAAAACACTTACCTACGACGACGTCTCACCACCGCAACCAAACCTCTCTCTCTCGATCTCCGGCGAAACCAGGGTGGTGGCGCCCTCCGGCGACAGCAGCAGCGGCGGCGACGGCTGCCGCAGTGTTCTTTCTTCTCGTCTCTCTCTTTCTCGCGATCACTCTTTCTCTCGTTTCTTTCACTCACGGCCGCACCACACACAAGGGAAAGGAGAAAATGCTCTTAGGGTTGTTTGGTTTGCTTGGTTCACAAGGAAAAAGGAAAAAAAACGAGAATAGGAAAAGGGGTCTCGGCCCTCTCCTTGCATGGGCCGAATCCATACCCCACTTTTGACCAAACCCAAGATTAGCCCCTCTAAAATCCCACGCCTTACACTAACCCTACTTAACTTAAGATTTAACAACGAAGGCTAACGGTGCTACTCTCGCTAACGCAAAAACAATTAAAGGTAAACATTTAAATAAATAAAAAAAATTAATTAATAAACGTACCGGGACACGGGCTTTACAATATTTAAGGTCCCTTACGACGTGGAACAAGAGCATGTCATCTACCAAAAAGATGTGCATGAAGAACCAAGTGAGACTAGTGAAGGACCAACCGAAGTGGAGGACTTGAACTCGGACAAGCCCACGAACACATCCACTGTCCGAGAGGAGTCACACTCCATGGGAGAGATTGACGCCACGACTGAACTTGAAATTGATAACCGAGAAGCTCACCAAAATGAAGTTGTTGAACCTGAAAACACCAATGATGAGCAAGCCAAAGAAAAGCGAAGTAGATCAAGACCCAAACACTTGGAAGACTACATAGTGAAGCTTCCCCCATCTATAGACCATGCAATCCCGTCTCCAGTAAAAAATCCTCAACGGTATGTCCCTTAGCAAACTTTGTCTCCTATGATAAATTCTCTGACTCACACAAAGCTTTCTTGGCAGCCATCAGTTCCAATGATGAGCCGAAGGATTTTAAACAAGTTGTGCCAGACCAAAATTGGAGAAATGCCATGAAGAAGGAGATATAAGCGCTCGAAGAAAATGGGACCTGGACCATTCAAGACTTACCGAGTGGAAAACGAGCTATAGACTCAAAATGGGTCTATAAAATAAAATACAAACCAAATGGTGAAATAGAGAGGTACAAGGCGAGACTCGTTGCAAAGGGCTTTACGCTGATGGAGGGAGTCGATTACTATCACACGTTTGCTCCGGTGGCAAAGTTGGTCACCGTTAGAAGTCTCCTTGCGGTTGCCGTTAAAAAGGACTAGATCATTCACCAGTTGGATGTGAACAATGCGTTTTTACATGACAACCTAGAAGAAGAAGTCTACATGAAAATCCCACAAGGGTACGACAAAGAGGGAGGAACCAAAGTCTGCAAGTTAAGGAAATCCCTCTACGGTTTGAAGCAGGCATCGAGGAACTGGTACCAAAAGTTCACATCAGCTCTCCTCGAACTCGGATTCAAGCAATCTTATGCCGACCACTCTCTCTTCATATACAAGAAAAACAAGGTATTTGTTGCTGCCCTCATATATGTCGACGATGTAATTGTTGTGGGAAATGATCGAGACAAAATCCAAGGAACGAAGACCTATCTTGACAAGAGGTTTAGCATCAAAGTCCTTGGTCCTTTGAAGTACTTCCTTGGAGTAGAAGTAGCTCGAACGAAGGATGGTCTAGTCCTAAGCCAAAGAAAATACACCCTAGACATTCTAAAGGACAGTGGGATGCTAGGGTGTCGGCCATGCTCTTTTCCAATGGAGCAAAACTTGAAACTCAAGAAAGATGATGGCAAGGTCCGTATAGATGCAAACAAGTACCGAAGACTTGTGGGGAGGTTGCTATATCTCCAAGCCACATATTCAGTAAATGTTCTAAGCCAATTCGTCTCTGATCCTCAGCAAAGACACATGGATGCAGCTACAAGGGTCCTAAGGTATCTAAAGGCAACACCAAGACAAGGTGTTTTCTTTCCAAAGAAATGAGGAACCAATTTAGTCGCATATTGCGATGCCGATTGGCTTGGATGCCCTTTCATGAGAAGGTCACGAACGGGATATGTCTTACTCTTGGGGGGAGCCCCGATCTCTTGAAAATAAAAAAAATAGTCTGTTAGTGAAATTATATGGATGCGTTGGCTCCTAAAGTACCTTGAAGCTGGGCAAAATGGACCCACACTCCTCTTTTGTGACAACCAAGTGGCTCGACACATCGCAAACAATCCAGTCTTCCATGAATGCACCAAGCATGTCGAGATGGATTGTTACTTCGTTAGAGAGCGGGTCGACACTCAAGAGATAAAGCCGTTTTATGTTGATACGAAGATGCAAATAGCAGATCTCTTCACAAAAGCATTGGGAACTCGACAACTTGAGTTTTTACTCGGCAAGCTGGGCATGCGAAATTTGCATGCTCCACCTTGAGCGGGAGTGTAAAATCCCATGATTCTCTCCTTAAATCTCTCCTCCCGATTTGTTGTAATCTTTCGTTTTTAGCTGCTGATTTCTTCCTTTCATTTTGTTGTCTAGGATTGTATCTCCTATATATTTTAGCTCCCTGTTGTATCTTGAACACATTGAAATACAAAGAAACAAGATTTCTTTAATATATATATATAAAGATATATATATATCTTTATACATATAAAAGTAATATCCAATGATAATGATATGACACTATAAGATTTGAGTATTCTATATTTCTTGGATGGAGCTTGATTTTTGTCTATCCCACATTGATGGAGAGATGAAAAATTAAAAATTGATGTTAGGTATATGTAAGGAGGTTGAGATATATTTCTTTCAACTCATGGGTTGGATCCTCTAAACTTATGTCATTGGTTCATGTTGGCTAACCCTCCAAGCTCATTGAGTTGGTTTATTTTTGCCAACCTTTTTTTGCAAAAAAGTTAGTCTATATAGAAAAATATTTATATTTATATATATAAAACTAATATCTAATGTTAATAATGTGGCAATCTAACGTTTGAGTATTCTATATTTTTCTTGAAAGAAGATTGATTTTTATCTATCCCACATTGATGGAGAGATGAAAATTGACAATTAATGGTAGATATATGAATGGAGGTTGAGATGTCTTCGTTTAAACTCATGAGTTGGATCCTCTTGGCGAATCCTCTAAACTTATGTTGTCGGTTCATGCTGACTAACCTTCCAAACTCATCGGGTTTGATTCATTTTTGCCAACCCTCTTTTGGCAAAAAAGTTAATCTATATAGAAAAAACAATATATCAATACAAAAGAAAGTTAGAAAATAATGAGGATACATCACCTAAGAATTGAGTATCCTATATTTCTTGAATAGATGTTGAGTTTCGTCTATCCCAAATTGATAGAGAAATAAAAGATTAAGCATTGATGATAGGTATATGAAAGGAGGTTGAGATGTGTTTGGTTCAACTCAAGGTTGGATCCTATTGGCTAATCCTCTAAACTCAAGTTGTTGAGTCATGTTGGCTAACCCTCTAACACATGGGGTTGCTTTATTTTGGCCAACTGTAATAACCACGTTCAATTTGTGAAAAGTATGTAATTTTGTGAATAATTTGCGAAAACTCAAACCAAGGGGGCTGGTGTGTAAATAGTCAAGAGATGAGTTAAAACCCTAAAACTCTTTCCCTAATTCATTTCTTCTTGTCGAGGCTACGTGAAAGCAAAGAAAAGAATGTGTGAGGCGAGTGTGCGATTTGTAAAAAATCAAGAACGGTGTTGGATAGGAGGTGGTCTCTACATCAATATTTAACAAGTTAACCTCAAAATCTCTAACTCTTAATACTGATTATGGTGGAATTCGTGCTTAAGGGTTTTAGAGTAAATGGGGTTAATCGATGGTGGGATTTTGATGAAAATGGGCTTATGGATGTTTAGTTAATGGTATGAAGATGTCCACAATTAACCTTTTTGTTTTGAAGGCTTAAGAAACTGTCGAATTTGGGTTAAGGGTGTAAGAATGAGTTATTGGGTTGTACTCTGTGTGCAGTCTGGGAATCGCCAAAATCCGGGTGCATGACATCCGGATGAGGTCGAGTCTGGATGAGGGAGAGGTCCGGATTAAGGCCGAAACCCGGAATGGTGAAGGTCAAAATCTGTATGCGTGGTTGTCCGGTTATCTATTATCCGGATATGATAGTATCTGATGGTGTTAGAACTCGGATAGGGATTTTCCGAACGGGACTGAAACCCGGGAGATTTTGGTATCCGAATCGTGGTACGAATCTGGGAAGATGGAAATCTGGTAGTGAATTACCCGGGCAAGCGTTACGGGTGAAGTCATAATCCAGTCGAGAAATCCGGATGCGAGAATTTGATTGAGTAGAACCCGGATAAATATCCGGGTATGGACCAAAATCCGGATGGAGTATCTAGATAGCTCAGATCCGGAAAATGTGTATCCGGGAGTTGTTTTCCGAATTTGGTTGATTTTCATTCGTGGGTATTCGTTAGTTTCTCAATCTAGGTTCGAGGTGTGATAGAGGGCCTTAAGAGAGAGTTGAGAGTAAACCTACGGGGATGATCGAGTGACTTATCACTCTCGTTATTTTATTTAAATCATAGGTGTTCAAGTTAAGGACCGGAAGCGTAAGTGAGAAGATTTAAGCGAGGACAATATGTGAGTCTTTCTAACTGAAAATGTTGTGACGTACGTATTTTAATGCAAGAAATGTTAATGAAAGTGCATGTTTTGCTATGTTGTGAAAAATGGTTTGATATGTATGCATACATTTGAATGTGGGCTTGTTATGGCTTATGCCGCGGGGGGGGGGGGGGGGGGGGGGGTCCCTGCAAATGCTCACGCCAGGGGGTGTGTCTCGTTTACGCCATGGGGGTGTGTCCCAATAAGGCAGTGTAAGTGACACGTTGTCACAGGTGTGCGTGACCTCAGTGTGTGCCATTTACATATGTCGTTCATGCGTTTGAAAGTTTAAAGGTCTAAAGTTGTGAATTGTTTATAAATGTTTATAAATTTTTTGTAATGTTTTATATGGCGCGGATGTTTGGTTCTAGAGGGAACTCACTAAACCTCATGGTCTAACCCTCGCTTTTAAAAAACTAAAGCATTTTTAGGTAAGCGCTTAGTAAGAGGCCCTGGTAAGGGAAAAGAGAAGTTCTGAGCGTGAAGCTTGGGACAGAAGAAAGATGTTATGCTTAGCTTACCAGACTTAGTATTTGATTTATCTCAGTTGTGTAATAGGTTGTTTCCGCAAACCTTGTATGTACTCGTGTTTTCGAGATAGTATTTTGGGACCGGTTGGCGAGAAATTTTGAATATTGTTGTTTATGCTTTATTTGTTGAGTTGGGTTGAACCTTCTTTTTGTAAAAACATAAAACTTAACTTACATAAAAAATAATATATCAAAATAAAAGAAATTAAGCTACAAAATAATTAGGTGGCATCATTAGAATTAAGTATTTTAAAGTTCATTCATTGCGGTTAGATTTTAGGTATCCCACGTTTATGATGAATTTATACGTCGATAGAGGAAGATGAATTATATAAGAGAACGATAAGATCCATTTGAAAATTAAAAGGTTCATTTGGCTATATAAGATAAGGATGGTGATTTGCCCCGACCCGACGGGGAACCCGGTTCACCCGACCCGGCCGGGCCCGGGAATACCCGGAAAAACGTGTCCGGGGGCCGGGGCTGGGGATACCTGATACACTCAAACTGAGGTCGGGGCCGGGTGACACACCCCCCGACCCGCCCGGTACCCGGTATATATATACATATATATACAAAAAGTAGCAAGGTTTTTCAACAATGGAGTCCACTATAGGATTATTATTAAGTTCATCAAGAAGCAACTCATTTACATATAGTGTTACAACCTTATTTATGCATACAGCTCGGCCACATTCACATACATACACTATATATTAACTTACCATATAAGCCCATTAACCCTCTTCATATCACTCCTTCTCAACACTTATGCTTACTCCAAAAGGCATGTTGTTGTAAATGCTGGAGAAATTTGGTGGATATCAAAGTTCTATGAATTGTTTGGTGGTTTACACATGCTAAGTTTCTTTTTTCATTATTTTAAAGAAGGCACTCGAAGAACATCTAATTTGCGATAGTATTAAAGAGAATAATGACCTTTTACTTTTATTATTAGCTTGATCTTCGATCGAGATGTGAAGTCCAGATGGGGCCATGTGGGTAATTTGAATAGCTTGTTAACAGGGTTAGACCGGGTATTGGTCGGGTATCGACCGGGTCGAGTACTCGATCCCCGTACCCGCGGGGGACCGGGACTGGGGCTATGTTTTCTAAACCAGGGCCAGGGCCAGGGGGTACCCGTCGTGTTACCATCCCTAATATAAGACATGTTTATCTTCAAATTTTAGGACTACTACTTATTTTTTATAACTCAATCGATAGTCTCATTATCCATTTTTATTCTTTACCTTCTATATATATATATGTAAATAAAATAGCATCAATATCCATTTTATTCTTTACCTTCTTTATATATTTAAATGTAAATAAAATATCAATACATCAATTGTAACACCCCAAAAATTGGAAAATGAATTTTGGGAATTGCGGACGTCCGCATGGGCACAAGGACGGACGTTCGCGAAGGGGGGATGTCTGCGGGTCGTCCGCGGAAGCAACAGAAATTGGATGGGTTCGGATCAGGTTGAGGCCGGACGTCTGCATGGATTCTAGTCGGACGTCCGCGATGCATCTGATGAGATATTTTGTGCTTTTAATGCTTTTGACACTCTCTTCCCTCATTTCATTTTTCACAACCCCAATCAGATCTCTCTCCTCTCCCACTTGATTTTCCCTCCCCAAAACCCTAAATCCTCCATTTTCTCTCTTCTATCTCCCTTTTCTTCAAGAACACCAAAGTGGGTTTGATGAATCAAGCTTCTATGGTTCCAAGGCTTCAAGATATTCATCTTTTTCTTCATTTCCACCATTGTTGAGCTATCTTGGTGTTTTCTTTAAATATCCCCATTTGTGAGTTCATATTCATTTCCCAAACCTTTATTTTGGTAACCTCAGAGACGTTTTGTTGACGGATTCAAGTTGTGGTAAGGTAATCCTCTTTTCTCTCCATCTATGGAAATTAGGGTTTTCGTATTAGTTGAGATCTTGATGTGAAATGGTAGGGGAATGATTCTTTATGGTTGGATGTGAATATTTATGGTTGGAAACTTATCAATCTAGGATTTTGGAAGATTTGACTTAAAGATTCAAGTTTCTTCAAAGGAGCTTACGTTTGGGGAAAAATCTAGATTTAGCCTAAATCTAGCAAGGTGAGTTCAAGTTGATTTGCGAAAACGTTGTACATGCCAAAAATATTATTTTCCAAGTATTTGTGTGTTTTACTTGAAAATATCAATTGTTGAGTTATTTGATTGGTTTAACCCTTTTGAAGTGTTTAACTTCATAAATGTTGTAAAACACCCATATTTGGGATTTTAGGATATCTTGATATGTAGAAATCATAAATATGTCCTTAAAAAATTTATTGCTCAATTAGAGCTTATTCAATGGTTTAATCATGTTGGTGTAATTGATTTTATAAACCATTTGGGGAAATGCACAATTTAGTGTCATGAGTCATTTTAAGAATTATAAGGGTATGAGTCCATTTGGGGAAACCCTTTGTTTTAACCTACGTCGAGTTTTGGGTTAATGATGATTTTGCGGTATATGTTTACCTGAACGATGCCTAAATGCATTTTGTAATATGAGGACCGTTATTTATGGGTCTAATGGGTTTTGAGCATTTGCTCGGTTTTGACTTTGAGGAAGTCTTGGGGATATTTTGTCCGGTTTTGATGGCTTAATGTGGAGTCTTATTTATGGTTTGCATTTATTGCAACATGTTGCATATTATTGCACGTTATTGATATTTACATGCTCGGGTGCTTTAGTCATTCCGGGATGGACATGTTATTGTAGACTGTGTTGCATTGGATCCACAGGGACGTAAGTCAGTCTTTATTTGATGGTCTACTGGGTGTCGCAGGATTTGACCGGGCCCCATGTTTTATGACCTTTACTTTTCAAGGGTACACTAGGAGGGCTGAGTCCGGTTAAGCTGTCAGATATGATTGACGGGCGTCTATCACCTTCGCCATGTTGGGGCAATGCCATGGTTGTATCCCCGCTTGTGTCGAGCCTTTGATAGTATTCTTGGTAATATTCCACTAAGGTCAGCTGTCTCTTTGGGTATGTCTTTAAAGGCGTCGTATAGGACACTTGGGCTTTTATGTTGTGAAGTGTCGTACGATTAACATTGTATGAGTGGCTGTTGATCCAAACCCTCAGTGATTTGATAATGACCCTCTCTTATATACTTAGTGAAAATTGTAAGTAAACAATATGTATCAGAGTTTCACTATCGCTGACAAGTACTAAGATCTTACAGTACCGCTGATAGGAACTCTCACTCTTTAGATTAAACATTCAGCGAACACTGTTCACCATAATACTCTGAGTCTGTTCAGTACTTATGGTGATCGCTGATAAGTTAGTTGTTTACTTATGATCCCTGAAGACATGTTTCACGTCAACATAGGTTCTACGCTGAAATCGAAGATCAAGCTCAAGAACCAGCGACAAGTCTCCTAATGAACTGATGCGGATCAGCGAAGACTCAGATTTGTCCACTCAACGTGAAGTATCAAGTACAAGACTTTAGCTATCGCTGAATTCTATTATTCGCTGATAAAGAATGATAGATCGCTGAATCAACGAAAAGCTGATCATCAAGTCCTCCGTACAAAGTACTTTTTGTCTTATCCACCCTTGCACGTCTCCGTACGATATGTCAGAAAAAGAACCTCCTTATTGTCTGAAATCGTACAACCACTCTGATACTACACTGTTCAAACATGCGGCTACTAAGGTTGTCAACAAAGGTCAATGACATGCAACCATTCAGCTGCTGCCACGTGTAAAGTGTAAACTGCAATGCATTAAATGCATGCAGTATATAAGATGATGAACTCACTTCATTTTGAAGTAACTTGCTAACTCTGGACAAGTTCATCATTCTTATCTTGAGATAGGTTATTATTAGTAATTTCCTTCTCTTTCTTAGTGCAAGAAACTTAGTGTTCCAACTTGTTTAGATTTAGGTTTATCCTTAATCTTGTTTCCGCAACAAGCTGTAAATTGTTAATGATTTATCAATAAACAATTTAGAAAAGTAAAATCTGTGTTTTTGTATTCAACCCCCCCCCCCCCCCCTTCTACAAACTTGTATAGCCCTTCGGGACCAACAAGTGGTATCAGAGCGGATTTGTTTAAACTCATAAACAAGATCTAATCTATACTAAGATTTCTCTTCCTTGCTATTTCTGAAAATGGCTACCAACACAAACACAAATTATATCGACAATGGTTCTCTTGCAAAACCCCCTAGATTTTCCAGAGATAATTTTAATCTATGGAAAAATAGGATGACTCTCTTCCTAGAAGGTGTAGACCCTACTATGCCTTATTATCTTGAAAACGGCCCATTTATTCCTGTAAGAATTGATGCCGCAGTACCAGCCGCTGAGAATAGACCTGCTATTCCAGAAAGGCTGGTACCCAAAGAAATTCATACATGGACTGACAAAGATAAGAAGAAAGTGGCTATCGACACCAAAGCCAGATCCATACTATCCATGGCTCTTCCTGACAAAGTCTACCATTCCGTCATGAACCTGAAATCCTCAAAAGCCATGTGGGACACAATATGTGTTCAGTATGAAGGTACTGCTGAAGTCCAGGACTCTCGAAAGATCAACCTGGTAAGACATTATGAAAGTTTCATTTGTGGTAAGAATGAGACTCTCTCTGAAGTTCACCAACGTTTTAATTGCTTAATAATAGATCTGAAAACTGTTGGTAAGGAATATTCTAACTTTGAAGTGCTGACAAAGTTTCTAGAATGTTTACCTGAAAGCTGGGACAGTTACTCTATGTGTCTCAAGCTGTCAAAGGATCTAAGATCAATGACCCTTGCTACCTTATATGGCACAATGCTGAATCATGAGCAATCAAGCCATCTTAAGAAGAATCTTGTAAAAGATTCCAAAAGCACCCCTGTTGCTTTAATCTCAGAGGAACCCTCTACTCAGCGACCCTCGGTCACTATCACTGAGTTAGAGAGTAACTCTGAAAGGTCACCAGACTCTGACTCTTCAGATGATGATGAATCTTTGGCTCTCCTAACTAAAAAGTTCAGGAGATTCGCCAAAAAGAAAATGTTCAGAAAGAACAAACATCTTTCTATAACTGATAAGCCAAGATCATCAGCTACTGTTGATAAGGCTACTGCTACTTGTTTTAACTGCGAAAAGATTGGACATTTCGCTAACGAGTGCAGGTCTAAGAAAGTATCGAGAAACTCAGCGTTTCCCAAGAAATCCTTTATTCCCAGGAATAAAGATGACAAATACGCTAAGCTGAAAGAAAAGTATGCGAAGCTGAAAAGCTTTAAGAAGAAAGGCAAAGGCCTGATGGTTTACGATTGGGCTGCCTCTGAAGAAGAAGAATCATCATCTGACTCTGAGGATGATGAAGCCAATCTCTGTCTTATGGCAAAGATTGAAGATGAGGAAGAAAGTTCAGACATTCCCTCTACTTCAACCTCTGTAATTCAGGTATCACCTTCCTTCTTTACAAATATTGCAAATATTGATGAAGCTGATAGTCTCCGTAAAATCGATCTCTTGACTAGAAGTTTATATGAAGCCATGAATGGCAAAACTATAGTTGAAAACCAAAACCTTGATCTCACTGAACAGCTTAAAAACTGTCACCTTCAAATAGAAAAGCTTTCTAAAATTGAAGAAGATTTTAAAGATCAAGTGCATTTAAATCAGCTAGTCAAAATCGAACGAGCAGAAGCTATAGCTGCATTGAAAGCTGAAAAAGCTACTGTTGAAGGATGGTGTAATTATTCAACAAAGATCACTGAGATAATTAAGTCTCAGATACCCCTGAGTGATAAACGTGGTCTCGGTTACAAATATGAAACTCAAGAATCAACCACTGATCGTTCCATGCTCTTATTTGTAACTTTCGTATCCTCAGTCGCTGATAATTCATCCTCTCAGTGTTCCTCGTCCAGACCAACTATCCCTGAGGAAATTTCTACCTCTTCAAAAGGTAAAGAGAAAATGGTTTATCCAAAACCTACCTTTAAAGATAAAGGCAAAGGAATTGCTTTTAACCAAAATCCTCAGAAGGGTACTTTAGTACCAAAGCTGAATGCTTCTAAAGCTTTAATGATTTATTCCTCTGGATCAAGGAATCAGATCTCTGGATCTACTCAGCGTGGGTCTATTCAACGATCTACTCCTAGACTCAGAGTGGATGTCCTTGGTAAGAAATCTGAAGAACTAAACGTTCCTCCCATTTCAAAAGCCAAAAGCTTATTTGGTGCTGGTCCTTCTAATTCTAAATCAAAAGCTCAACATTCAAATAGTCCTAGAACTACTTTTAGTTATAGGAAATGTTATCACTGTGGACTCATTGATCATATTGCTAGTAAGTGCCCCACAACCACCAAAGCTGAAAAGATAGCTAAGGTGAAGATTGCCCCCAAGGCAAAGAAGACCACTGAGGTTAAGAAATTAACCAAAGTGAAGACTGACAAAGCTGAATCTTCAAATGCTGCGAAGATTGCTGAACCTTCCATTCCAACTACTTCCACTGACAAACGTGTACACATGGTTAAGTGGGTTCCCAAGAAAAACTAATCTTCCTTTGTGATGCAGGTTAAGAAGGGTATCTGGTATCTCGATAGCGGATGCTCTAGACACATGACTGGAAAGAAAAGCCTGCTCGCTGAATACAAGGAAGAGAAGGGTCCCTCTGTGACTTTCGGTGGAAATGGAAAAGGACATACCCTAGGGTTTGGTGTACTCTCTAATGGTACAACCACCTTCAGAAGAGTCGCATATGTTGAATGGCTGAAGCATAATTTGTTAAGCAGCAGTCAGCTTTGCGATAAGGATAACAAGGTAATCTTTACCAAGGAATCCTGCTTTGTCACTGACAAAAAGGAGAAGATAACTCTCAGCGGTTATCGTTTGGAAAATGTTTATGTAATAAACATGGACTCAACAACCACTGAGAACTCCTGTTTCTTCTCAAAAGCCTCATCTGATGTCAACTGGCTATGGCATAAGAGGCTCTCTCATCTGAATTTCAAGACACTGAACACTCTTTCTTCAAAAGAGTTAGTCACTGGTCTACCTCAACACTCATACGCCAAAGAGTCTTTATGTTCAGCGTGTGAGAAAGGGAAGCAGACCAAAGCAAGCTTTAAGTCAAAGCAAGTCTCCTCAGTGTCATCTCCTCTACAACTACTCCATATGGATTTGTTTGGCCCTGTTAACAAACAATCCATCGCTGGAAAGAAATATACACTGGTCATAGTTGATGAATTCTCTCGCTATACATGGGTTATGTTTCTCCGTTCCAAGAGTGACACCCCTGAAGAACTCATCACCTTTGTTCGAAAGATGGAAACCCTGAACAATTTGACCGTTTGCTCAATAAGGAGTGATCATGGGACTGAATTCAAAAACAGTTCTCTTGATTCCTTCTTTGAGAGTAAGGGTATTTCTCACAAATTTTCATCAGTGAGAACACCGCAACAAAATGGAGTCGCTGAAAGAAGAAATAGAACAATTATTGAAGTTGCACGATCAATGCTCAGCGATTCTCACCTTTCTACTCAGTTTTGGGCAGAAGCTGTCAACACCGCTTGTTTTACGCAAAACAGGTCGCTGATAGTCAAAAGATTCAATAAAACAACCTATGAACTTTTTCATGGGAGAAAGCCTTCAATCAGCTTTCTTCACATCTTTGGATGTCAGTGTTTCATACTGAACAACAGAGATGCCCTTGGAAAGTTTGATCCTAAGGCTGATGATGGAATCTTTCTTGGATACTCCTCAGTCTCCAAAGTCTTCAATCGCAGAAGACAAACTGTTGAAGAAACAATTCACGTCACATTTGACGAATCCCGTTCAGCGAACTCTAAACCGTCCGCTGATACTGAAGAACTGAATCAATGGATGTTTTCTCATCTTGGTGTGTAAAGCCCGTGTTCCGATATGGTTTTACTCCTATTTTATTTACGTAATTATTTGCTTTCCTCCTTTCATTTTTTTGCGGTTAGCGTAAGGTAGCATAGTTATTATATCGTTAAGTTTTTAGAACTTAGTGTTATTTGTTATATTAGGATTGTAGAGGGGCTATTTGTGGATGTCTGACAAAACCTCTCGGTTCACACTCACGACACACCATTTTCCATATTTTGGTTTTCCTTGTTTCCCTTCTGGTTCCCCAATCCACGACATACATACTTAGCGAGAAAGAAAAGAAAAAAAAAACCCTAGGTGACCTCCTCTAGTTTTCTTTCACGGCGAAACCAAGGGAGAACTCAATCGCACCCAAACGTTCTCTCCTTCCTCCTTCCTTGCTGCCGCTGCTAGCCACCGTGAACCACCAGCAGCAGCCGCCGCTGCCATCGCCGGACAGCAACAGCAGCAGCCGGCGCCGCTGTTTTCGCCGGCGGGCGAGAGAGAGAGAGGAGCCAGAGAAAGAGAGAGAAGAGCGTGTAAGAGAGAGAGGGGCAGAGAGAGGGAGAAGGACGACGGGAAGAAGAAGAAGCCGACGATTCAGTTCTGCTGCTGCTACGTTTTAACGAGAGGTAAATCTTCCTTCCGTTCGTTTTCCTTGTCGTCGCTGCGTCGCCGGAAAAACGGCCGCCGGCCGCCGCCGCCGCAGCCGCCGCCGCCGGCGACCACCCCTGCCGGAGGTGGCAGTGGGTGGTGCCGGGTGTTGTCCAGTTTCCGTTAAACCGTGATAGCTAAACCCTAACCCGAAACCTTAATCGCGTTACCGTTTATAAAATCGTCATTTTATGTGAAACGTCGTTTCTGCCACTGTTTTATTTCGATCGTAACTTTTCTGTCGTAACTCCGATTGAGCCGAAACTGACGCCCACGGTTCAAGCTCGGGGTCGGGCACGTTTTCCGTGTTTTAGCGGAAAACTGGTTCGGCCTCTAGCTAGGTGGAAAAGTGGTGGTAAGTTCAGTGATTCGTCATTTCATGTGAAAAATTCTGGAATCTGCCTTGGTCTTGGGAAAACCATAACTTTCTGCTCGTAACTAGTTTTGACGTGAAATTGGTGCCCAAAGTTCCCAAATCGAGTTGGGAAGGTTTTTCGTGTTTTGCCGAAAGTCTGATTAAGCACGTAGCTAGGCTGTATTGGGCTGTTTGTGCAGGTTGGACCGAAAACGGGCAGTTTTGGTAGTCGTTCGTATTTAATTCATAATAAATTGTAGAAAAATCGTTAGGAGGCGTATAACATGTCCTTGAAACCCTATCTCAGAGTACTTTCTGGTCATGAAATAATATTGGGAATTTTCTGGGTATAAAGGGGTCGAAACAGTTCCGAACAGACCTGTTTGCCGAGAGCGGAAAATGGTTTTAGTGACGGTGTAAGCGTTTGTCGTGTCATAGGGTCCGGGTCTCGTATTGACGCGTTTTAACGTGCGTTTAGGTGCTGGGAAGTGACCGTAATTGGGAAGCTTGAATTTGTATTGTTGAGATAGGCGCGCATTCGAGGTGAGTTATCTCACTATAATTAATGTCGGTTATTTTTACATTTCGTTGTGTATGTATGTGGTAGTTCTATTTGCTTTTGATGTGGGGTTAAATAGTGGGGTGTCTAGTCGGACCTTTATTGTTGTGACTACGCGGGTGGCGTAGGAGTTCGGCGGGGCCGAGGGTCACATACGCGGGTGGCGTAGTAATTCGGTGGGACCGAATGTTGTATACGCGGGTGGCGTATGAACCCGGGGGTGCCGGGTTGCGTTTACACGATGGTCGTGTGGTCGGTGGGACCGACGTATGCCTATTAGGTGGGTTGGTGTGAGTATGCAGGTTTATGATTTGTTCGTAGACTTGAATGCTGTTTATGTGCAATTATCTGTTTATGGTGGTGTGGGAATAACTGTGTTACTTATGGTGTAGAATTCACTAAGCTTCGTGCTTACCCTTCCCAATAGATTGTGGTTTCAGGTGCGGGCGGCTCCAAGGCGTGACGAGTACACACTGGCGCGCGAGGAGAGCTGGTTGCTGTATGGTTTTTAAATAATTAAACGTTTAATTCCGCGGGTTTTTATTATGAAGATATTATGTATGAGTTTGCAAACGAAACGTTGGGATCATTTAATGAGTTGTTATAAATGAGATGTTTATTTAAAAATTTAAATTTGCTTGTAATTTTTGGGACGTTACATGGTGATTCAGAAGATATTCCCACTCCTCGTGCTCATACAGTTGAAGATGATGGTCCTACTATCATTCCAAATATGCAGAATAGTGAAGCTGAAACATCATGGGTCTCAGTTGTTCCTATAAACACTATACCTGCTTCTGAACCAAATGTCTCAGACATTCCATCTACTTCTCAGCAATCAGTGAATTTACTGCATCCATTCCTCTCTTGGCTGATACTCCAGATGTCGCTGAAGCTTCATCTTCAGCTCCTCCAGTTCAAGTTGAGTCAGCTTCTCACGCCCCGGCTCAGCGATGGACTGTAAATCACCCAATTGATCAAATTCTTGGTGATCCAAACGCTGGTATTCAGACTCGACGAAGTGCAGGTAATATTTGTTTATTTGTTAATTTTATTTCTCTAACTGAACCAAAGAAAGTAGATGATGCCCTCAAAGATCCAAACTGGGTCAGCGCCATGAAAGAAAAGCTGACTGAATTCGAAAGAAACAAAGTTTGGAAACTTGTTCGAAGACCAACTGACAAAACAGTGATAGGCACTAAATGGGTCTATCGAAACAAGTTGGACGAACATGGAACTGTTACCCGCAACAAGGCTCGTCTTGTTACTCAGGGATACAGACAAGAGGAAGGCATAGATTATGACGAAACATTTGCTCCAGTAGCAAGACTAGAATCTATTCGTCTATTCTTAGCATACGATGTACACAAAGACTTCAAAGTATATCAGATGGATGTTAAGTCAACGTTTCTAAATGGAAAGCTGAATGAAGAAGTCTATGTGGAACAACCTCCAGGATTCTCAGATCCTAAGCGTCCAGGTTATGTCTATAAACTGGATAAGGCACTTTATGGCTTAAAGCAAGCTCCACGTGCATGGTATGACACTCTTTCTACTTATCTCCATATTGAACAATTTGAGCGAGGTAAAATCGACAAAACTCTATTTTTCAGGAAAGTAAAAGGTCATGTCATTCTTGTTCAGATATATGTTGATGACATTATATTTGGTTCTACTAACCCTGATATTTGTACTCGTTACGCTTTTAGAATGAAAGATGAGTATAAAATGAGCATGATGGGTGAACTAATATATTTCCTTGGTGTTCAGATAAAGCAAAATGAAAAAGGAACTTTCATTAATCAGGGAAAGTATGTTAAAGATATGCTGAAGAAATTCGACTTAACTGAAAGTTCAGCTATGAAAACCCCTATGGCACCACCGCTGACACTAGACAAGGATTTAAAAGGAGTTCATGTTAATGTCACGCTGTACCGTGGGATGATCGGCTCACTGTTGTATCTTACAGCTAGCCGACCCGATATTATGTATGCAACATGTTTGTGTGCACGATATCAAGCTGAACCTAAGATATCTCATATGAAAGCTGTAAAGCGAATTTTTCGATATCTTAAGGGTATAGCGAATCTAGGTCTTTGGTATCCCAAAGACTCAGGATTCATTATGGGTTTATATTTTTCTTTTTATGCGAACTTCTTCTCCAAGCTAAGAAAAATAATTTACTGTTGCATCTGTGCTCTCGAATTTTTCAAGAACATTCATCTTCTTCAACGAACCAGGTTAATAATTCTTTTATTTTACCTGTTTCTTCACAAGATCAAACAAAAGAACTTTTTAAAATAAAATCATTTCTTTCATGGTTTTATGAACACAATCTTTCATGGTTGTTCTTCAAGTTTAAAACGCAAAATCTTAAACTTGTTCTTCATACGTTTTTTCCAGAATCCCAATCTCTAAAGAAAACTGGAAAACAAGATTTTTTTTGGATTTGCATTTCGTTTTTCAAAAACAAGAAAAACCCTAATCTTCATTAAGACATTTTGTCTGAATGAAATGGACAAAATTCGAACCATCTTATTGGAAAACTCTTTCCACATTAAGATTATTCTTATTTGTTAATCTTTGGTTGAACTGATAATACAGAAAATGGCATCTTCTGACATTCCCAAGAACACCATCGCTGAGAACACTGCTGCTGATAACACTGCTGAGGAAGTGGAAATCCTCAAGGCTCCTCAGGTCAAGTTTCCTCTTGACAAACTGGATTGGACCAAGGTAAATAACCTCTATCCGCTTCTCGAGTTTCCTCCTCGAAAGCAAGTCACACATCTAGATGACGCTGTGAAATTCCTCAAGAACTGTTCCATCTCCACAGCCCTGACCATAACACCTCCTGCACATCAACTACTGTTATCCCAATTCTGGTACTCTGCCAGACACTCTCAGCTACCTTCAGCCAAAGACCCCTAAAAAACAATTGATTGCATCCTCTGCGACACTGACTATGGCACAATGAAGATTACCCCTGCCATCATTCGCAAAGCCCTCAGCCTTCCCATCGCAACCAAAGAAAAACCCTTCGTTCCCCTCCCTGACCACAAGAAAAACTCAGACAGGGAAGCCATCATTGCATTCTTCGATGCAATGGGCTATGTATGGGAAACTGGGAGGGACAAGAAGCCCGAGAAGAAGCTAACCCTCATCAAGAAATCCAAAATGCCCAGTGAGATGAATTTCATCTTCGCTCATTTAATTAGCTGCATGACTGCCAAGTCCGGCTCCTCTGACCAAGCCGCTCAGCCTCAGCAAGCAATGGGATATGCATTGCTGAAAGGTCTACATATAGACTGGGCATCGATTATCTATGATGACCTAGTACTCAGAGTGGACTCCGTCGCTGACAGATCTCCATGGGTTCCCTATCCTCGATTCATCAGCGCCGTATTCCAAAAAGGCCTGAAGGACAGCTACCCAACAGAGGGTGACCTGAAACTCTCTCAGGTTGGCCCTAAGGTACTCGACTTCAAACCGGTGGAAAATGAGGTACGTCTTTCTGCTCTTTTAACTCTTCTAAACCCTACTTCTTCTACTTCTGCAGCTCCTTCAGGGGACAAACCCACCGCTGATACCCCAGCTGCAACCTCCATTCCTTCTCTAGAAAGGAAACACTCTGACACCCAACTTGGTTCCAAAAGAACTAAGAAACCCAAGGAGCAACCCCAGCAATCTATTGCTAAAGACTCCTCAGCTCCTCTTGATGGGCTGAAGGAAAGTTCAGTGGTACGCTCTGCCACAGCTGAACAAGCCACCCATTCAATCCCAACTTCAGCGTCTCTAAACGCTGAGGTTACAAACTTGGAATCTACCCAACCTCCTTCAGTCTCTCAAAAGACTGACGAAGCGATTCTCAGCGATTCCAACGCTGAACTCCGCACCCAACCACCATTCTTATCCTTCGCTTCTCCCTCTACTCATTTGGACTCTACTCCAGTTATCACTGAAGCACCTGTCATTCCTCCAGAAACTAATGCTGACACTCAGGGAATGATGGGCATAGGACCTGCAGAGATGACCATACGTCCACGCACTTTAGCTGACGACATGGAACTTTTCTCAGGAACCCGAGATTTTGATGAATTCACCAATCCTCCTGCAGGTATACACCAACCCCTATACACTGTTACTAAACCCCAAACTTCTGAGCTTTCCTCTGTTCACAAGTTTTTATATGTTACAGGTCCTAATTTGAGAGACATCAACGCCTCTCTGAAGACAATAGACACGACGCTGACAGGTTTCATTACTACTCTTTCCGACAACTCTTCAGCTGTAACAAACGCTGGAGAGAATCTTATAAAGCTGACAACTGTCGTCGAAAAGAATGCCTCCAAAGCTGATTTGGAGAAGGTTGATAAATCACTCACCGACTTCGCCAAAGTTCTCTCTGATATCTACACAGACTACCTCGACATCAAGAAATCAGTTGACACCATGTCCAGCGAGGTCACAACGCTGAAGACATCGGTTGGCACACTCGAAGGTGATATGTCTGCTGTAAAGGATGATGTCAGTTCAGTAAAAACTGACATGAGTTCTGTGAAGACCGATGTCAATACGATGAAGAATGACATCACTTCTATTCAGACATTGTTGCAGCAGATCCTGACCAAAACGACCGCCCCTGCACCTGCCCCTGCACCTGCTCCTGCACCTCCATCTTTTACTACGGCGGATCGTGCTGAACTCGTGAAGATCAATCCTGGTACTTCTGGCATAGAAAACAGATTATCAGCGATTGAAATCTGTGTGGGGATCCCTGGCCAAGAAGACAGGGATACAACACAAGCTGCTGAATCATCACATTCCTCCCCCACTCATCATGAAAAAGAGGGGGAGAAGAGCGCTGAAGACCCTTCCAAGAGCGCTGAAGACCTTTCCCATGATGAATCTATCAGGGGAGAGAAGACTGAAGACCTCACCTTTACTGAAGAAGGTGAGAAGACAATTGAAGAAGCAGCAGCCGCTGGACCTCAGGGAGATGAACACCCTGAGGGAACCGAGAAGCTTACCTTTGTATCTGAGGGGGAGCAACTCGAAGAAGAAGCTGAAGAAACTGAGTCTGAAGCTGATGATGAAGAAGCCATCGACTTGTCTGATGATGAACCATCCTCTTCTCCAAAGAATGATGATGATGAAGATGACGATGATGATGACTCTTTTATCGTCAAGCCTGCTCAGAGAACTATAACTCTTAAAGGGATTCGGATAAATGAACCTTCAGGGGAGCGGACAAAAACAAAGCCATCAGCATCTGAAGCTGACAAGGGCAAAGGAAAAAGTGTCGCTGAAGATGAAAATCTGATGATCTTGCTTAAAAAGCCGGTTTGTCAGGTACATTAACCTCTTCCTTACTCCACATCCCTCCTCTATACACTTTATCAGTTCTACACTCCACAAAACTCCGTACACTTTATCCCATTCTTTCTATCTCTGTTCTACCCAAGTTCTTACTTGTAAGATCGCTGTGTTACAGCTAGTCCTCTCCCCTGTTTGAGGATATTGCTGAAGTTCCTACAGCTGCGACTTCATCAATAATCCCAGCTCCCAACGCTGAAGAAATAATCCCAGTCTTGGATTTGATCTCTGAGACTGATGAACCTGAAGAACAGACTCTCTCTCACAAAAACAGACCTTACTTGGCTCCTCAAAAGCTAAGTGAAGAGGAACAAGAAAAGAGAGATGAAATGATCAAGAGACTCGAAGATCAGCGAATCATTCTGAAGCGTGATCAACTTCCTTCGGTTCCTCCAAAGTTCAGAATTTCCCAAAAGGAATACAAGGAACACCTCAGAGCTAAACGCCTAATCGCTGAAAGAAAGGAAGCTGAAGAAAAAGACAGAGAATACGCCATCCAGCTTACTCAACGATCAGTAAAAGACCCCAAGCTGAAAAGAGCTCCCATTGATGTTCAACGTCAGCTATGGGATGATGCTCAAAAGATCGTTAGAGAAAAGGCTAAGGTCTCTGATACGACTTTGGAATGGTCTAAAGAAATGCTGAACTATAGATCTAGACCATCCAAAATCATCAAAGTAAACATCAGAGGAAGACTGTACGCAGACGTTCCTATTGTTGAAGTGGATGTCTACAGAGAAGATAAAAACCAAGCAAACCTTCTATGTTGCTACCTTAGAAAAGTTTGGTCGCTCTAAATGGTTAGAAACAAAATTAGCCATTCAGGGATCGCGCTCAAAGTTCAAAAGCCATGTCGAGAAGATCTTAAACAAACAGATCGACCTGGTTTCCTCTGCTGTGGATATTCCTCCCTCAACTCTTCTTCCTCCTCAACAAAGAAAAGTCTCTGCTAAGGAAAAGAAAGTCTCAGACTCAGGTCCTCCTATACGGAATGAAACATGTATTGGTTTCTCTCGTGCTGAAGTTCTTGGCCCTGATGCTGATCTCTCAGCGCTTGACACCTCCCTACCACCTGGAGAAACTTTCATTCCTGGCACAGTTGTAAGTGATCCCTATGGTATATTCTTTCTAGACTACTATGGAAATCACCACTTTCAACGTATCTCTGAGCTCCACATCGCTCCCATCGAACAACTCAGAGATCTCATATACTGGTGTGAAGTCAGACGCGACATTAAAGCTAGACACCTGAAGCCCTTGATTTTTGAAGAAGCTCTGAAGAAAAAGAATAAAGGAGTAGATGTCCCTGACTAGATGATTCCCACATCAAAGACCCTCGATGAACTTCTCATCAAGGAAGAACCTTTTGACGGATAGGATCGCCTTGTAATTCTTTCTATCCTTATCTGTCTACATCTTTTGTACTTGTAATTTTATTCGTTGTACTTGTAATTTTTCCACTTTCCTCTGTAATCTTTACAAAGTTTAAAGAAAAATTTCAGCGAACGTACTTTACTCCATCAGTACAGAAAAGATCCCAGAAAACAGTAAAAGGGGCAAATATTTTATGAGTTCTTTTTATCCTTATGTTTTCATTAAATAGCAATTTTCTCTGTTGCTATGTCATAATGAAATAGGGGGAGATTGTTGATCCAAACCCTCAGTGATTTGATAATGACCCTCTCTTATATACTCAGTGAAAATTGTAAGTAAACAATATGTATCAGAGTTTCACTATCGCTGACAAGTACTAAGATCTTACAGTACCGCTGATAGGAACTCTCACTCTTTAGATTAAACATTCAGCGAACACTGTTCACCATAATACTCTGAGTCTGTTCAGTACTTATGGTGATCGCTGATAAGTTAGTTGTTTACTTATGATCCCTGAAGACATGTTTCACGTCAACATAGGTTCTACGCTGAAGTCGAAGATCAAGCTCAAGAACCAGCGACAAGTCTCCTAATGAACTGATGCGGATCAGCGAAGACTCAGATTTGTCCACTCAACGTGAAGTATCAAGTACAAGACTTTAGCTATCGCTGAATTCTATTATTCGCTGATAAAGAATGATAGATCGCTGAATCAACGAAAAGCTGGTCATAAAGTCCTTCGTACAAAGTACTTTTTGTCTTATCCACCCTTGCACGTCTCCGTACGATATGTCAGAAAAAGAACCTCCTGATTGTCTGAAATCGTACAACCACTCTGATACTACACTGTTCAAACATGCGGCTACTAAGGTTGTCAACAAATGTCAATGACATGCAACCATTCAGCTGCTGCCACATGTAAAGTGTAAACTGCAATGCATTAAATGCATGCAGTATATAAGATGATGAACTCACTTCATTTTGAAGTAACTTGCTAACTCTGGACAAGTTCATCATTCTTATCTTGAGATAGGTTATTATTAGTAATTTCCTTCTCTTTCTTAGTGCAAGAAACTTAGTGTTCCAACTTGTTTAGATTTAGGTTTATCCTTAATCTTGTTTCCGCAACAAGCTGTAAATTGTTAATGATTTATCAATAAACAATTTAGAAAAGTAAAATCTGTGTGTTTGTATTCAACCCCCCCCCCCCTTCTACAAACTTGTATAGCCCGTCGGGACCAACAGTGGCATACTTTTGTGTTCCTCCACTCTCAATGGATACAGGTCTCCCTCGTCGTCGGGCAACATTACTTGGGATTTTATAATGTCCATATTTTATTATCGTTGGCCTTATGTGATTGACTGCAATGGATGACTTTAATATTGGATTTCCCCTCCATGTATATTAAAGTTTAAATGAAGCAGGTCATTTCCATATTTATGGTATTTGAACTTCATTACATTTTACGTTCGCATGAGTATTGGTTCGTAACATGTTTTTGGTAAAGTATTATATTTATATGGATTGTTCTTCCATGATTTATGGGTTGAGTTTTATGTCATCAACCGTATTTGAAGGTTTCACATAATATAGATTTATTCACGTTTTGAGTGAGTTGGGATTGGAGTTCATTTCGGAAAAACGCTTTATACCTTTTGGGAACTTTGCTCATAGATTTTGGGTGCGTTGGAAAATGAGTCATTTACATCCTTCTCATAAACTCTTTTGGAAATCATAATTTATGTCGCAAACTATCATTCAAAGAATTATTTAAATCATGTTATAAACTCTTGAACTCACTAGGCGTTAGCCTAACCCTTTTATTTGTCGGCATGTGCAACAGGTTCAGGTTGGGAGTAGTTCTAGTGACACTGTGAAAGGCCGTGTGCTAGTAAAGTGCTCAAGAGGTGAATAACTTAAGTGAAGTTTTCCGCATTCATCTTTGGGATTAGCAACTTGTACTTGGTTAAGTAACACCCGATATGGTTTTAGTCTTTATAATGAAATTTGGATTATAACTCGTTGAGGTTAATCATAGACTTTAAATTGCGGTATTTCCCGCATTAGTTTATAGGGAGAAATTCTATTATTATGGATGTATTATCGAAAATTTTATTCAGTTGCTCTTTCCCAATTCGAGGGTGTTACAAGTTGGTATCTGTCACACCCCGCTAAAGCGGAAACACGGGATGTACAACTCAAGTTTCATAGCAAACGTTACAAGGTCACACCAACCATCAAAATACATTAAAAAACTTACAACATTGTCTTTTACAAACATTTTACGAAAGGGAAATGAACATAATTTAAAAACATAGAAAGCTTCAACACGCGTAGCCTTCCTAAGTTCCAACCTTAAAGACGTTCTCCTGAAAAGCATGTCAATAAAAGGTCAACTAATGCACTAGTTGGTGAGATCACAGGTTTATGAGTACAATAAAGTTTGTCATAGAAATAGTTTAAATCCGCACAAATGGATATGTCAACCGGTTGTGAAAACACTTGCTCAAGGTAATTGTATGTATAATGTTTAAGCTAGGAGCCCGTTACCCGACCTATGTGACAGAACGCCCCTCCGCATGTTCTATCATCAACAATGCGTACGAACAACAATAATTATGCACTCAAACAAGCGCGACTTGTGAGTGGGGTTGTCAATCCAAATAGCGCTATCCATAATTACCAACGGCTCAATACATGAGTTAAACGGGTAACGTAGATTAAACGGGGACTTAATATGATAGAGAAAACTCCAAAATCTTACAACATGCACAAAGCATACATACCATAGAGCATAAGCAAGTATAGCAAGATTTGTATTTCCAAGAAAAACAAGACAACCGGTGCGTAAAATAATTGTAGTAACGACATGCTTTTCACCCCAAAAGATATAAAATATTAAAAGGGGCTGTGATAACTCACTTGATGCACGATGAAATTCCGGGAATCTCCCCCAAAATACCTCGGTGTGATCCTACTTCGAACCTACGAACGTAAGGTCGCTAGTGAGTTTTAATCTTAAGAGTTCGGTAGGCTAACTATCCAAATCGTCATAAAATGCCCTTTTATAAAATTTATTTAGAGTTTGTATTTTTAATACTTTTCAATCATGACATATGCATGTCATCAAATAACTGAGATTATACCATAAAAGTGGTATATTTACAACATAAAATAATTATATAGAAACAAAGTTGCTTTCAAACCACTTTTGAGATTATTCTTTTACTGTCCAGATTTAGGTGCCACTTTCTGTCCATTTTTGGATATCTTCCAGTGCATGTTAGGTCAAGATATTTTATGTCCAGATAATTTTATATGTTAGGAAACGTTTGATATAAGATTCATAATTTTTAGAGGTGATTAGGTACATGAAATAATTCCTGCCGTACAATCACTACAGAAAGCAATGCTGTTTGCGCACTGTTTTTGTGAAGACTGTTTGGTAGATGAAATCATTGCGTTTTTGAGTGAAACCACTTGGGTTTGAAACCTAACTCATAAAAACAAATTCCAGAAAAAGAATCACCCAATTTGGAGTATTATTGAGTGAGATATGACCTTTTTAAGAGAGAGATAGAACTCTGGCAGTAAGCTGTCAAAACTAAGCTTTATGCATGTGCATCCCTTTTTTTCTTTTTATCAAAATTCTTATTCTTCTTGCATGCAATCCGACTTGACTCATCCCCATACAGATATTTTCAGTTCTAAAACATATTTTTAAGTCATTTAAACCACATGCATGCTATCTACCAAACTCATCTTTTGTAGAAATTTGAAAATGGGTCTTTTTGAAGATTCTTGGGTGTTTATGCCAAGAACTTCTCCATGCAACTTAAAATTATATATTTTTGGCTCATGTATGTTGATTTAAACATGTTTTTAGTGAAATCAAAGAGTTTTTCATACAACTTTTGGGATCAAAAGTGTAGATCTTTTAAGAAAACTACATGCATGCAAGTTAAGAGCCCATCTTTGATCTTAACATAGGTTTGATCATGGATTTACCACCTTTTTAATAACATGCAAGTGTTATGGTGGTAAATCTACAAACATTAAGAGGTATGTAGATGGTTCTTAACAAAAGTTTAAAGAAAATGTAGAAGAAGAAGAAAAATTACTTAAGAAAAAGCAAAAGATTAAGAGAAGGGTGTGTGGATTTCATCCATCACACATGCATTTACCTTGAACAGTTGAATCTCTTGAAGATGGAGGTGTTAGGGGCTGAAATGTGATGAGTTTTTGAAGGTGTTCTTGAGAGAATAAGAGAGAAGTAGAGAGAAAATTTCTTAGAGTGAGAAATTAGAGAGAGAGAGAGAGAGAGAGGTTGCATATGAACTTGGAAATGAGAAGAGAAAACATAAAGGGGGTAAAGGGGAGGGGATGGGCCGACCATAGGAGGGGGGGGTGATGTGTTGTGTAAAAATTGTCAAATCTTGTCTTTTTGATTTAAATTTCATGCATGCAAAACTTTTCTTTTAAATTTAAAATTTTAAACAATACTTTTAAACTTTAATGATAGAAGTATTAATATCATTTTTGGTTGAAATAAATTTTAGTTGTAACATATAATTATAGTTGTGGATAATTGTTGTTTAAGTTGGCATTTTATGAGATTTATGGATAATTCTCTAAATTTGAGGGGTTTCTAGGCAAAAATTCTTAAATTTTCCTACTGTACCGAGTTTACTGCTAAAATTGGACTGTGTGACCAATGACATAAATATTGAATATGCTTAGATTAATTCTAACCTGAAACACGAATTTGACAGTTGTCACAGTCTCCCCCGGTTAAAAGAATTTCGTCCCGAAATTCAAGAGTTACCAGCTTTAACCGGTTTGCTAGCGAAAAGATGAGGATACTTATGCATCATGTAATCCTCTCGTTCCCAAGTGTACTCAGGCCCACGCTGTAACACCCGGAATTCTATTAAGTTGAAGTTTTAACGTTGGGGAAAGGTATACGAAAGAAGCTCAGCAAAACGGGTTCATTCGGGACAAAATCGAGCTTCGGCACCATTTCGGCGGAAGTGACATGGCGAGAGTGCCATGTCACAATCGCGAAGTCACTATCGCCGGGAAGAAAATAGCTGGGCAAAGGAAGAAGTCTCGGTACCATTTCAGCGAAAGTGACATGGCGAGAGTGCCATGTCACAATCGCGAGGTCAATATCGCTGAGAAGGAAATGGCTGGTCGAAGGGACTCTCTCGGTACATTTCCAGCGAAAGTGACATGGCGAGAGTGCCATGTCACAATCGCATGGGCACTATCGCCGGCGATCTTTTAGGGCAAATATAAGGGGCAACGATGATCAGTTTTTAGAGGGTATTATGTTAGCTTCTATTATCGACTTTTCTCTCCTCTAAGGGCGATTTCTCAGCAGCAAACCACCCTCTCCATTTATTTCTTGAGTTAATCTCTTCTTGATCATTTGATTCTTATCCTCTACCCTCTCTTAACATTAAAAGCTTCCACAAGAATCCCCAAGTGTATCAAGTGTATAAATTTCTAGGGTTATACCCAAACCTTTCCACTCTCATTGAAGATTTGGAGTTGTGGTTTGTTTTGGCGGTTCTAGAGATGCTTTGGTTGATGGATTCAAGTGTGTTTAAGGTAATCTCCTCTCCTCTATATTTATGAAGTTAGGGTTTCGTTAGAAATGGGTATTTTGGTATATTATGGATAGATGATGATTCCTTATGGTTGGACTTGGGTATTGATGGTTGGAAATTCATAAACCTAGGTTTTGGAAGTTTTGGCTTGAGGATACAAACTTCATCAAAGGAGCATACGTTGGAGAAACCCTAGATTTAGCTTAAATCTAGCAAGGTGAGTTCAAGTTAATTTACGAAAACTTTGTACATGCCAAAATGAGTATTTTACAAATATGCGTGTGTGCTTTACTTGAAAATGTATGTGGTTGAGTTATTTGATTTATTTAACTCTTTCGATGTGTTATCTCCATAAATGTGTAAAACACCCACATTTGGGGCTTTTAGATATTTGGATGGTTAGAAACCATATTTTGTATTTAAAAGATTATTTGCTCAAAATAAGGTTTAATTGATGGTTAATCATACATGTGTAAATGATTTTGTAAATCAATTGGGAAATACACTTTTAAGTGTTATGTATCATTTTGAGAATTTTAAGGGTGTGAGTTCTTTGGAAAACCCTATTGTTTAAATCATGATGAGTTTTTTGGGTTAATAATGATTTTGAAGTATAGCTTGCCTAAACAAAGTTTAAATGTGTTTTGGACCGACATATGGGTCTAGAAAGCTTGGAGCACTTTACTCGGTTTTGACTGTGAGTAAGTCTTGGGGACGATTGTCCGGTTTAAATGGCTCAAATGTGGAGTCCTGTTTATGGGTTGCTCTTATTGTACCTTTTGCATATTATTGCACGTTATTAGTATTTACATGTTTGAGTATGTGAGTCACTCCGTGATAGACATGTTGTGTTAGACTGTGTTGCATTGGATCCATAGGCATATTAGTCAGTCGCTAGTAAAGGTCAATTGGGTATCTTGAGGACGAACCTCAGAACTCACGTTTATGACCTTAACTTTCTAAGTAGGCACCAGGAGGATATAGTTTGGATACTTACCTTGGAGGTTTGTGTAACGACCCACGCTTTCGGGATGTACCATTTGAAGGTAGTCCCGATGTGCCGGGCCTTGAGGCGTTACCAAGTTGGTAGACGTCAAGGTGTATCCTCAATGACGGTGTAACTTGGCTTCGTAGAGCAGAGTTGTGGAATAGGCCAGACGAATGTGGTAATTCCCGACGTCGTTGGGAGGACAGAGATAGGCATAACATAACTTGTAATCTCTACTCCCAGTTGTACGATGAACGTTGTATGGGTGGTATACTTATGTGTTACCTCCACCTTCAACGGATACGGGTCTCCCCCATTTATGGTATTTGATATTTATTACATTTTACGGCTGTGTGAGCATTGCTTCGTTTTATGTTTTAATAAAGAGTTATATTTAATGGACGATTTCCATGTTTGGTGAGTTGGGTATGTATTATCAACTGTATTTGAAGGTTTTGTCTAAACTAGACTTATTCAAGTATTTTAAGTCAATCGTGAAGGTAATTCAGTTTTGGAAAACGTATTATACCTTTTGGGAACTTTCTTGTGAAAGTGTGGGAGTTGAAAATGGTCGATTTGGATTTAAAGTAAACTCTTTTGAAATCATGACTATAGCCTTTACTCTTACGATTTATGTTTTTATATATAGTCATGATAAAATGCTTGAACTCACTAGGCGTAAGCCTAACACTTTTTATTTCTTTTATTTTGTCGGCATGTGCAACAGGCTCAGGTTGAGGGTAGCTCTAACCCATTGTGAAGTGGAGATTGCTAGTAAGTGTACGAGAGGTGAATAGCTTAAGTTATGTTTCCGCATTTACCCTTGGGAAGTAGCATTTGTTTTTAGAGTAAGCGATGTCCGAAGGTAGCTCTAACTCAAGTAGCATTAGTCTTGAAAATGAGACTTGTATTGTACGCGTTGTTTGGAGATAACTATAGATTGTAATTTGGAATACTTTTCCCATTGTCTCGGATGTAATAATGAAAATTTTAAATTAGTTGCTCTTTCTAAATTTTAGGGTGTCACAAGTTGGTATCAGAGCATAAGTTTGAGAGATTTAGGTGTTGATTTTGGATACCTAGACTCAAACTAGTGTTTGTTTAAGTAAATGAGAGTGAAATTCACCCTTAGGCACTTTAAGATAGGATGTTTTGAGGTTAATGGATGTAGTTGGGAACGAGAATCACGTTGAGAGTAACAAGGATAATCATGTACGGTGCGTTCATAGTGACACATGGCCAGTGTCATGGTGAACCTACCAGTACATGTGCATACTTGAATTGCTTTCATGTGATGATCGTTGGGGTAGTGAAGGAGGTTCTAAGCCAATAATCGTTGGAATAGATGGACGATCCAAGTATTAGTCACTTGGAGTGACGATAAGCATGGTGTTTGCTTTAAGTAGACCATTTCGAGTCAAGATTGGTGGTTGGGTTAGAACCATAGGCTTATTGAGCAGACTTTGATTTGAGGAAAATCCGTAAAGTTAAGTGATGTATTTCCCAACTTACCTTAAGAGGTTTGAATATCCGGATGACAATAGTGGACCGGAGAATTTTGGAGGAATATGAGCTGAAATGTTAACTGCCGACTAGGTTTTGCACCAAGTTTATTTTGGAAAATAAATTGTATCAAGTATTTTGTGTGTTCAAATCCTTATGAGAATTGTGTTACGAATTTTGGAAAATGTTTAGCACGCACAATATTTTGGATTTAGGTTTTGGACGTACATGAACCATCTTATGTCGGGGGTTGCAAACTCCGTCAGAATTTGTTTCATGTTGATGTTGTCCAACGTTTCTTTCGGGTATAATGATGTCCGTGTTTTATGTTGTCTAAGACGGTAGACAAGTAACTACGGCTCATAACTTTAACATCGGATCTCCTCCATATATGTTAAAGTTTGGACGGAAAGTTAACTACCGTGGTGTCTATATGAAGCTATTTTGGGAATCTGTTTATTATGAGCTTGTTAAACGGTGTTGTGTATGTGGTATCGTTCTAGAAGAGGATTTTTGAGATTTTGGCGTCTCGTTCGTGATTTTGCTTTTAGCAATTTGACTTTGGGAGCACAACGTTTAGTGCGATTTTGTTGACTTGGAGTCATTGAGTATATTGAGGTTCATGGAGTTTTGTTTTACGACATGTTGAGTCGTGTGAGTATAATTTCACAAAGTGCATACTTTAATTATTTTGTGAAAGGTTACGAGTTATGTTGGCCATTTAGTCCCACTCGAGCTTTGGTTGAGAAAAGTTAATTTTATGTCGTAAGGCGACTAAAAAGAGATGAGTTTGGAACTCTAGTGTCGCGTATCTTTTCTTTAAAAAAACGTTTGTATTACTAAGTATTTCGTTGCATATGGTTCGGTGTATGGATTGATTTATACATTACTTAGGTGAGGCTTGAAGGAGCATTTTGGTGAAATTCGATTTGCCGATTTTTTGGAGGATTGAAAACCTTTTAGTTTTTGGAAAATGGACACTTGGAGTATTTTGATAAATATATCGTAAACATTTCCGTGTTGACGTTTTATGTTCCAAGTATAAAATTTTGAAGAAAAGGTTTCGTGATGGAGATTTTGAGAAAATTGTTTGCATAAAACTATGTTGCGTATATTTCTTATGTTTTGAATATTGACGCGCACCTTTGTTGCAAATGAGAATTGAAGTCGGTTCGACCCTTCTAAGCGTCAACCATTTACTAGCAATTGTTTCTTTCTAGTTTCTCTTTTGGAAAATACATTGTTGAGTACAGTTTTGTAGGAAACATTTTGCTCGCGTGTAATTATGTGACCATCTGAGGAAGTTTTGGAAATCAATTTGAAGAACCCCATCTTTTGAAATGTTGGTGTGAGTTGATTTGCTGTAAAGCCCGTATCCCGGTATGTAATTTCTTTTATTTTTTTTTCCTTTTAAGTTTGAATTATTGTGGTTCCCGTTAACGGGGTTAGCCGAGTTGCGTCAAATCGTTAAAGTATTGAAATTTGTGGCTAGTTGCGAGAGGAATGTAAGTTGAGGGGCTAATTGTGTCAAAGGGCCAAAAACCCTCATTGGGTTTCGGCCCATGCAGATACATGTCGAGACCCATAATTTTCTTTTAGTTGGTGTTGTTGTTGCCGTGAAGTTGAATGAGGAAATAGAAAACAAAAAACCCTAAACTATCCCTTCCCTCTCTCGTTTTCTCTCACGTAAACCACACAACCCTACCTGCTGCCGTGAAACCGCCCACCACCACACCAGCGCCGCTGCTGGTGTTGGCCGGAGAGAGAGAGAGCAGCGCGAGAGAGAGGGGTAGAGAGAGAGAGAGAACAGCGCGAGATAGGGAGTGGTAGAGATCGCCGGAGCCGCTGCCTTCCGCCGCTGTTGTCGCCGGAGACCACCGCCGCCACTGCTGTTCATCGGAGGTTTCGGGAGAGTGAGGAGCAGGTGCGGGTGCGTGGTATTGGAGCGAGGTAAATCGTTTTCCTTCGTCTCGTTTCCTTTTCTTTTCGTTTTTCTTCCGGCAAAACAACCACCGCGCCGCCGGCGACCACCACTGCCGGAGGGCAGAGGGTGGAGCGTGGCCATGTCTTATTAATAATCACCGTAGAATCCGTTAAGCCTTGACTTAATCGTTTAAGCCGTTTCGTTAAAACCGTCGTTTTTATAATCATCAATTCATGTGGAAAATGGTGCAGCCACTGTTTTTACGACGGCTATAACTTTTCCGCCGTAACTCCGTTTGAGCCGAAACTTGCGCCCACGGTTCAAGTCCTGGGTCGGGCACGTTTTCCGTGTTTTAGCGGAAAACTGGTTCGGTCTCTAGCTGGGCGAAAAAGTGGTCGCAATTTCGGTGATTCGTCATTTCATGTGAAAATTTCTGGAATCTGCCTTGATCTTGCGAAAGCCTTAACTTTTCACTCGTAACTCGTTTTGACGTGAATTTGGTGCCCAAAGTTCCCAATTTGAGTTGGGGAGGTTTTTCGTGTTTTGCTGAAAGTCTGATTAAGCCCGTAGCTAGGCTGTTTCGGGCTGTTTGCGCGGCTGGTCCGAAAACGGACAGTTTTTGTGGTCGTTCGTATTTAATTCATAATAAATTGTAGAAAAAATCGTTAGGAGGCGTATAATATGTCCTTGAAACTCTATCTCAGAGTACTTTCTAATCATGAAATAATATTGGGAATTTTCTGGGTTTAAAGGGGTCGAAACAGGTCCCGAACAGACCTGTTTGGCGAGAACGGAAAATAGTTTTAGTGACGGTTTAAGCGTGTGTCGTGTCGTAGGGTCCGGGTCTCGTATTGACACGTTTTAACATGCGTTTAGGTGCTGGGAAGTGACCGTAATTGTGAAGCTTGAATTGTATTGTTAAGCTAGGCGCGCATTCGAGGTGAGTTCTCTCACTATATCTAATAACGGTTGTTTTATTATTGCTGTAGTACGTGTGTGGTAGCTTTATGTGATTGTGTTGGGGAACTAGATAGTGGGGTGTCTAGTTGATACTATGTTGTCATGTTAACTCGGGGGGACCGAGGGTCCGGCGGGGCCGGAGATTTTATACGCGGGTGGCGTAGAGACTCGGTGGGACCGGGGATTCGGCGGGGCCGGAGATGTTATCATGTGGTCGGTGGGACCGACTTGTGCCTTTTAGGTGGGTGGGTGTGGATATACATGTTTATGATTTGTTCGTAGACCTGTATGATCGTTTATGTGTCACTATCTGTTTTAGGGGTAGTGTGGAATAACTGTGTTATTTATGGTGTTTGAATTCACTAAGCTTCGTGCTTACCCTTTCCCAATAAACTGTGGTTTCAGGTACAAGTGGCTCTAAGGCGTGACGGGTACACACTGGCGCACGAGATGAGCTGGCTATTATTAGTTTTATTTATTAACATTATTTCCGATGGTTTCTGGTTACATGAACAATATTTATGATTTTGCAACTAATATGTTGGGATTATTTAATGGGTTTTATATACGAAATGTTTAATTAAAAATTTTAAATTTCTCGAAATTCTTGGGACGTTACAACTTGGTATCAGAGCACGGCTTGAGTGAATCAAACGCATTTCGGTGTTTGATCTCAAGTTTGCGGCTATAAAAATTTTCGTTAAAGTTTTTGGGAAATAAAAAGAAGGAAAAATCCGTTGAGGAACGGTGATCGAGGGCGCAGTGTGTACAGTCAGTCGGAGCCAAGGGGGAAAGGTACATTGCTTAGTGTTGTATTGCTTTCTAGGCATAGGGTATGCATGCTAGATTGCCTGTTGTTGACACTATGTTGTATGATGACTGCTTGCTAGTAGGAATCAATGCTAGTTATAGTAGGTTGTTAAGTGAAGGCCCTATAGGTTGTATGCAGTAAGAGTCATATAGCCTTAGAATATTTGATTTAGTTCTATTGCGCAGCTCTTGTTTGAGTCCAACCGTTCTAGGATAGAATCTTGTATTCGAATGTCTATTTGATTCACGCTGCATGCGACTGGGTATTCGCGAGGCAACTCGTTATGGCTAACAGTGATTCCGATGTAGCAAGGGTAGTGGGATGAGATGAAATTCCTAGTGAGCTGGGAATAGCGTTTACATATGAGTATGTATGCTAGATTGCTTTCTAGAACATAGGAGTATGTGTGCTGGATTGTTTGGTGCTTATTACACTGTACTGCATGTTTGCTGTTTGCTGATAGGAGTTCATGCTAGTCCTGATAAGTTGTTAAGTGAATGCACTATAGGTTGTATGCGGTAGGAACCGAATAGCCTTAGAATGTTAGATTTAGTTCTATTGCGCAGCTCTTGTTTGAGTCCAACCGTTGTAGGATAGAATCTTATATTCGAATGTCTATCTGGTTTTACACTGTGTGCGACTGTGCATTCGCGAGACGACCCGTCATGACTAGTGGGGATTTCGTCATAGCAAGGGTAGTGGAGTTGGGTGGAATTCCTAGGGAGCTAGGAGAAGTGTGTACATATGCCGGTGCGGGCATATGTGTGTAGTTATCGGCGAGAAACTACTTGGACCCATCGGATGAAACTCGGAACGAGTGATGATAGGTGTGGAAGGTAGTAGTAGAGCTCCTACTATCGGAAACACAGGATCAATGCTCGAGTCGGGGAAAGTCACGAGGAATCCAAGGAGTTGAGCGTGAGCGTTGTTATTGTGAATTATTATGTGCTAATAACTCGTTGTAATATCTACCCGGAATAGCCATCACAAGGAAGAACAACTATGGTAAACCTACTAGTACAGGTGTGTACTTGTTTTGCTTTGATGGGATGATCGTTGGGGTAGTGTCGAAGGTTATAATTAGTAGTCGTTGGAATAAAAGGACGATTCTAGTAGTAGTCACTTGGAGTGACGATGAGGATGATGTTTGTTTCGGGCCAAGATGGATGATTGTGCTAGAATCATAGGCTTATAGAGCCGACTTTGTTTTAAGGAAATACCGTAAGATAATTGGACGTGAATTCCAACTTGCCCTTAGAGGTTTAAATGACCGGATGACGTTAGTGGACCGGAGAGATTTGGAGGAGTAGGAGTCGAGGCGTAGAATGCCGACTAAGTCATGCACAAAGTTTGATTTTTTTTTAAAAGATTGCATTAGCAAATTCTTGTGTTTCAAATCATTTTATGGATGGTGTTTTGGAATTTTGGGAAATGTTCAGCACACGCACAAGATTTGGAAATATGGCTTTGAAAATGTATGAAATCGTTTTTTTACGGGGGTGCAAACTTTGTTAGAATTTTGTTTCATTTCGTTATTTTTCCAACGATTCTTTCGGGTAAGATGATATCCGTGTTTTGTGGTGCTTAAAATGTTGGGAAAGTGACTACGGCTTGTGACTTTAACATTGGAACTCCTCCACATATGTTAGAGTTGAGACGGAAAGTTACATTCCACGATGTCTGTGTAAAGCTATTTGAGTGAGTTGGTTAAAATAAGTTCTGTTTTACGGCATGTTGAGTCTTGTGGGTTTAATTTCACGAGGTGCATATCTTGTTTGTTTATGTGACCATTTGGGGAAATCTTGGAAATCAATTTAAAGAACCCCACCTTTTGAGATTTTATGAGGTTTTAGTCGATATTTTCAAATGATGAAAACAGATTGGTTTTTATTTTTAAGTTTGAAACTTACGCGAAACAGTTGTGTTTTAACAAAAGTATATTTGTAAACCGTTTCATCGTTTTGTATAACCAGCCGACGCGCGTAAGATTTGTTGGTGAACCCTGTGCCACGACATTTTATGTTGGAAAAAGAGGAATTTTGGGGTCAAATGTCGTGGAACTGATTTTGAAATTATGTGCACACTTTTGTCGCACCCGGAGTAAGATCGAGCGGTTACTTTAAATGCATGTCATGGGTCAATTGCACGGTTTTTAATGGCTCGGTGTGAAGTTTTATTGATGGGTTGTTTTGTTGCACAGTTTTGCATTTATTGCACGTTAAATATTTTCATGTTTGGGTGAGTGAGTCATTCCGGGATAGGCATGTTGTTGGTAGATTGTTTGCATTGGATCCTTGGTCATGTCAGTCAGTCGTTGGTAACGGTCGGTTGGGTATCTCGGGGTGGGACCCCGGTATCCATGTGTTATGAATTTAACTTTCCAGTAGGTACTAAGAGGACACAGTCTTGGGCACTTACCGAGAGGTAGTTCCGATGTGCCGGGACTTGGGACGTACCTGGGAGGTAGGCGTTAAGGTGTATCTTGTTACGGTGTAACTAGACTTCATAGAGCGAGTGTGGAAGATATGTCGACGGTGGAAGGTTGGGTATTCCACGCGTGTTGGTACTGTAGGCCGAATAGTATAGGTTAGGGAATGATGCCTTTGTAATAAAGAGGATAAATGCGTAGAATTTTTTTTTAGGTAACGAGTATATTTAGGTGTCGACTTTTGGGCTTGAGGACAAACGCCTTAGTGTAATGGAGGAATTGTAGCCGATTTTAAGGAAATTATGTGGATGGTAGTAGTAATCCTGAGATGTTTGCTTGTGTTGAATAGTTATGGTGGGGTGACCTTCGTGAGTGATTTTAAAATTTACTGGTTTGACGATTCGTGTAGGGCAAATTTTGGGAGTCTAGTAGGACTCGTAGGAGTTAATCGACAGTTAATAGTAGGAACGATCGGATTCGAGTATCCTGTAGGGTACACTGGTGGGCAACTTTAGAAGGGTTAGAGTTTGAAATTGACTCGGGATGTATGGAATGTCTAAGGTTGGGGAACAACCGAAGTCGCTTGGCTAGGAATGATTCCAATTGTTGGGGTGTTCTTCCGATCATATTTTCAGTGTCCTAGAAGGAGTACGTTAGTTAGAAAAGTATTCGAGAAGTTTTAGAAGGAATTTCAAGTGGACTTAGGAACCTGAGGTTGAGATGAGGAAGAACTATCCGGAGCTATTCGTAGGCAGAGACTTCGAGGACGAAGTCTAATCCAAGTGGGGGAGAGTTGTAAAGCCCGTATCCCGGTATGTAATTTCTTTTATTTTTTTTCCCTTTTAAGTTTGAATTATTGTGGTTCCCGTTAACGGGGTTAGCCAAGTTGGGTCAAATCGTTAAAGTATTGAAATTTGTGGCTAGTTGCGAGAGGAATGTAAGTTGAGGGGCTAATTGTGTCAAAGGGCCAAAAACCCTCATTGGGTTTCGGCCCATGCAGATACATGTCGAGACCCATAATTTTCTTTTAGTTGGTGTTGTTGTTGCCGTGAAGTTGAATGAGGAAATAGAAAACAAAAACCCTAAACTATCCCGTCCCTCTCTCGTTTTCTCTCACGTAAACCACACAACCCTACCTGCTGCCGTGAAACCGCCCACCACCACACCAGCGCCGCTGCTGGTGTTGGCCGGAGAGAGAGAGAGCAGCGCGAGAGAGAGGGGTAGAGAGAGAGAGAGAGAGAACAGCGCGAGATAGGGAGTGGTAGAGATCGCCGGAGCCGCTGCCTTCCGCCGCTGTTGTCGCCGGAGACCACCGCCGCCACTGCTGTTCATCGGAGGTTTCGGGAGAGTGAGGAGCAGGTGCGGGTGCTTGGTATTGGAGCGAGGTAAATCGTTTTCCTTCGTCTCGTTTCCTTTCCTTTTCGTTTTTCTTCCGGCAAAACAACCACCGCGCCGCCGGCCGCCGCCGGCGACCACCACTGCCAGAGGGCAGAGGGTGGTGCGTGGCCATGTCTTATTAATAATCACCATAGAATCCGTTAAGCCTTGACTTAATCGTTTAAGCCGTTTCGTTAAAACCGTCGTTTTTATAATCATCAATTCATGTGGAAAATGGTGCAGCCACTGTTTTTACGACGGCTATAACTTTTCCTCCGTAACTCCGTTTGAGCCGAAACTGGCGCCCACGGTTCAAGTTCGGGGTCTGTCACGTTTTCCGTGTTTTAGCGGAAAACTGGTTCGGTCTCTAGCTGGGCGAAAAAGTGGTCGCAAGTTCGGTGATTCGTGATTTCATGTGAAAATTTCTGGAATCTGCCTTGATCTTGCGAAAGCCTTAACTTTTCACTCGTAACTCGTTTTGACGTGAATTTGGTTCCCAAAGTTCCCAATTTGAGTTGGGGAGTTTTTCGTGTTTTGCCGAAAGTCTGATTAAGCCCGTAGCTAGGCTGTTTCGGGCTGTTTGCGCGGCTGGTCCGAAAACGGACAGTTTTTGTGGTCGTTCGTATTTAATTCATAATAAATTGTAGAAAAATCGTTAGGAGGCGTATAATATGTCCTTGAAACCCTATCTCAGAGTACTTTCTAATCATGAAATAATATTGGGAATTTTCTGGGTTTAAAGGGGTCGAAACAGGTCCCAAACAGACCTGTTTGGCGAGAACGGAAAATAGTTTTAGTAACGGTTTAAGCGTGTGTCGTGTCGTAGGGTCCGGGTCTCGTATTGACACGTTTTAACATGCGTTTAGGTGCTGGGAAGTGACCGTAATTGTGAAGCTTGAATTGTATTGTTAAGCTAGGCGCGCATTCGAGGTGAGTTCTCTCACTATATATAATAACGGTTGTTTTATTATTGCTGTAGTACGTGTGTGGTAGCTTTATGTGATTGTGTTGTGGAACTAGATAGTGGGGTGTCTAGTTGATACTATGTTGTCATGTTAACTCGGTGGGACCGAGGGTCCGGCGGGGCCGGAGATTTTATACGCGGGTGGCGTAGAGACTCGGTGGGACCGGGGATTCGGCGGGGCCGGAGATGTTATCATGTGGTCGGTGGGACCGACTTGTGCCTTTTAGGTGGGTGGGTGTGGATATACATGTTTATGATTTGTTCGTAGACCGGTATGATCGTTTATGTGTCACTATCTGTTTTAGGGGTAGTGTGGAATAACTGTGTTATATATGATGTTTGAATTCACTAAGCTTCGTGCTTACCCTTTCCCAATAAACTGTGGTTTCAGGTACAAGTGGCTCTAAGGCGTGACGGGTACACACTGGCGCACGGGATGAGCTGGCTATTATTAGTTTTATTTATTAACATTATTTCCGCTGGTTTCTGGTTACATGAAAAATATTTATGATTTTGCAACTAATATGTTGGGATTATTTAATGGGTTTTATATACGAAATGTTTAATTAAAAATTTTAAATTTCTCGAAATTCTTGGGACGTTACATTTGCGCATGTTATTCCATTACAAAGAAATTTTAAAGAAGTGTTACAAGCTGGCATGCCTACCCCAATTTGATGTTTTATGAGGTTTCAAGTCGATATTTTCAAATGATGGAAATGGATTGGTTTTGTCTTTAAACTTGAAACCGGCACAAGCCGTTTTTTGTTTTGATTGAGGTATAATTAGAAATCGTTTCTTGTTTGTATAATAAACTGACGCACACAATTTTGCTGGCGAACCTTGTTCCATACCAATTGAATGGTCAGAAAAGAATTTTTAATCAACTACCGTTTGGGCTTCTTTTGAAGTACGTGTGAAAATTGTGCACATCGTTAAAGTGGGCAGTTACCTTGAGTGCACGTCATGAGTCAATCCATACTATAACTGTGATGTTTCTTTTTAAAGAATTTGTTTATTACGCTTTTGCGTTTTGTGGTTAAGCTGAACTGCAATGAAATGGTTTTCAGCATGATTTTCATATGTGGGACGAGCGTGTCTGGTTTTACGTAACTACCGAGCTGATAGTAGTAGTTTTGTGCGTACGGTGTATTCGATATGAAAATCTTAGTATTGAAAAAAAAATTGTGAATGGTTTTGATTAATTGGCATATTTATTGATTAATGCACTTGAAAACCTTAAACTCGTTAGGACCTTGGAAATAGTAAGTAACCCAGTTAAGGGTAAGTGCGTGTAGCACTTCGGCGGTGGAAGGTTGAGTATTCCACGCGTGTTGGTACTATGGGCCGGATGATATCGGTATCAAAGTAAATGTGTTTGTGGTAATAGGAGGATTTGACTTGCGATAACGCATTTTGGGGTTTGTTTAGCCGTTTTGTTGACAACCTTAGTTTTTGGTGGAAACCCTCGGTAAACGGAACTCGTGTGGGAAGTCCCGTTAGAGTTCAAAGCTTGGTGGTATCACTAAGTGTCAACCTTTGTAGGTTGGAGTTGGGAACCGTTAGCACATTCGGAAAGTGTAGTCCGATTTTAATTGAAATATGGATAGCGGTTGTAGCAAATCCTAAGATACTCAAGTGCGATGAGTAGATTTTGTAGTGATGATTTCCTTGGGCGATAAAGGAACCTGTCGGATGACTGATGTTGTGACGAGTCCTTGGAGTCTATTAGAACTCGTGGAGTTAATTGACAGTAAATAGTAGGGATGATCGGAGTTGATGATTTTGTTGGGTTCATTAGTGAACAAACCTTGGGGTGATTTAGAATCCGAAACTGGAACGAGATGTATGGAACATCTAAGGTTGGGAGACGACCAGAGTCGTCTAACTAGGAGTTATCCCAGTGGTTGGAATGTTGTTACGGATAGGTAACATGTACTTGAAGGAGTTTAGTTGGTAAGAAATTATCTGAGGAATTGTCTTTATAAGACCGTGTGGGGGAAATTAGATTCCAGTAGGAATTAATTAATTTTTGACCGGCATTGAGTCGGTTAGCCGTGGTTTGTAAAGGATGTAGATTTCAAGGACGAAATCTTTCAAGGTTGGGAGAATTGTAACACCTGGAATTCTATTAAGTTGAAGTTTTAACGTTGGGGAAAGGTATACGAAAGAAGCTCAACAAAACGGGTTCATTCGGGACAAAATCGAGCTTCGGCACCATTTCGGCGGAAGTGACATGGCGAGAGTGCCATGTCACAATCGCGAAGTCACTATCGCTGGGAAGAAAATAGATGGGCAAAGGAAGAAGTCTCGGTACCATTTCAGCGAAAGTGACATGGCGAGAGTGCCATGTCACAATCGCGAGGTCAATATCGCTGAGAAGGAAATGGCTGGTCGAAGGGACTCTCTCGGTACATTTCCAGCGAAAGTGACATGGCGAGAGTGCCATGTCACAATCGCATGGGCACTATCGCCGGCGATCTTTTAGGGCAAATATAAGGGGCAACGATGATCAGTTTTTAGAGGGTATTATGTTAGCTTCTATTATCGACTTTTCTCTCCTCTAAGGGCGATTTCTCAGCAACAAACCACCCTCTCCATTTATTTCTTGAGTTAATCTCTTCTTGATCATTTGATTCTTATCCTCTACCCTCTCTTAACATTAAAAGCTTCCACAAGAATCCCCAAGTGTATCAAGTGTATAAATTTCTAGGGTTATACCCAAACCTTTCCACTCTCATTGAAGATTTGGAGTTGTGGTTTGTTTTGGCGGTTCTAGAGATGCTTTGGTTGATGGATTCAAGTGTGTTTAAGGTAATCTCCTCTCCTCTATATTTATGAAGTTAGGGTTTTGTTAGAAATGGGTATTTTGGTATATTATGGATAGATGATGATTCCTTATGGTTGGACTTGGGTATTGATGGTTGAAAATTCATAAACCTAGGTTTTGGAAGTTTTGGCTTGAGGATACAAACTTCATCAAAGGAGCATACGTTGGAGAAACCCTAGATTTAGCTTAAATCTAGCAAGGTGAGTTCAAGTTAATTTACGAAAACTTTGTACATGCCAAAATGAGTATTTTACAAATATGTGTGTGTGCTTTACTTGAAAATGTATGTGGTTGAGTTATTTGATTTATTTAACTCTTTCGAAGTGTTATCTCCATAAATGTGTAAAACACCCACATTTGGGGCTTTTAGATATTTGGATGGTTAGAAACTGTCAGGATCGAATCTTAACAAGATAATTAACACTTAGAATTCAGAATTAAAGAATCTGCGGAATAGAACTTTAATTCTCACAATCAATGAACAGAATATCAGAAAATACACAATTTTTGTATTCACTGTTTCGACTCACAATATTAACAACCAAACCTCAATCTTGTTGAACAGGCTCAACAAGACGACTTCTACTTCTCTAGAAATAGGGTTCTTACACCTTGAGGTTAATTCTCTCTGAAAACGATATCGAATTCTTTTTCACACGTATCTCATGTATCTTGTATATTCTAATAGCTATCTATCAATACTATTTATACAAAAATAATTACAAGATAACTATCAAAAAGTAACTTGATCTTCTAAATCTTCGTTAAACATATCTTGATCAATTCCTTCTTTGTCTCCAAAAGTATCGCATACCAATCTTAACAAACTCAGCAGTATTAACCTTCATTCTTCATGAGCAGTACTAACAATCTCCAACAGTAGTAATATACCAGCAGTATTAACTTTGTTCAGCAGTAGTAACTTGTCTAGCAGTACTAACCTCACATAAGCAGTATTAATAATGTTCCAGCAGTATTAATATCTCAGCAGTACTAACCTTGAACTAGCAGTAGTATCTTTGTTCTGGCAGCACTAACATTGAACTAGCAGTACTAACTTGATCTGGCAGTAGTAATGTTGTTCTGGCAGTACTAACCATACTTAGCATATCTTCAGTTCCCAACAGAAACCATATTTTGTATTTAAAAGATTATTTGCTCAAAATAAGGTTTAATTGATGGTTAATCATACATGTGTAAATGATTTTGTAAATCAATTGGGAATACACTTTTAAGTGTTATGTATCATTTTGAGAATTTTAAGGGTGTGAGTTCTTTGGGAAACCCTATTGTTTAAATCATGATGAGTTTTTGGGGTTAATAATGATTTTGAAGTATAGCTTGCCTAAACAAAGTTTAAATGTGTTTTGGACCGACATATGGGTCTAGCAAGCTTGGAGCACTTTACTCGGTTTTGACTGTGAGTAAGTCTTGGGGACGATTGTTCGGTTTAAATGGCTCAAATGTGGAGTCCTATTTATGGGTTGCTCTTATTGTACCTTTTGCATATTATTGCACGTTATGAGTATTTACATGTTTGAGTATGTGAGTCACTCCGTGATAGACATGTTGTGTTAGACTGTGTTGCATTGGATCCATAGGCATATTAGTCAGTCGCTAGTAAAGGTCAATTGGGTATCTTGAGGACGAACCTCAGAACTCACATTTATGACCTTAACTTTCTAAGTAGGCACCAGGAGGATATAGTTTGGATACTTACCTTGGAGGTTTGTGTAACGACCCACGCTTTCGGGATGTACCATTTGAAGGTAGTCCCGATGTGCCGGGCCTTGAGGCGTTACCAAGTGGGTAGACGTCAAGGTGTATCCTCAATGACGGTGTAACTTGGCTTCGTAGAGCAGAGTTGTGGAATAGGCCAGACGAATGTGGTAATTCCCGACGTCGTTGGGAGGACAGATATAGGCATAACATAACTTGTAATCTCTACTCCCAGTTGTACGATGAACGTTGTATGGGTGGTATACTTATGTGTTACCTCCACCTTCAACGGATACGGGTCTCCCCCGTTTATGGTATTTGATATTTATTACATTTTACAGCTGTGTGAGTATTACTTCGTTTTATGTTTTAATAAAGAGTTATATTTAATGGACGATTTCCATGTTTGGTGAGTTGGGTATGTATTATCAACTGTATTTGAAGGTTTTGTCTAAACTAGACTTATTCAAGTATTTTAAGTCAATCGTGAAGGTAATTCAGTTTTGGAAAACGTATTATACCTTTTGGGAACTTTCTTGTGAAAGTGTGGGAGTTGAAAATGGTCGATTTGGATTTAAAGTAAACTCTTTTGAAATCATGACTATAGCCTTTACTCTTACGATTTATGTTTTTATATATAGTCATGATAAAATGCTTGAACTCACTAGGCGTAAGCCTAACACTTTTTATTTCTTTTATTTTGTCGGCATGTGCAACAGGCTCAGGTTGAGGGTAGCTCTAACCCATTGTGAAGTGGAGATTGCTAGTAAGTGCACGAGAGGTGAATAGCTTAAGTTATGTTTCCGCATTTACCCTTAGGAAGTAGCATTTGTTTTTAGAGTAAGCGATGTCCGAAGCGAGTTTAGTCTTGAAAATGAGACTTGTATTGTACGCGTTGTTTGGAGATAACTATAGATTGTAATTTGGAATACTTTTCCCATTGTCTCGGATGTAATAATGAAAATTTTAAATTAGTTGCTCTTTCTAAATTTGAGGGTGTCACACACGCCTTGTGTTCCAATGGACTTTTACTATCGGAATATTGCTTCGCTTAAGACGCTTGACCTCCCTATCCAGTATTTCGATTGGTTCCTCTACGATGTGCAGTTTATCGTTGATTTGGACTTCTTCCAAAGGCACGATTATCGCTTCGACAACTAAACATTTCTTCAAGTTTGACACATGAAACGTGTTGTGAATAGCACTTAACTCTATTGTCAAATCCAGCTTGTATGCTAATGGTCCAATTCTTTCTGTGATCTTAAATGGTCCAACATACCGAGGGCTCAACTTTCCTCTTTTCCCAAACCGAACTGTTCCCTTCCAAGGGGATACTTTTAGAAAAACTCTATCTCCAACCTGGAATTCTAAAGGCTTCCTTCGATTGTCCGCATAGCTCTTCTGACGATCTTGAGCTGCTTTAAGCCTATCTCTGATAATTGAAATCTTGTCAGTGGTTTCTTGAACAATATCCGGACTAGATAGCTGTCTATCTCCAATCTCCAACCAACAAAGAGGTGATCGACACTTGCGTCCATATAGAGCTTCATATGGCGCACACTTAATACTGGTGTGATAGCTATTGTTGTAGGAAAACTCAACTAACGGCAAGTGGTTATCCCAACTTCCTCCAAAATCTATCACACATGCCCGAAGCATGTCCTCCAACGTCTGAATGGTTCGCTCACTCTGGCCGTCCGTTTGAGGATGATAGGCAGTGCTCAAATTCAACTGCGTACCAAACGCTTTTTGAAGTGACTGCCAAAATCGAGATGTGAAGCGGCTATCTCTATCTAATATGATGGAAACTGGGACTCCATGTCGCGTGACGATTTCCTTGATGTAGATCTGAGCAAGCTTCTCCATCTTATAGTCTTCCCGAATAGGCAAGAAATGTGCAGACTTCGTAAATCGATCTACTATAACCCAAATCGAGTCGTGCCCTTTGGCAGTTCTCGGAAGTTTGGTTATAAAATCCATAGTGATTTGTTCCCATTTCCACTGGGGAATCTCCGGTTGTTGCAGCAATCCAGATGGCTTTTGATATACAGCTTTGACCTTTGAGCAAGTGATGCATTTTCCTACATACATGGCAATATCCTTTTTCATTCTTGGCCACCAATAGTACTCCATTAAATCCTTGTACATCTTATCTGCTCCTAGGTGAATTGAGTACCTAGATTTATGAGCCTCCTCCAGTATCATTTCCCGTAGGTTGCCAGTCTTTGGGATCCATACTCTGCCCTTAAAGTAACGTACTCCATCAGTCTTTGTTTCAAATCTAGCCTCTAAACCATGAAGAGTCTCGTCCTTCAGGTTTTCAGACTTCATTGCTTCGATTTGAGCTTCGAAAATCCGAGTCTTTAAACTTGTTTGTACAAGTGCTCCCATTGCTCATACACGTGAAGGTTTCACCCTTTCCTTCCTACTCAGGGCATCGGCTACCACATTAGCCTTACCTGGGTGGTAACGTATCTCACAATCGTAGTCGCTGAGCAGTTCTACCCATCTTCTTTGCCTCATATTAAGCATCTTCTGATCAAAGATGTGTTGAAGACTCTTGTGGTTAGTGAAGATAGTGCACTTGGTACCATATAGATAATGCCTCCATATCTTTAGGGCGAATACCACAACTCCGAGCTCCAAATCGTGTGTGGTATAGTTCTTCTCATGAACTTTTAATTGTCTCGAGGCGTATGCTATCACCTTATCATTTTGCATCAGTACGCAACCTAATCCCTGATGCGATGCGTCACAATATACCACAAAGTTTTCCGTTCCTTCCGGTAAAGCTAAGATCAGTGCATTGCACAACTTCTTCTTCAAAAGTTGAAACGCTTCCTCTTGCGAAACTCCCCAAACGAATTTCCTATCCTTTTGTGTCAACGCGGTGAGGGGTTTAGCAATCTTTGAGAAATTCTCGATGAAACGCCGATAATAACCTGCCAAACCTAGAAATTGGCGAATTTCCGTTGGAGTCTTTGGGGCTTCCCATTTCCGAATGGCTTTCACTTTAGCCGGGTCCACGTGAATCCCTTTCTCTCCAATTACGTGACCTCAGAAGTGTACCTCCCGAATCCAAAATTCGCACTTAGAGAATTTGGCATAGAGTTTCTGTTCCTTGAGAAGTTCTAGAATCACTTTTAGATGCTGCTCGTGATCCTTCTTACTCCGAGAGTAGATCAATATATCGTCGATGAATACAATTACAAACTTATCAAGGTATGGTCTACATACCCTATTCATTAGATCCATAAACACAGCTGGCGCGTTCATCAATCCGAATGGCATGACTAAGAACTCATAGTGTCCATAGCGAGTCCTAAACGCTGTTTTAGGAATGTCCTCCTCACGGACTCTCAACTGATGATATCCTGATCGAAGGTCAATTTTTGAGAAGTAAGTTGCACCCTGCAACTGGTCGAACAAATCGTCTATTCGCGGGAGAGGATATCGGTTCTTAATTGTCAACTTATTTAGATCCCTATAATCGATGCACATTCGAAACAATCCATCCTTCTTTTTGGCGAACAGAATTGGGGCTCCCCAGGGTGATGAATTTGGCCGAATAAACTCCTTGTCCAGAAGTTCTTATAGTTGACTTGACAACTCTTGCATCTCGGTGGGCGCTAAACGGTACGGTGCCTTAGCTACAGGTGCCGCTCCGGGTACAAGATCGATCTGAAATTCAACTTGTCTCGGCGGGGGAAGTCCAGGCAAATCGTCTGGGAACACCTCTGGGTGATCTTTCACTATAGGAATATCTTGGATTTGCCTCTCCTCGGACTTCTTCTCTACTACGTATGCCAAAAATGCGACACACTTTTTTCTCAGATACTTATGGACCTTCAAACACGATACTATCCTTAGTTCCTTTCCAGCTCTATCTCCTTGCACAACAAGAGTTTCTCCGCCTTGCAATGGTAACCTGACAGTCTTTTCAAAACAACTAACCTCTGCTCGGTTCTTGGATAACCAATCCATGCCTATTACTACGTCAAAACTCCCCAACTCAATAGGTATAAGATCAACGCTAAAAGTTCTATCGGCTAATTTCAAGGTACAACCTAAGATTACATCTTTAGCCTCTAATTCATATCCATTAGCAACCTCAACATTATAAGCATTCGACATTTTCTTAGATTCTAGATTGATCAGAGGCCTAAATTCTAACGAAACAAAGCTCCTATCGGCTCCAGTGTCAAATAATACTGATGCATAATAGTCGTTTAGGAGAAACGTACCTGTCACCACATTAGGGTCTCGGCGTGCTTCCTCAGCTCCTAACACAAACGCCCGTCCTCGACCTTGTCCTCCTTGGTTTCCCTGATTGGCTTGCCTTGTCTGGTACCCAGCGTTGTTATTGATTGGTCCCCTTTTCAACTTCGGGCACACATTCCAGAAGTGGTCCGGACTTCCGCACTCATAACATGCCCTTCCTTCCTCCTTTACATTCTTCCCCATCACGCAGTACCGGGCGGAATGACCCTTTTGTTTACAAATGCCATAGATGAGACAGACTCCCTCATGATGCAAGTTGCATTGGTTGCACTTCGGGTGGGGTCCACTGTATCGCCCCGCTTCCTTAGCATTCATCCCAAAATTCCTTACTACCTTCTTATTCCTGCTTGAACCACTACCAACCGTCTTTCCTGATTGGCCCTCTGGCCTCCTCTTACTACCGACACCTTTCTGAGTCAAAGTTCCTGCCCTGACCGCATCATTGGTCAAACTAGTTGCTAAAGCCACTGCAGCTTGAATCGTGGTCGGACTTGCTGACGTAACCATCCCTCGGATCTCTGGGGCCAATCCCCACAAGTATCGATCAATCCTTTTGCTCTCCGGGGTAACCATGTGGGGTACTAACTTTGCGAGTTCATGAAAACGAGCGGTGTATCGGTCTATCCATGTACCAACCATGGTGAGATCTCAAAATTCAGCCTCCAACTTCTGAATTTCACTCTTGGGACAGTATTCTTCAGTGAGCAACTTCTTAAACTCCTCCCAAGAAAGTTTGTATGCATCCTCCCTTCCACGGGTTTGGACTTGAATGTTCCACCAAGTCAAAGCTCGTCCTTGAAGCTGACATGCCGCATACTCCACCATGCGGTCTTCTGAACATTTGCTGATATGGAGCACCGACTCCATACTATCAAACCACAAAAGCAATCCTACAGCACCTTCTTTTCCGTGAAATTCTTTGGGCTTGCAAGACATAAACGTATTGTAGCTGCATCCTCTATTGTCGTTGACATCGTTGGGATTTCCTCCCCTCACATTATCATTCCTATGATGCTCATTGATGCCTGCGGTGACTTGAGTTACAATGTCGGGTATCGCCTCTTGAATGCGCTGAGCTATGATCTGGGCAATATCGGGGTTTTGGTCTTCAGGTCCTCCCGTGCGACGTGTGGATCTTCTTGGTGGCATTTTTCTAAAACACATTTACAAATATTGGGTTGATTAAAACTTTGTGTAAATAAAGTCGAATGTTTTGCAAAGAGTAATTTTGTAAATCGAAATATTGGGAATACTAAAAATAAATATTGCATGATCAACAAACGTATAATTAAAACGCGAGATCTCTTTTCCATTAAAGTCATTAATAATAGCCGTTGATACAAAATTTCTGATGTGCATCGCACATCAGTACCAAAATGACAGAAATACAATTCGAAATACAAGGTTGAAATAACTAAAAATAAATGTTCCATTTCCTAATTCTTCCACCATCCGCATCAATATCCTCCCCGATATACCTCGATCAGAACCCACAACACCAACATCGTCAGTAACATCACCACGACTATGCAAGCTATCTCCGCCCTTAAGGAAATCCTCCGAGCTACCCTCGCTCTATCCAGGGCTTCGGTCGACATGTTAGTCAAGAGATGACTCAACTCACATAGCTCCATCACAACCTGACTTTGGTGACTAATCCGCGCCTGACAGCTATGCAACTCCGCTGTCATAGCCCGAAAATGCTGCTCTTCCGCCCATGTCATGCCAGACGCACGACCAACGGGCACTCCTGTGATGACTCGAAGTGGTTCCGGCGCCTCCGGACGATCTGACCTCAACGACACTCGCCTAGGAATGGGAACACTCTTCCTAGCGGTCAGTCTAGTACGCGGCCCTCTAGAGTTCGATTGCACAATTATAGGAGTGGGTCGCGATAGAACTGGGGTCGGTGATACTCTCGGTCCATCATACGGATCTCGTTCACTATCCGAAGTTCGCTCGCTCGACGGCGTGTAGGAGGGTTGAGAGTGTGATGATGATGATGACGACATAGTGGTACTGAAGTAAGAGTGCATAAAGTTACTATCGCGCAAGTATAAAGGCTATGCGTACTATACTATTGCATATTATAGGCAATAACCACGCTCATACTATGCATACTACGTGAAGCACTAAGTGAGAAAAACACACATGTTCCTAGTATATCCATTTCTGGTCTCGCATTACTCTTTCCTTAATTAAACATATGTGATCAGGCTTTATTTAATTAAAGACCGATGTTGCAATACCCGAATTACTTATACTAGCAATATGTTTAGTAATTTGAGTGTTATTTCCCGTTTTTGGCTATAGTTGCAGTTTTCCAAAGGAAAACCGGTATTCTCTATAACCTTTAGCTCTGATACCAAATCTGTCACACCCCGCTAAAGCGGAAACACGGGATGTACAGCTCAAGTTTCATAGCAAACGTTACAAGGTCACACCAACCATCAAAATACATTCAAAAGCTTACAACATTGTCTTTTACAAACGTTTTATGAAAGGGAAATGAACATAATTTAAAAACATAGAAAGCTTCAACACGCGTAGCCTTCCTAAGTTCCAACCTTAAAGACGTTCTCCTGAAAAGCATGTCAATAAAAGGTCAACTAATGCACTAGTTGGTGAGATCACAGGTTTATGAGTACAATAAAGTTTGTCATAGAAATAGTTTAAATCCACACAAATGGATATGTTAACCGGTTGTGAAAACACTTGCTCAAGGTAATTGTATGTATGATGTTTAAGCTAGGAGCCCGTTACCCGACCTATGTGACAGAACGCCCCTCCGCATGTTCTATCATCAACAATGCGTACGAACAACAATAATTATGCACTCAAACAAGCGTGACTTGTGAGTGGGGTTGTCAATCCAAATAGCGCTATCCATAATTACCAACGGCTCAATACATGAGTTAAACGGGTAACGTAGATTAAACGGGGACTTAATATGATAGAGAAAACTCCAAAATCTTACAACATGCATAAAGCATACATACCATAGAGCATAAGCAAGTATAGCAAGATTTGTATTTCCAGGAAAAAGAAGACAACCGGTGCGTAAAATAATTGTAGTAACGACATGCTTTTCACCCCAAAAGATATACAATATTAAAAGGGGCTGTGATAACTCACTTGATGCGCGATGAAATTCCGGGAATCTCCCCCAAAATACCTCGGTGTGATCCTACTTCGAACCTACGAACGTAAGGTCGCTAGTGACTTTTAATCTTAAGAGTTCGGTAGGCTAACTATCCAAATCGTCATAAAATGCCCTTTTATAAAATTTATTTAGAGTTTGTATTTTTATTACTTTTCAATCATGACATATTCATGTCATCAAATAACTGAGATTATACCATAAAAGTGGTATATTTACAACATAAAATAATTATATAGAAACAAAGTTGCTTTCAAACCACTTTTGAGACTATTCTTTTACTGTCCATATTTAGGTGCCACTTTCTGTCCATTTTTGGATATCTTCCAGTGCATGTTAGGTCAAGATATTTTATGTCCAGATAATTTTATATGTTAGGAAACTTTTGATATAAGATTCATAATTTTTAGAGGTGATTAGGTACATGAAATAATTCCTGTCGTACAATCACTACAGAAAACATTGTTGTTTGCGCACTGTTTTTGTGAAGACTGTTTGGTAGACGAAATCTTTGCGTTTTTGAGTGAAACCACTTGGGTTTGAAACCTAATTCATAAAAACAAATTCCAGAAAACGAATCACCCAATTTGGAGTATTATTGAGTGAGATATGACCTTTTTAAAAGAGAGATAGAACTCTGGCAGTAAGCTATCAAAACTAAGCTTTATGCATGTGCATCCTTTTTTTTCTTTTTATCAAAATTCTTATTCTTCTTGCATGCAATCCGACTTGACTAATCCCCATACAGATATTTTCAGTTCTAAAACATATTTTTAAGTCATTTAAACCACATGCATGCTATCTACCAAACTCATCTTTTGTAGAAATTTGAAAATGGGTCTTTTTGAAGATTCTTGGGTGTTTATGCCAAGAACTTCTCCATGCAACTTAAAATTATATATTTTTGGCTCATGTATATTGATTTAAACATGTTTTTAGTGAAATCAAAGAGTTTTTCATACAACTTTTGGGATCAAAAGTGTAGATCTTTTAAGAAAACTACATGCATGCAAGTTAAGAGCCCATCTTTGATCTTAACATAGGTTTGATCATGGATTTACCACCTTTTTAATAACATGCAAGTGTTATGGTGGTAAATCTGTTGGTGCAAGTGTACCACATCTCAATATATTTTATATATTTATTTTGATGATTACAAACACACCGTATTATTGTTTATCTAACAATTTAATCCAAGTGTGCAGTTGTTGAAGAACACGAAGATTTAAACTGAAGGGTTCAAGACGGAAGTGTTTACGTCGTCATCATTGTTTATAACTAATAATGATAAACACCCTAAAATAATATACCACTTGGATATTTCTAAAAAACCCTAATTGATTTTAACTAAATAAGTTTTTGTTTTAAGAAGATCCAGCAAGATTTGGTTGCAGTCCTGGAAGGTGTCTTTTCTGACGCCGGTATACCGTGGAGAATACCCGGTATACCGCGGGTACACATTTGGCGGTATACCGCGGGTGTTCAGCCGGTATACCGCGGCAGGTTCCGTGTGCTTCTCTGATTGGTTGATAATACTTTTTCTGACGGCGGTATACCGCGAGTCCCAGCCGGTATACCGCGGGTACGTAATTCCAGAAGTCAACTTTGCATGTAGCCGTTGGTGTGTCAGTTACTTTTTCTGACGGCGGTATACCGCGTGCATTTGGCGGTATACCGCGGATGCACAATGCCGTTGGAGCTTCCTGATATATATACATGCATGCTGGAGAAGAGAACAAGAAGACCAGACCACATAACAGTAACAACAAGCAGCAACCACACTCTCAGCTCTCTCATTTTTAATATATATATTTTATAAAACATTTTTTATAAAATATCCAAGTGTGAGATATTATACAAGAGTGATTACCCATTGTGAGTTATACTCCTCTTGTAAGTGTTTGAATAACGGGTGTGTGATCCTGTATATCTCGATAAGCTAAAGCTTGAGAGCCGTTTACTTTGCTCTGTATTTGGTTTGTATTCTACCGTAAAGAATACATTTATTTGGATCGTGTCGAGAAGTGTATCGGCTGCTGGTTTATCACAGTTGGTGGTAAATCAGTAAATCTCTGTGTCAAGTATCTCTAACCTTTATCTCTTTATTTATTCCGCTGTGCTTTATTATATTTGTTTATATAAACTGCTTTGCATTTATATTTATTTATATAATCTCTGTGTATTTGTTTATATTTACACTCTTCTTTATTATTTGTATACTCTGATTTATTTATACTGTTTCTATACTGTATTTATTTATAAAAGAATTTTTGAAAGTAAAAGTTTTAAATACAACCTCCCCCCCCCCTAGGTTGTCTAACATTTGGTATCAGAGCGGGGCTTTCAAAATTTTTCTGTTTAAATTTTTAAAGTTATATCTTTTATATAATGGCTCAACAAACTGTTTTGTTTTCAAAACCTCCTATTATAGATACTGAAAAGTTTGGCATTTGGGCCGAGCTATTTGAATGTCACGTTCGTGGCAAAAGTCAAAAAATTTGGGATATTATAGAAAATGGGAATTTTAGACCAACCAAAGTTGAAAATGATCTTATTGTTGATAAACCCATAAAAGATTGGACTCCCGCTGAAGAATCTCATTATTGTTTAAATTTTGAAGCTAAAAATATATTATATGCTGCTTTAACCTCTGATGAAATTGAAAGAGTTTATACTTATAAAACTGCTAATCAAATCTGGCAAAGCTTGAGCGACACTCATCGTGGAAATACTCAAGTTAAAAGCTCTAAAATAAATATTCTTGTTCATGATTATGAACTATTTGAAATGTCAAAAGATGAGTCAATCGACTCAATGTTTAAACGTTTTAACCTCATTATGACTACCTTGAAGGGATTAGGTCGTACTTACCCTAATGAGGATTATGTAAGGAAAATTCTTCGAGCACTTCCTTCGGAGTGGATGGCAAAAATCACATCCTTGGAAGACTCCCGAGATCTCGCAACTATGAAGCTCGATGATCTCATCGGCAATCTTAAAGTGCACGAAATTGCACTAAGAAGAAATCAAGTCCGGGAGCAAGTCAAAAAGAAATCCATAGCTTTAAAAGTCATTGCCTCAAAAGAAGAGGAAAAGGAAGAGGAGGAAGAAGCTAGCTCATCCGATGACGAACCCGAAAATCTTGACGATTTAGTCAAGTTGGTAAGAAAACTTTCTAAACTTTTATCTAACAAAAAGTTTACTAATAATGATAGGTTTCAAGAAAATGGAGACTACCATCGTGGTGGTAAAAATCAAAGTCGCAACGTCCATATCAAATATGACGAATCTAGTGACGATGAAAAAGCCAATAAAAAGAAAGGCTTTTGCTATGTGTGTGGTGATAAGGATCACTATGCAAGTGTGTGTCCGAAACGAGCAAAACAAATCAACACACCAAAAGCTCTCGTTGGAGGCGCATTGAGCGCAAGCATAAATGAGGCCCAAAATTTTTGTTTCATGGCCGACCATGATAATGAGGTATCTTCATCATATTCTTCTAAAAATAATTGTGATAGTAATTATAGTGATAATTATTATAGTGACGATGAAAATAATCTTGACGAATTATATAAATCATTTCATGATATGGCTGCTCTCGCAAATAAATATAAAGATGAAATTTCTAATTTAAAAGAAACCGTATCTGTATATAAAAAGGAAATAGATGACGGTAAACAAAAATCTGCTCATGATTTAGATGTTATCACTAAATTAGAAAATAAATTAAGTGAAAAAGATATTTGTAAATCTTGTGTTATTTTAAATGATAAAATTGCATGCTTAAATAAAAAGACACATGAAGATATTATATGTGCAAAATGCGAGATTCTTGAAAATGAAATTGCATGTTTAAATGCTAAATGCAAATCGCATGAGAAAAATGACTTATTAGCAAATGCTTTTAATAGTAGCAATGATAAAGTGCTTAAAATGCTAAATATGCCTAATCGTATAAATTGTCGTAAAGGCATTGGTTCCGATACATGTGTTGATAAATGTTCGTGTAAACCCATTAAAAGATTTTTTGCATCTCCTAAAGTTGATACGAGAAAACCTCCATATATGTCAAAAATAAAAAATGTGAATTATGGGAGGAAACCGTATGCTCGTATGTATAATAGTAATTTTTCTAGACCTAATGCGAATATAAATGCTTCATTTTATGTGTATGATAAATACAATCGCAAAATTAAAATGGTTAGAAAATGGATTCCGAAAGGAATGTTTAATGTTGATAATCCGGGTGGAATGCGTTTATGGTTTTAAACCATTTTTTATGGTTTTGTATGTTTGTCGTGTTTGTTTTATGTCGACAACATATTTTTTTGCAGTTTATGTTTTATACTAACTGTTAAAAGGACCCATAAGAAAAGGGTACCACGAAATATTTTCTTTGCCTTTAATACGTGGTTACCTGCCGAGGTTATAATACGTGGTTACCTGCCGAGGTTATAATACGTGGTTACCTGCCGAGGTTATAATACGTGGTTACCTGCCGAGGTTATAATACGTGGTTACCTGCCGAGGTTATAATACGTGGTTACCTGCCGAGGTTATAATACGTGGTTACCTGCCGAGGTTATAATACGTGCTTACCTGACGAGGTCATAATACGTGGTGTTTTTTTTTATCACATAAAATTAACCGAAAATTGAAGCCTTAAGATCCGTTTTGGTGCAAGTGTTTCGTTTTGGTTTGTATATCTTTGTCTCTATTGCTTTTTGCATTTTATTTTATCCCTCAAATTTTATAAAATCAAATTGATATCGTTATTAATTTGAGGGGGAGCGTTTTAGCTCTTTTACCCATGAGTTTATGCTCTCTCAATTATATGCATATTTTGAGGGGGAGCATCTCTCGAGGGGAAGCATACCGTCTTTCTTGACCCTTTTTGTTTCGACAAACGGGGGAGAGAAACCGCATATGCTCTTGCTTAGCGGTTGTGTTTGTCATCATCAAAAAGGGGGAGATTGTTGGTGCAAGTGTACCACATCTCAATATATTTTATATATTTATTTTGATGATTACAAACACACCGTATTATTGTTTATCTAACAATTTAATCCAAGTGTGCAGTTGTTGAAGAACACGAAGATTTAAACTGAAGGGTTCAAGACGGAAGTGTTTACGTCGTCATCATTGTTTATAACTAATAATGATAAACACCCTAAAATAATATACCACTTGGATATTTCTAAAAAACCCTAATTGATTTTAACTAAATAAGTTTTTGTTTTAAGAAGATCCAGCAAGATTTGGTTGCAGTCCTGGAAGGTGTCTTTTCTGACGCCGGTATACCGTGGAGAATACCCGGTATACTGCGGGTACACATTTGGCGGTATACCGCGGGTGTTCAGCCGGTATACCGCGGCAGGTTCCGTGTGCTTCTCTGATTGGTTGATAATACTTTTTCTGACGGCGGTATACCGCGAGTCCCAGCCGGTATACCGCGGGTACGTAATTCCAGAAGTCAACTTTGCATGTAGCCGTTGGTGTGTCAGTTACTTTTTCTGACGGCGGTATACCGCGTGCATTTGGCGGTATACCGCGGATGCACAATGCCGTTGGAGCTTCCTGATATATATACATGCATGCTGGAGAAGAGAACAAGAAGACCAGACCACATAACAGTAACAACAAGCAGCAACCACACTCTCAGCTCTCTCATTTTTAATATATATATTTTATAAAACATTTTTTATAAAATATCCAAGTGTGAGATATTATACAAGAGTGATTACCCATTGTGAGTTATACTCCTCTTGTAAGTGTTTGAATAACGGGTGTGTGATCCTGTATATCTCGATAAGCTAAAGCTTGAGAGCCGTTTACTTTGCTCTGTATTTGGTTTGTATTCTACCGTAAAGAATACATTTATTTGGATCGTGTCGAGAAGTGTCTCGGCTGCTGGTTTATCACAGTTGGTGGTAAATCAGTAAATCTCTGTGTCAAGTATCTCTAACCTTTATCTCTTTATTTATTCCGCTGTGCTTTATTATATTTGTTTATATAAACTGCTTTGCATTTATATTTATTTATATAATCTCTGTGTATTTGTTTATATTTACACTCTTCTTTATTATTTGTATACTCTGATTTATTTATACTGTTTCTATACTGTATTTATTTATAAAAGAATTTTTGAAAGTAAAAGTTTTAAATACAACCTCCCCCCCCCCCTAGGTTGTCTAACAAAATCTACAAACATTAAGAGGTATGTAGATGGTTCTTAACAAAAGTTTAAAGAAAATGTAGAAGAAGAAGAAAAATTACTTAAGAAAAAGCAAAAGATTAAGAGAAGGGTGTGTGGATTTCATCCATCACACATGCATTTACCTTGAACACTTGAATCTCTTGAATATGGAGGTGTTAGGGGCTGAAATGTGATGAGTTTTTGAAGGTGTTCTTGAGAGAATAAGAGAGAAGTAGAGAGAAAATTTCTTAGAGTGAGAAATTAGAGAGAGAGAGAGAAGTTGCATATGAACATGGAAATGAGAAGAGAAAACATAAAAGGGGTAAAGGGGAGGGGATGGGCCGGCCATAGGAGGGGGGTGGGTGGGGTGATGTGTTGTGTAAAAATTGTCAAATCTTGTCTTTTTGATTTAAATTTCATGTATGCAAAACTTTTCTTTTTAATTTAAATTTTTAAACAATACTTTTAAACTTTAATGATAGAAGTAAAATATCATTTTTGGTTGAAATAACTTTTAGTTGTAAGATATAATTATAGTTGTGGATAATTGTTGTTTAAGTTGACATTTTATGAGATTTATGGATAATTCTCTAAATTTGAGGGGTTTCTAGGCAAAAATTCTTAAATTTTCCTACTGTACCGAGTTTACTGCTAAAATTGGACTGTGTGACCAATGACATAAATATTGAATATGCTTAGATTAATTCTAACCTGAAACACGAATTTGACAGTTGTCACAGTATCAGAGCATAATTTTGAGAGAATTAGGTGTTTATTTGGATACCTAGACTCAAGCTAGTGTTCTTTTAAGTAAATTAAAGTGAAATTCACCATTAGGCACTTTAAGATAGGATGTTTTGAGGTCGGTGGAGTTGCTAGAAACGACAATCACGTCGAGAATAGCAAGGATAAGCATGTACGGTGCGTTCATAATGACACCTGGCTAGTGTCATGGTGAACCTGCTAGTTACATGTGTATACTTGAATTACTTTAATGTGATGACCGTTGGGGTAGCGAAGAAGTTTCTAAGCGAGTAGTCGTTGAAAAAGATTGACGATTTTAGTATTAGTCACTTAGGGTGACAATAAGCATGGTAATTGCTTTAAGTGGACCGTTTCGGGTCGAAATTGATGGTTGGATTAGAAGCATAGACTTATTAAATCGACTTTGATTCGAGGAGAAATCGTAAGGTTAATCGAGGTAATTCTCAGCTTTGCCTTAAGAGGTTTGAGCATCCGGATGACGACGGTAGTGTGACCGGAGGAATTTGGAGGAGTATGGTTTGAGACGTTGAGTGCCGACTAAGTTATGCACAAAATTTATTTTTAAGATAAATTGCATCAGTCATTTCTTGTGTTTCAAATCCTCATGTGGATTGTGTTACAAAATCTCGGAAAAACGTTTAGCACACACACAAGATTTTAAATCATGGTTTTGAACATGCATGAAATTATTTTATTGCGGGAGTTGCAAACTCCGTCGTGACTTGCTTTATTTTATTGTTGTCCAACGTTACTTTCGGATACAGTGATATCCATATTTTAATGATGTTTAAGATGTTGGGCAAGTAACTACAGCTTATGACTTTAACATTAGATCTCGTCCACATATGTTAAGGTTTGGACGGAAGTTATCTTCCATTATGTCTATGTAAAACTATTTTGGAGAATTTATTTAATGCGAGTTTGTTGAACAATGTTGTTTATATGGTATTACAACAAAAAGGGAATTTTTGGAATTTTGACGTTTTAGTCACAATTTTGCTTATTGCAATTCGATTTTGGAAGCGAAAAGTTTGGTACCATTTTGTTGACTTGAGGTCATTGAGCCCCATTGAGTTTCATAGAGTTTTGGTCTTACGACGTTTTGTGTCGCATGAGTGCAATTTCATAATGTGCATACTCCATTTATTATGTGGGAATTTATGAGTTATGTTGGGCATTTTGTCCCATTCGAGTTTTGTTGAGAAATATTATTTTATGACATAAGACGACCAAAAGGGATGAGTTTTGGAACTTTGGTGTCGCGTAATTTCTCTTTCCAAGATTTGTGTTAACACATTTTGTTGCAACTTGTTCAGTGTATGGATTGATTTATACGTGTCGTAAGTAATGCATGAAAGAACATATTGATAGTACTTCATAACAATTTGCTTATTGCGCTTTCGGTTAATTGATTGTTTTATTATCATTTCATGCAAATGCATTATATTGACCTAGGGGTATGCATAGCTTGGTAACCATTACTTCTTGACAACTTCTTGACACTTTGATAAATGGATCGTGAATGAAAATGTTTTATTAACTCATTGCATAAATGAAGGTCATTTGGTCAAAGTATGTTTTAGTGTTGTGGGGATCATGCATGGTTTACGATACGGTACATTTTGAAAACATGAATGTGTGAGTCGTTGATATTTGGTCAATTTTGGTTTGATGAACATTTTGGAAAATTGTAAACCTTTTTGGTTTTGGAGAAAATGTGTATTTTGAGTATTTTGATGAGTGGATTTTAAGCATTGGCATAACGTTTTATATTACAAGTGAAAGACTTTTAGTGCAAATGCTTAGTGATGGGAATTTTGGAAAGATTAATTGTCTTAACCTAGAGTGCGTGGAAGTATTTAAAATTTGGAACATTAATGCGCATTGTTTGCATGATTCGAAATTTGAAGTCGATTTAAACCCTTTTCGGTGTCAACCCATTTACAAGCACTTATTTTCTTCTAAGTTTTGGGAAAACACATTAATGTGTGTGAGTATCGTCAAAAGGGTTTTGCTCGTATGTCATTTTATGACTAAATGAGAGAATTTTGAAATTTATTTAAAGAATTTCATCTTTTGAAATTTCGTATGAACCATCTGATGCATGTTATTTCATTTCAAGAAAACTACTAGGAAAGTGTTACAAGTTGGCATGCATACTCCAATTTAAGATTCCCTCATGATGCTTTAGTCAATATCTTCAAATGATGAAAAACATATTGATTTTGTCTTTAAACTTGGAACTTACACAAGTCATTTTATGTTTTGACCAAAGTGTACTTATGAATCGTTTCATCGTTTTTATGAAATAAACTGACGCGCACAAACTTTGTTGGTGAACCTTGTTCCATGCCATGTTATGGTTAAAAATAAATTTTTGGAGTCGAATGTCGTTTAAACTTCTTTTGAATTACGTGCAAACCTTTTTGTTGCACACTATTTAAAGTAGGCAGTTACTTTACGTGCATGACATGAATCAATCCATAATAGGATCGTAGCGATTCATTTCAAAGAAGTTGTTTATTACTCTTTGCGTCTTGTTAATAATCTAAACTACGATGAAATAGTTTTCAATATGATTTTCATATGTAGGACGAGTGTGTCCATTTTTGCGCAACTACCGAATTGATAGTAGTAGTTTTTATGCATACGATTAATTTGATATGAAAACCTTGTGTTGAAAAGTTCTATAAAGAGTTTTTGATTGGCATATTTGTTAAATAGTTCACTTGAAAACCTTGAACTCATTAGAACCTTGGAAAGGTTAAGTAACCCCGGTTAAAAGTAAGTGTGTGTAGAACTTCGTCAGTTGAAGGCTGGGTATTTTAAAGCGTGTCGGTACCGTAGGCCAAGTAGTGCTGTTTGTAGAGTCAACGTATTTTGTGACTGGAAGGTTAGACTCGTGGTATTTACTGTTAATGTTGGTGGTAACCGTCTTGTTGGCAACCTTGTTATGGATCTTAGTCAATTTTCGCATAAAGGACGTGTAGGACCTTATGGACACCATATTGATAACCTTGGTTTTGTGGGAATGCTCGGCGAACGGAACTCGTGTGTGTGAAGTTCTGTTAGAGTTCAAAACTTGGTAGTATGACTAGATGTCAACTTTTGGGTTCGAGGTCAAGAATCGTTAGCGTATTTGGAGTGTTGTAGTCCAATCTTAAGGGACGATCGTATCGCTTGTAGCGATTTTAAAAAGTTCATATTGTAATAAGTGGATTTAGTAGAATGACTTTCCTTGAGTGGTAAAGGAATTTGCCGGTTTAATGATTAATATTTGGACGGATTCTTGGAGCTGTATAATTAAATGGTCAGTGACGACCGTAGGTTTTGGAGTCTATTAGGGCTCGTTAGAATTAAGCAACGGTCAGCAGTGGGAGCAATTGGGTTTGGAGATAAAATTTAAGAACATGTGGATGTGGATTGATTGGGAGTTCGAATCTGCCGTTGGGAAAGTATGGAACACCTAAGGTTGGGAGACCACCGAAGTCGTCTGGTTGGGAGTTACTCCAGTGGATGGAGCGTTCACCCAGACATAAGTATAATATACCTGAGAGGGCATCGTTGGTAAGGGTTTGTGTTTATGCCAAAAATCACCCAACAGGACAACTTAAGGTTTATGTGGACTTTAACAACCAAAGAAATGGATCTCAAGACCAATCAACACAATCGCAGGAAAAATAAATAAGACAAGAGAATTGGTGACGCGGAAAACCCCCAAACGAGGGAAAAAAACCGTGGTCGACTTATGGAAGTCGACGATGCACTATAGTCGCCAAACAGGGACGAAAGTCCTTTTGTAACAGGTGTTTCGTGTACAACAGATTACAATATGAGAAAAAATGAACTCAATTGTATATAAAAGTCGTGCGTCGTGTGTAAATCGTATGAAATATGTTGTTGCCGTGCGGTTCGAACTATTGTCGTGCGAAGTTGCGTTAGCGATATTTGTTCGAATACTCGTAGATTACTGTTGTGTTTGCGATGTGTAGTAGCTTGGGAATAGATAGATGTCTTTTTCGGTTGTAGAGCAGGTCTTTAAATAGCTTCCGTTGGTCATTAAACGTGTATTAATGTCTTGATTCGTAACCGCTGTCGGGCCTTTAATGCCATTAATAGCTCGTTCGTTACTGGCCGTTGTACAATGAATGCTCGTGGACCTGCATTAATGAACAAAAGAAACGGGCGTTGACTGGTAACAGTAGTGTAGTCATACGACCGTCTTAAGTCTTGGACGTCGGTCGTACGGAACATACTACCATCAGAAAAATGTACGACCACATACTCGTCTGTAAATAACTTGCAAGACCTTATCTTAATACAAGAGTGTTCTTATGTAAATGTTATTTGAGTTTTCTATCGTCGGTCGTGAAGTGTGATTTTTTTACCCAAACAGTTTGCCCCCAAAATTTGAATTTAGGCGTGAAATTCGAATTTTAAATCCAACGAAGTGGTTTGACACGTGTCACACGGGGAGAGGGTCTGGTTGAATTCCAACTGTCTTGGTTCGATTTGGATCAGAGGATACGAAGAGATCGTGACGTCATGACGACGTGTCAGAGGCATAGAGTCGTTTAGAGGATAGGTGTCGCCCATAGGCATGATGCATGCAAAAAGGCGATGGACAGGTGTCGACCATCCAGAGGATCGTTCTGACATGATCTTTGCCATAAATAGCGCGATTTAGGAAGTCACTATCGTTTTTACGTTCACCTGTGCTTCTAGAGAAAATTTTCAGAGAGATCTTGCTCCCGTTCCTGCTGTTTGCGGTTGATCTAAGGTACGATCTTCCTTTTTCAAAATGCGGAAAAAATCCATAGCCAAAAAGGCTACGATAAACAGGGACCTAATGGACTTGTATGTAGCGCAAATTTCTGTACCCGTCTTTTCCATGTTCCCCGAGCCGGCGAGCTCTTTTCAAGAGAACGAGGAGGTAGAATTCTTTAGGGTTCAGGTGGGGATACCATCTGTCGTGAGGTTGTACTCACCCGACCAGCTAAGACCAGCCGAGTGCCTAAGAGGGTTTTTTGTTTTGTACGAATATCCCTTTAAAATAGGCTTTAGGTGGCCATTTTCTCCCTTGGTTAGGGCATTTTTAGATGCATTTGACCTTTCTCCTGGACGGATCTTGACCGAATCGTGGCAGGTTTTCCAAGACATTGATCGGATTACCGCCGATTGGGACGTGCCTTTTTTGGTTCAAGACCTGTTAATGACATTCTATGTCGAAGCTGACGATTATCATCGATATCGCTTGTCCTCCAAGCTGAGGGGAGGATATACTTTGGTCCCTGACACCCAGGTTCGCGATCGTGGGTGGAGGGCCAAGTATGTCCTCGGTCGGGTACTGACGCTCGATCGTTTAGACGAGGATACCTCCTGGATCGCTTCCGGGTGGAATACCAGGGGTATATTTCCTTCGTCCTGTCGTATGATTTTAATATTGATTTTCTTTTGTTAACTTCTGTCATTTTGTTTTTAGATATCAATTTTGCTAGGATCGGTCCTACTGCTGATTCTCAAGAAAAGGTTGCGAGACTTTTCTCTTGTGGGGTCGGAGAGTTATTCGACTCTCCTAGTCGTACGTCTGCTAAGGCTTCAGAAGCCGAAGAAAGAAGTCAACAGGAGACCTCGACAAGTGTTCTTTAATTGTACCTTTTTTGTTATTCCTTAAGTCGTACGACAATGTCTGACACTTGCATTCTTTTGCAGGTGGTTCTGAAATGCAATCTACTTCGAGCAAGTCGAAGAGAGAAGTTCAACTGGCTTTGGCCAAGAAGGCCAAAGAGCTGAAAAGGAAGGACCCTCCGACTTCAGGGTCGGAGGTTTTAAAGAAGACAAAGGTGGTTCCCCCGAGGGAACCGTCGTCGACGGGTGGAGAGCCGTTAAAGGTCTCCACTCCCGAGAAGGCGAAGACGTCTTCGGACGTGCCAAGGGCGCCGCCGACGCCGCCTAGGTCATCCGCTGCAGGGGATAAGGGGAAAGGTCCCCAGGCTGAGGGATCCCCTGAAGTTACGACGGTAAACTTTCCATTACCGTCGGACTTCCTACTGGACGGCGTCCTGGATAGGGCGAAGATTTTCCCTAACTTGGGAAAATTCCTCCTGTCAGCCTTCAAGGATCGTTACCGTGGCGCTACTGTGGACGAGACAGGGTCTCACGTCACGGGCATGGCCTTCCTGGTGATTGTTTTTGTCGTATGTCTTTTCCCCTCTTTAGTAAGTTGGACTTACCTTATGTTTTTTCGTGCGACTGCAGGCGTTTCAGGCGTCTTTATGCCTTTTCGGCCAATTGGAGGAGCTCTAGAAGGTCGACCCTTCTGTCGCTGAGGAGCTTTAGCGAGCACACGGGGGTGAGCGTAAAGCTCGAGAGGATGAGCGGGCGGCGAAGGCCAAGGCGGAGGCTCTCTCCGTTCAAGTGGACGATCTCAAGAGTCTTCTAGAGATGTCGTCGCTGGAGAAGGAAGAGCTCCAAAGTCGCCTCAAGGAGGCGTTGGAAAGAGCCTCTGCCTATGAGGCAGAGGTGACGACGACAAAAGCGTCACTTACCGTGCGCGAAAAACAAGTAGGGGAACTCAAGTCGTCGGTTAAGGCCTTTGAGGCCAAGACGGGGGCCTTAGAGGAGAAGCTCCTCTCGTTTGAGGCGTTGACCCGTCTGAAGGTCAGGGCGGCAATGATGCACCGTCATCTGCAGGGGAAAAACCCTTTGGCTGGCGCAGAGGCCGAGGTCGCGTCCTACCTCGAGCACGTTGGGACCGAGGAGGATCTTGACCAAAGGGATAGGGTCGACGAAACTGATTCCGCGGAGACCAAGACGGGTGGTGTGGAAGACGAGAGCGGAGTCGACCAGGCCTTAAGTAGGCTTTTGTATTTTTCCGTAATTTTTCGTTTTAGGGTGACCGTTGGTGGTCGTGCCTTTGTCTTGCATTACTTTATTTAATACAAATATGTCTTTTGTTATACTATCATGTGTTTTACTTTGTTGTAAATAAACAAAATAAACGAGAGATAACAAGAACAAGTGTAGAAAGTAGTAAGACGATCGTAGAACTGTACGGCATATGTACACGTAACTTTAGAAGTAACCGGGCGACTAGGCCGAGAAAAAGTATGGAATTCAAGTCATAAGACTTTTGACTCCGAAACTCATATTAAGAAAGCACATGTTATGATCGTAAGATCCATGAAATGAATCATAACATTCTGCTTATGACGTTTGTGTCATGACTTATCGGGCGTGACATATTAATCGTGACCTAGTAGTCTTAGAGACTTTGTTTCTCACGATATAAATCGTAAGACTGGTGCTCGTGTGATCCTGCAATGTAAGATTCAGGGGTGGTCGTTGGTATGACCAACGACCCTCCGATGCTTAAGTCAGTGATCGTTTATCGAAGTAAATTAATAGTAGAAATTTAAAAGAAGTACTTTTTTAGATGTACTGCGTTCCAGCTTCGTAGGATATCTTGGTCGTCGAGGGTTTGAAGCCTGTAAGCACCTTTTCCGATGACCTCAGATATTCCATAAGGTCCTTCCCACTTAGTGGATAGCTTACTTGCATTTGGTTCTTTAGTGTTCTGGAATACCCGTCGTAAGACGTAGTCACCTTCCTGAAAGATTTTGGCTTTGACATTTTTGTTGAAATGTCGCTCAACGACTTGTCGCTGAGATGCCATCCTGACTAAAGCAGATTCTCTTAGCTCTTCGAGGGCGTCGAGGTCGTAGCTTAGGTCCACCAAATTATGATCGACGGATGTATGCCTCGATGTCGGGAGCTGTATTTCAATAGGTAAGACGGCTTCACAACCGTAGACCAATGAAAATGGTGTATGTCCTGTCGATGTTCGGGGCATCGTACGATTGGCCCATAGGACTGATGGGAGTTCTTCGACCCACTTCCCCTTTGCGGCCTTAAGTCTTTTCTTGATTGAATTGATAAGGACTTTATTGCTTGATTCTGCAAGATCGTTAGACTGGGGATAACGTGGGGTTGAGGTCGTAAGTTTGATACTACGATCCTCACAAAATCGTTGTGTACGATCGCTGATGAACTGTGACCCATTATCACACATGATTTCGGAAAGGATTCTGAACCTGCATAGAATGTTAGTTTGGATAAAAGAGATGACTTCTTTGTCCCGAACCTGGGAGTAAGCGACTGCTTCTATCCATTTAGAAAAATAATCTGTAAGGACTAACAGAAAGACCTTCTGCCTTGGGGCAGGAGGTAATTTACCAACGATGTCCATTCCCCACCTCATGAAAGGCCATGGAATCAAGGACGTATGTAAAGGTTCGGAGGGTTGGTGGATTATACCTGAATGTCGTTGACATGCGTCACATCTTTGGACGTACCTGGTGGCGTCTTGCCTTAATTTTGGTCAGTAATAGCCTTGTCGTGAGATACGGTTTGCAAGACTGCGACCACCTGAGTGGTTGCCACATTCGCCATCGTGCATCTCCTTTAAGATATTTTGTACTTGTTCGGGATTATCGATGCATCTTAGATTTAGACCCGTCGACGAGCGTCGATAGAGTCTATCGCCGATGATTATGTATTTCGATGCTTTGATCGAATCTTGCGAGCTTCCATTCGATCTTCAGGTAGTTGGTCGTGCATAAGGTAATTTTTGATGTCAGATGACCAAATGTCTTCGGTGCTAAGAGCACAGATTTCTTTAGAGTCTTCAATGGACGAGGTCGGTAGATGGATTATGGGAATAGCGTCGAGTGACGACTTATTAAGTGTTGATCCAAGGTTAGCTAGCGCATCGGCCTGAGTGTTTTGATCCCTGGGAATTTGCTCGATTGAGAATGGATCAAACATCTTAGATTTATCCTTGCCTATCTTGAGATAAGCCATCATCTTGGAATCTTTGGCTGAAAATTCCCCGCTCATTTGATTCACGACCAGTAGGGAGTCGCTTCTGACGTGAAGTCCGACTGCCCCCAAGTCGTGAGCCATATTCATGCCTACGATCAGAGCTTCGTATTCTGCCTCGTTGTTAGTAGCTTTGAAACTGCATCGTATGGAGTATATCATCTTGCCCCCTTAAGGGGACTTTAAGACGACACCCAGACCTGTTCCTCTAGAGTTTGAGGAACCGTCGACATGGAGTATCCAAGTCGTGTCGCTTATAGTCACCACAGTACAAATCTCGGTCTGTGCTTCTTTCTCCAGCTCGGGACTGAAGTCAGTGACGAAATCAGCCAAGACTTGCGACTTTATTGTTGTGCGAGGATTAAAATCAATATCGTAGCTACTGAGGTATATACTAGATTTCGCTAGTCGTCCTGATAGTTCGGGTTTTCTCAGGACCGACTTAAGAGGAAAGCTTGTTACGACGGTAACAGGATGGGATTCAAAGTAGTGTCTTAACTTCTTCGCTGCTGTGACTAGTGACAAAAGTAATTTCTCCATGGACGTATATCTGGTTTCCGCGTCCAATAGAGACTTACTGATGTAGTAAATCGGCAGCTGCTGCCCGTTGTCCTCCCTAGTTAAGACGGCACTTACCGAGTGAGGACTTACGGAGAGATATAGTTGTAGGATCTCGTGTTCCTCGGGTTTTGAGACCAATGGCTTGACGTCCATATATTCTTTCAACCGTTGCAACGCTTGCTCGTGATCGTCCATCCAGTCTAAGCCTTTATTTTTTTCTTAAGACGTTATAGAACAGACGACATTTATTCGACGATCGTGAGATGAAACGAATTAGGGCGGCCACACGACCTGTAAGTCGTTGGACCTCCTTGAAATTTCTGGGCGACTTGATGTTTATCAAGGCCTTGATTTGATCCGGGTTTGCCTCTATGCCTCGTCGCGTGACCATGTATCCCAAGAATTTCCCGACACTAACTCTAAAAGAACATTTTGTAGGATTCGGCTTCATCTGATATTTTCGTAGGATGTCAAAGGCTTTTTTTAGATGACCAATATGATCGGTCGCCTGTTTGGATTTTACAAGCTTGTCATCAATGTAGACCTCCATGGTGTCGCCAATATATTCTTTGAACATCTTGTTAACCAATCGCTGATAGGTCGAACCTACATTTTTCAAACCAAAAGGCATGACCTTATAACAATAGATGCATTTGTCTGTCATGAAAGCAGTCTTCTCTTGATCTTCGTTGTGCATCAATATCTGGTTGTATCCATTATAAGCATCCATGAACGTCAGGAGTTCATGTCATGCGGTCGCGTCGACCATATCGTCGATATGGGGTAGTGGGAATGGATCTTTAGGACATGCCTTATTAAGGTCTGTGAAGTTAATACAGACGCGCCACTTCCCATTCTTCTTTTGTACGACCACGACATTGGCTAACCAGTCGGGATACTTTACTTCTCTGATCTTCCCAGTGTTAAGCAAGTTGTCGACCTCATCGTTAATTACTTTGTTCCACTCAGGGACGAACTTTCGTCGTTTTTGCTTTATTGGTTTAACGGATGGGTCGACGTTCAGCTTGTGGGATATGACATTGGGGTCTATGCCCATCATGTCTTTGTGCATCCAAGCGAAACAGTCAGCATGTTCCTGCAAAAAGGAGATTAGTTGACCCTTTATGACAGGATCTAATGATGCCTCCACGAAGACAATCTGATCAGGCTTATTCCGGTCCAGGACGACCTCTTCCAGACGATAGTCATTTGAGGGAAAAACCGCGGTCGACTTATGGAAGTTGACGATGCACTATAGTCGCCAAACAGAGGCGTAAGTCCTTTTGTAACAGGTGTTTCGTGTACAACAGATTACAATATGAGAAAAAATGAACTCAATTGTATATAAAAGTCGTGCGTCGTGTGTAAATCGTATGAAATACACTGTTGTCGTGCGGTTCGAACTATTGCCGTGCGAAGTTGCGTTAGCGATATTTGTTCGAATAATCATAGATTACTGTTGTGTTTGCAATGTGTAGTATTTTGGGAATAGATAGATGTCTTTTTCGGTTGTAGAGCATGTCTTTATATAGCTTCCATTGGTCATTAAACGTGTATTAATGTCTTGATTCGTAACCGCTGTCGGGCCTTTAATGCCATTAATAGCTCGTCCGTTACTGGCCGTTGTACCATGAATGCTCGTGGACCTGTATTAATGAACAAAAGAAACGGGCGTTGACTGTTAACAGTGTGTAGTCGTACGACCGTCTTAAGTCTTGGACGCCGGTCGTATGGAACATACGACCATCAGAAAAATGTACGACCACATACTCGTCTGTAAATAACTTGCAAGACCTTATCTTAATACAACAGTGGTCTTATGTAAATGTTATTTGAGTTTTCTATCGTCGGTCGTGAAGTGTGATTTTTTTACCCAAGCAATTTGCTTGAGGTTGTATTTGCGTGAAGTAATTTAGATTCCAGTAGGAAGCTGATGGAACATGGTCGGCGTTGAGTTGGTTAGCCTTTGGTTGTAAAGGATATAGATTTCGAGGATGAAATCATTCTAAGGTTGGGAGGATTGTAACACCTCAAAAATTGGAAAATGAATTTTGGGAATTGCGGACGTCCGCATGGGCGCAAGGCCGGACGTCCACGAAGGGCAGATGTCCGCGGGTCGTCCGCAGCAGCAACAAAAACTGGATGGGTTCAGATCAGGTTGAGGTCGGACGTCCGCATGGCTTCTAGTTGGACGTTCGCGATGCATCTGATGAGATATTTTGTGCTTTTAAGGCTTTTTCCACTCTCTTCCCTCATTTCATTTTTCACAACCCCAAATCAGATCTCTCTCATCTCCCACTCGATTTTCCCTCCCCAAAACCCTAAATCATCCATTTTCTCTCTTCCATCTCCCTTTTCTTCAAGAACACCAAAGTGGGTTTGATGAATCAAGCTTCTATGGTTCCAAGGCTTCAAGATATTCATCTTCTTCTTCATTTCCACCATTGTTGAGCTATCTTGGGGTTTTCTTTAAATACCCATTTGTGATTTCATATTCACTTTCCAAACCTTTATTTTGGTAACCTCAGAGATGTTTTGTTGATGGATTCAAGTTGTGGTAAGGTAATCCTCTTTTCTCTCCATCTATGGAAATTAGGGTTTTGGTATAAGTTGAGATCTTGATGTGAAATGGTAGGGGAATGATTCTTTATGGTTGGATGTGAATATTTATGGTTGGAAACTTATGGATCTAGGTTTTTGGAAGATTTGGCTTGAAGATTCAAGTTTCTTCAAAGGAGCTTACGTTTAGGGAAAAATCTAGATTTAGCCTAAATCTAACAAGGTGAGTTCAAGTTGATTTGCGAAAACGTTGTACATGCCAAAAATGTTATTTTCCAAGTATTTGTGTGTTTTACTTGAAATTATCAACTGTTGAGTTATTTGATTGGTTTAACCCTTTTGAAGTGTTTAACTTCATAAATGTTGTAAAACACCCATATATGGGATTTTGGGATATCTTGATATGTAGAAATCATAAATATGTCCTTAAAAGATTTATTGCTCAATTAGAGCTTAATCAATGGTTTAATCATGTTGGTGTAATTGATTTTATAAACCATTTGGGGAAATGCACAATTTAGTGTCATGAGTCATTTTGAGAATTATAAGGGTATGAGTCCGTTTGGGGAAACCCTTTGTTTTAACCTACGTCGAGTTTTGGGTTAATGATGATTTTGCGGTATATGTTTACCTGAACGATGCCTAAATGCATTTTGTAATATGAGGACTGTTATTTATGGGTCTAATGGGTTTTGAGCATTTGCTCGGTTTTGACTTTGAGGAAGTCTTGGGGTCATTTTGTCCGATTTTGATGGTTCAATGTGGAGTCTTATTTATGGTTTGCATTTATTACAACATGTTGCATATTATTGCACGTTATTGATATTTACATGCTCGGGTGCTTTAGTCATTCCGGGATGGGCATGTTATTGTAGACTGTGTTGCATTGGATCCATAGGCACGTAAGTCAGTCTTTATTTGATGGTCTACTGGGTGTCGCGGGATTTGACCGGGCCCCATGTTTTATGACCTTTACTTTTCAAGGGTACATTAGGAGGGCTGAGTTCGGTTGAGCTGTCAGGTATGATTGACGGGCTCTTATGACCTTCGCCATGTCGGGGCAATGCCATGGTTGTATCCCCGCTTGTGCCGAGCCTTTGGTGGTATTCTTGGTAATATTCTGCTAAGGTTGCTGTCTCTTTGGGTGTGTCTTGAAAGGCGTCGTATGGGACACTTGGGCTTTTATGTTGTGAAGTGTCGTACGATTAACATTGTATGAGTGACATACTTTTGTGTTCCTCCAATGGATACAGGTCTCCCCCGTCGTCGGCCAACATTACTTGGGGATTTTATAATGTCCATATTTTATTATCGTTGGTCTTATGTGATTGACTGCAATGGATGACTTTAATATTGGATTTCCCCTCCATGTATATTAAAGTTTAAATGAAGCAGGTCATTTCCATATTTATGGTCTCTGGACTTCATTACATTTTACGTTCGCGTGAGTATTGGTTCGTAACATGTTTTTGGTAAAGTATTATATTTATATGGATTGTTCTTCCATGATTTATGGGTTGAGTTTTACGTCATCAACCGTATTTGAAGGTTTCGCATAATATAGATTTATTCACGTTTTGAGTGAGTTGGGATTGGAATTCATTTCGGAAAAATGCTTTATACCTTTTGGGAACTTTGCTCATAGATTTTGGGTGCGTTGGAAAATGAGTCATTTACATCCTTCTCATAAACTCTTTTGGAAATCATAATTTATGTCGCAAACCTTCATTCAAATAATTATTTAAATCATGTTATAAACTATTGAACTCACTCGGTGTTAGCGTAACCCTTTTATTTGTCGGCATGTGCAACAGTTTCAGGTTGGGAGTAGTTCTAGTGACACTGTGAAAGGTCGTGTGCTAGTAAAGTGCTCGATAGGTGAATAGCTTAAGTGAAGTTTTCCGCATTCATCTTTGGGATTAGCAACTTGTACTTGGTTAAGTAACACCCGATGTGGTTTTTGTCTTTGTAATGAAATTTGGATTATAACTCGTTGAGGTTAATCATAGACTTTAAATTGAGGTATTTCCCGCATTAGTTTATAGGGAGAAATTTTATTATTTTGGATGTATTATCGAAAATTTTATTTAATTGCTCTTTCCCAATTCAAGGGTGTTACATCAATACAGAAGAGGGCTATAAAATAATGATATGAAATCATTAGAATTAAGTGATATAATTCTTGCATTGTGGTAAGATTGTGGGTCTCCCACATTGATGATAAATTGATACGTCAATAGTAAAAGATGAATATACAAGAGAAGGGTGAGATCCATTTGAAAATTAAAAGGTTCATCCGGCTATATAAGCCATATTTATCTTCCAATTTTTGGACTAAAAGTTATTATATTATAAAACCCAATCAACGGTATCAATATCCATCTTTATATCTTTATGTCTTTATATCTTTATCTTCTTTATATATTTAAAAATAAGATCCAGAACTAATGATATTAACCTATATAAAAAATCAATATATCAATACAAAAGAAAGCTATAAAATAATGAGGTGACATCATTAAAATTAAGTATTTGCAAAATTCTTGCATTCTGGTTAGATTTTGGGTATTCGTCACATACGATAAATTAATACGTTAATAGAGCAAGATGAGTATATAAGAGAAGAATGAGAAACCAACTTTATCCATATAAGATTTAATGAAAAACCAACCAAACAGCATCTAAGAGACTACAAAGCACAAAAAATGATGTGGTACACTATTTATCGAGTATTCTTAATTCTTGAATTATGGTTTGATTTTGTCTATCCAACATTAATAGAAAGTTGAAAATTTGACAATAGATAATAGATATATTAAAGGATTAGATAATTCATTTGAAAATTAAGAATGTTTGGGTAGCTAAAAAGAAAATAACCACCACAAATGATGTGACACCTAAAGAAGGTATATAAAAGTAAGAACCATAACCAACAATGTGGCACACTAATCTTGAATTGTTGTTGGTTTTAGTTATATCCCATATTGATGAAGAGGTAAAATATTCACAAATGATACGACACACTAAGAATTGAGTATTCTCCAATCTTCTATTATTTTCTAACAAATAGATAAAGTTGACAAATAAATTAAAATCACAAAAATAGAAGTTATAGTCATGAAACATACATTTACATCTATAATATATAATCTATAAATTCATATCTATCTATAAACATTTACATATAAAAGAAAAAAACAGGAGCATGAGGTTGTAAGTGCTACGCATTAGAAATCTTATTTAATGGTTTGTATCTCATATCTGATATGCAAAAAGGAGGCAGGTATAAAAACAAAGAGTTAACTTTTCTGTAACAACCCAAATTCTAATATGACATGCATAGCATTAAATCATACACGTTACAAAACTGGGTTCCAAAAATTTCATTACATCAGTCTCAAAACTTAGGTTGGCGGAAACAACCTATGCACAACTGAGAACATACTAGCTTCTATAAGTGGTACATGCACTGTCTCTATCTGCATATGTACTCTATCCTGCTCTTGCTCACTTACCTGAGCCTTCTACTATTTGTTTACCTGAAAATGGTTTAGTTTTGAAAAGCGAGGGTTAGACCAAAAGGTCTAGTGAATTCCCTCTGTAAACAACATACATCAACAGTATAAAATCATTTTATAAAACTCATAACATTCTCCACATAAGCATCAATCATGGTACTGCACAGTGTTTAAGGATCGCATAAGCTAGCCGCGATCGGGGGCCCAAGCAGACTCCACTCTCGCCTCATACCGGGCCCAAGCAGACTCCCATCTATCCGAGTAGGAAGGAAACGAATTCCCTCCTACAAGCTCGTCACATATGCCCAAGGGATCATCGGATCCCGAGGTACTTTGATCCCACTGTGCAGACCGACTCCACATAACATCCACATAGCTCATCATAAAACATGAAACGTGAAATCTTTATAAATCATTTCGTGTTGCTAAGTAGTCCTTTAACTAAAACATGTTTTTCATGAGACAGATCGTAAAAGCTTGTAAATAAATCATGCTCGTAATTACACCATAATCAGTAAAACATTTATCTTTTATTCAACGTAAAAAGGATTAAGGGAACTCACATGTTCTTCTCGTTTCACGACCTCTTACTTAGGCTTTCGATCTCTAGATGGAACACCTATAATTTTAATAAACGCACGTCATAACTCTTTAATTTATTACTCGAGCTTGCTCCCGAACTTAACCCAAATTTCCTAACTTTGGTAAGTTATACTTCTAGTCCAGAATCATAATTATTGGACTGCCCAAGACATAAATTCCGGATCTAATAATTTAGTCAAATTCTGGATCGCTTTTAAGACATTACCGGGTCTATATTTAAAACAAATTAACGGATCTAAGCCCAAGTTGTTCTAGTCCAAGTTTTATTAATTCCAACCCCAAATTTCAGGCCCACTACTGAAAATCTGAGCCCAACACCAAAACCAGATCTTGCTATACTACCACTGGTCCACCACTAAACTTCTCACATGGCCCAAACACCAAGACGCACTCCGGATCAGGCTTTAGTCCACTCCGGTTCTTGAATGTATTCCGCCCAGCCCCTTTTTATAATTTAATTCCGGAACTTCACATTGGGTAATGAATTCCGGTTCTTAATTTCATTTACACTCCGGATCTATTTTGAAATCACAATTCCGGATCCTATATATATATATATATATATATATTAATTCCGGTTCTTGGTTTTCATTTAACAATATTCCGGATCTGCGGTCCAAGACATAACTTCCGGTTCTTAATGGAATATGCATTCCGGATCTTAGTTAAACATGCATTCCAGATCTTAGAAAATGTGCTTTCCAGAACTACAACATATTTCGGATCCGTCAACCTATTACCGGATCTCTTTAGATTACGGATCTGATAGGGATTCCGGATCATCGAGTTCTTATTCTGGTTCCTTATTAAATTTCCGAATCTCGAAATCGGACATGGCGACGATAATGATTAACATTAATACTGAAATTAATCCAACTTAAATCGATTAATAAGTTCCTTTTTCAACAAAAGAATATTTTAACACTATTAATCCGTTCAAAGCTTCCATTTAAGTTTTAAGCAAAAGCTCACACATAACCTAAACCCAATAACCAATTCTAATCTAGGGTGTGAGAAAGGAGATTACCTGAATGATTAGATTCCATCTCCTATTTCTTCTTCCAATTGCAGGTTGATGATCTCTCCTTCTCCAATTGCTCTTGGACGATTTCTTTCCTGCTCCCTCTCTTTCTCTCTATGCCGACACACACACACACACATTCACACACAAAAACTTTGCTTCTAGGGTTTTGAGCCCACTTCAAGAGTTATTATATCTTTTACCAAATTACACCTCAACCGTTAGACTTTCAACTTCACAACAATTTTCCACAAAACTTATTCTTTTCACTTAAAAGAATTCTCGGTTGTTACATTTTCTTTATCTCCAATTATAGTTTTTCCACACATTCAGATGAGATAATAAGAGGTAAGAAAGAGGTGGTTACAAAAAGTAGGGTCAATCGTCAACAACGGAACAAACATACCTTAACTTATTGACTAAGATCAAGTGTAATTTTTGTGTTTATTAGTTTAATATTTGATACGTAGAAAATCGGCCCACTTAATATCGATCTTAATTTTTTTATATGGAAGAAAAGTAAGATCCACTGAGAATGATGTGACACTCTAAGATTTGAGTATTCTATATTTCTTAGATGAAAGTTGATTTATGTTTATCCCACATTGATGGAGATATGAAAAAATTACAATTGATGTGAGGTACATGAAAGGAGCTTGATATGTCTAGTTTCAACTAATAGGTTGGATCCTCTTGACTAATCCCTTAAATTTATGTTGTTGGTTCATGTTGGCTAACCCTCCAAACTCATAGGGTTGGCTTATTTTTGCCAACCCTCTTTTTGCAAAAAGAAAATAAATAATATATATATAGAAAATCTTTATATCTTTAAATATAAAAAATTAAGATCGAATGGGAATGATGTGGCACTCTAAGATTTGAGTATTATATATTTCTTGAATGAAGGTTGACAATTGATGTTAGGTATATAAAAGAAACTTGATATTTCTTTGTTTCAACCAATGGGTTGGATCCTCTTGGCTAATCCCTTAAACTTATGTTGTTGGTTCATATTGGCTAACCCTTCAAACTCATTTGCCAACCTTCTTTTTGCAAAAAAAAAGATAATATATATAGAATAACCTTTATATATAAAAAAAAATGTAAGATCCAATGATACAACGTGACACTCTAAAATTTAAGTATTCTTTATTTCTTGAATGGAGATTGATTTTGTCTATCCTACATTGATGAAGAGATGAAAAATTCACAATTGATGGTAGGTATATGAAAAGAGGTTGGGATGTCTTTGTTTGAACTCATGGGCTGGATATTCTTAGCTAATCCTCTAAACTTATGTTGTTGGTTAATGTTGGCTAACCCTCCAAACTCATGTTGTTGGTTCATTTTTGCCAACCCTCTTTTTGGAAAAAAGTTAATCTATATAGAAGAAATATATATCAATACAAAAGAAAATTAGAAAATAATGAGACATCACCTAAGAATAAAGTATTATATATTTTTCTGAATAGAAGTTGAGTTTCGTCAATCTCATATTGAAAGAGACATAAAAGTTTGAGCATTGATGATAGATATATGAAAGGATGTTGTAATGTTTTTTGTTCAACTCAAGGTTGGATCCTCTTGTCTAATCTTCTAAACTCATGTTATTGACTCATGTTGACTAACCGTTAACTCATGGGTTGCGTTATTTTAGCCAACCTTCTTTTCTTTTTAAAGTAACTTATATAAAAAATAATATATATCAATACAAAAGAAATTAAGTTAGAAAAATAATGCGTTGCCATCATTATAAGTAAGCATTTTAAAATTCTTTCATCGTCGTTAGATTTTTAGGTATCCCACATTGATGATGAACTTTTAGGTATCCCACATTGATGATGAACTTGTATGTCGATAGAAGAAGATGAACATTTAAGAGAATGATATCCATTTGTAAATTAAAAGGTAAATTTTGTTGTATAAGCCATGTTTATCTATATAAAAGGTTCATGTTAGCGTTCTCGTTTGAATCCACCTCTATATAGTTATCATATAATATATATTAATATATATATATATAGAGAGAGAGAGAGAGAGGGAGCTTCTTCTGCAACCATCCCCTAATGATGAAACCATGAAACTTAATCACAGCCCTTGGATTTTAATTAACCCGCTAATCATATAGGGGGCAATAATGTCCTTTCATATTTTTATCCAATTTTCGTTTTTTGTCAAGATTAATGAAGTAGTTATTTTTGGATAGATTCGGTTTCCCTATTTTCATGCAATCAAAATCAGTTTTTTTTTGTTCATACGTTGCGAGTATTTTTTCAATTGTGGTTTGTATTATCAAGATGGATGATGATTCTTTAATTTCAGCGATGGAAATTGATACCCTAGCATCATCTGTGCTTTCCGAGTTCATCGTCGAATATTGTGCAACAGATGAAACGTCTTATGATTCTGGAGGTGATTGTTCCAAAGAAGACAATGTTGATGAGTTCGTCGATGAAGATATTACAGTCAGTGTCAACAAAGACAATGGTTAGTAATTATATTTTTAGGGTTGATATCACAGTTATGTAAATTGGCGATGTATGAATAAGTATGTTGTTTTTGGTTCTGAGCATGGGTTTTTTTGGTTGATGGTTCCATATGGGTGTTAGATATGAAAGATATGAAACAATATAATTTTTCGTTAATTGTTTGATTTGTTTGTTTTAAATTTTATATGAAATATTATAAGTTTCGTAGTTATATGTTCGTGAAATTGTGAAATATTAACAGTTCCATAGTTGAGTTTAATGGTACATTATTCTATACATTTTTTAAATAATTAGTGTGAAGATTTATATTATTCTGTAATTTTAATTAGTCCTCTTAATTTCGTATTAGATGTCGTTGATACGTTTGTGACTCACGGTGATACGAAGTATTGGATCCGCGCGTGGATGATGAAATTAAGTTACCTGTTGGGCATGAATTTCCGTCAATTGAAAAGGCCGAGGCTACATATATGAAATATGCAGAGGTTGCAAGGTTTGATGTTAAGAGGTCAAATAAAAAGAAAAATAGGCATGGACACATTTTATCTAGGTATCTTTTATGTAGTCGCGAAGGTTGGCCTGAAAAAAAAAAGGTAGACTATGATAGTAGTAGTTGTGATCGTAAAGTGCGAAATTCAAATGTGAAAAGATTTGGTTGTAAGGCGTGTGTGAAATTCCGTTTGAAGAAAGAGAACAATGCATTTGTGGTGTACAAATTTGAAGAAAGGCATAACCATGCGCTATACAATTTTCATGATAAGTTGCTTTGTAAATAAAGAAGTCAATTGCAGTACACTGACTACAAGAACGTATATAATGCGTCATCGGCAAGTATTGGTGGTGTTAGGGCTCATACCATTAATGTCGCTCTCAAAGGTGGATTTTAGTATGTTGGTGCTACTCCGGTTGATTATGAGAATGCTAGAAGGGACATGGGGACCTTTGTTGGAAATAAAGATGCACAGATGCTCATCAACTTGCTTGCGAAACGTAGGTGTAATGTTCCCGATTTTTCCTTTGATTATTTAGTTGAGGATCGCGAAGTCCAAGCTATATTTTGGGCCGATGAGATTGCGAAGTTAAATTTCAAGGAGTTTGGTGACACATTGTCGTTTGATGCCACGTACTGGACGAATAAGTAATTTTGTTTTATTAATGTTTTATATGAATTTTTTTGACTTTTTAAGTGTATATTATGTAGGCATGCTATGAATTTTGTCCCATTCATAGCAATCGACAATCACAAGAGGTCCGTTGTCGTTGCGGATGCTTTGATTAGTCATGAGAGCATTGTTAACTTTAAATGGGCGTTGAATGCCTTTATTCAAGCACCTGGAAATCAGCCTGTATTTGTAATAACTGATCAATGCACGGCTATGAAACAAGCCATTCCTGAGGTTTTCACAGAATCCAAGCATCGTCTTTGCATGTGGGACATTATGAAGAAAGTTCCCAATAAGGTAAGTTTGTTGGATGTTTTTTACTGATTTAATAAATTTTATTCTTTAGTTTAATTATTCTTTATTATTTTTTCATTATCAAGTTACGTTGCCTGTCGGTGATAATGATGAGTTCAAAAGGCGTTTTAACAAGTTGGTTTGGAACTCTCATACCTCCCCGAGGAATTTGAGAGTGGATGGAACAACATAATTGAAGATTTTTTGCCGTATCGTAATGAGTGGTTGAAATACATGTATGAAATCCGTCATTCCTAGATTCCTGCGTATTACAAGGAGGACTGAATGTCTGGGTTCATGCGAACTACGTCTCGTTCTGAGAGTTCACACACGTTTGATGGGTCGATAGAAAAGAAAAGAAACAAGCATCATTCCTTGGAGTTTGTTACAAGGAACACATTTCCTCGATGTGTGACCCCCATGTTGATTGAGAAGCATGTGTCTAAGGTATACACGCAAACTGTATTTTTTGAGGTTCAGAAAGAAATTAGTAAGGCCTTATATTTTTGTCGTGTCCAAGTTATTGGCAATAAACGATACCGTGTTACTCATCAGAACAAGAAGTTTGCGGTTAAGGCGACGTATATTGTAAGTCTAATTCATAATACCATTAAATTATTTGTCTTAGTTTTAACAAAAAAATAACCTGCTTATCTTAAATGTAGGTTTTTCACGACGATGACGCGAAACAGATGGAGTGTGACTGCAATTATTTTGTCCGTAATGGATTAATATGTCGACACATGTTTAAGGTTTTATTGAATGACGTGCATGTTACAATTCCCGAGTACATAATAGAACGTCGTTGGACTAGATCTTTAGTGTCTGTTGAGATTCAAGCGACCAAGGTGCAGTACGGTGAGGTCGACGTTAAGAAGGAGCGTTTAATTAACGAAGTTTATGCGAAGGTCGATGTTCTTGTTAGTCGTTTGAGGAATGATAAGGACAAACTTTCTGTTTTTTCGTCAACTTTAGAGAAGATGAAGGTTGAGTTTGATGTCGAGAACTATGTTCCTTGTCCAGCAATAGACAAAGTCGAAGCATTAAGGGAATGTTATGGTGTCGATGTTCCCGATAACACAGAAATTTTACCACATTCTGGTATACGAAACAAAGGTTGTGGCACTGGCAAGTGACTGATTGGAGCGTTGGAGAAAGTAACATCTAGCTCGAAGAGGCCTAAACGACTGTGTAGGCGTTGTCATATGATGGCTAATCACGACTCACGTAATTGTCCGTCTCGTTCAAAAGAGGATTGATGGTGGGTTTTGGGAAATATTATTTAACATATTGTGTTTAGAGATACGAACGTTAGATCTTTTTTATTTATTTGGTGAGTGAGATTGATTTTTAAATGTTTTTGTTACGTTAGATTTTTTTATTTCTTTGGTGAGTGGGATTGATTTTTAGATGTTTTTGTTATTCTTTAATTGGATTATTGGTCGTCATACAGAGTTGTTTTCTTAATTTTAATGTTTTGGATGATTTTAAAATGATGAAAACTTACTTCTAAATTTTTTTATTGGCAATAAAATATTATGTATGTTTTGTTACTCAAACTAAATATTTCAATTGTTCAGTTTTAGTATTTTTTTTCATTGTTTCACAATGTCAAATCAACTTAATTGTTTTTTTATTTATTATCCCCGTGTGAATTAAGTGTTTATATATGTTTAGTTGTGACTTATAGTTTGTTTTCATACAGTATATTTTTTTAACTAAAGAATCAGATTTTTACTTTTTATGAAATCAATTAATCAATCGTCGTTTTTTTATTATTCTTAATTATTTTAATCTTATTAAAACTAATTTTAATCAATACTTTAATTGGGTAGTGTGCACAATTATTGCACAACCCACTCCCCAAGAAACCCTAATCCCCTAACCCTACCTTTTCATATACGAAAAAGACGGTTCCTTTTTTCATACATTTACCATTTTTCACTCACTTTCTCCTCTCTCTACCACCATGGCTTCCTCTGACGTCAGCCCCTGTTCCACAATACCTTCTTCGGTCCCTTGTGAACCACAACCTTGGACTTTTGGCAGAGAATCGAGAGTTAGTAGACAAGGTGCAGCGTTTGGAAGCGAAGTTGGAGAGAAAGAAGCAAAAACTCAGGCACGAACAGACTGTATCAAAGATGCGTAAGAATGACTATGATTCCATCTCCAAGAAGCTTTGGGATAAGACGGTGGTGATGGACAAGCAGATAAAGGCGATCAAGAAGGTGAAAGCGTGGTGTTCATGCAAGGCATTTGAAGGTATAGATGGTGTCTAGTTTGGTAGGGTATGGAAGGTGATAATCTCCTTTTTTGTTTTATGAACTATGTTATTTTGTTGGTTGTAAGATGGATCATCACCCTATAACATTTCTTTTGGTTGTATATGGGCTACGAAACCAAATTTTTGTATGTTTTTTATGGGTTTTTTTAAGCAAAAACCCATATATAAATGGTTATTATATGAACTTCGTATTTTTAAATTCTTGTGTTTTTTTTCCTTTTATGGCAAATACATATTTATCTGATGTTCTCTATGATCGTTTACAGTCTAACATTTGTTTATGTTTATGTTTTTTTATTCAAGTCTGTGTGAAAGATTTCCTTGTTGATGAAGTCCATCACTTATATTGTTAAAAAATGTAATGTTTTATGTAATATTGTGTTTTTTTGGGGGTTATTAGACTTTTGTAATTTTGGGTGACTTTACCCATTTTTTAATTATGTGTAAAATGTTGTTTTAGGTTTTTTAAGTTTTCAAATATTGTATGTAATGTATTACATTTAATAAATGTAGTAATCATATGAAATTATATAATACATGTTTCGCATTCAATATAATAAATTATAAAACTGACCATTAAATATTTTTAGGTCATAGGTGTAATTATGAAACCCTACAACTTTAATTTAAGACTTTATAAATTACCATCTGACAAAATGGTGCATTTATGTTTTATCATTTTTCAAAGCATGAAAACCCAAAAAATATTTTTTGAAGTACTGTATAAAACAACATTTCATCCACCCCTTAATATACCAAGTCAGAAGTTGAAATATGAAATCAAGTATTGTCGTTGCAAAAAAAAGAAAAAAGAAATGCAACGATATACGAAATGTCATAAACATTTTGTTACTGCGTAAAACAACATTTCATTCACCCCTTAATATATCAAATCATAAGTTGATAAATTAAATCACGTAATGGTGTTCCCAATAAAAAGAAATGCAACGATATGCGAAATGTCATAAAATGAAACACCATGTGAAAATGGCTCCCAACAACTTCAAATGTAAGTACTCAAATCCGAAAACATATCGAATGTTTTAACCCTCTGATACATAAAATCATGCAAAATGTTTATACTCTTTTAATTGAAACTAATGATGGTGATCTCACCACCGCATCTAAAATCCTCTAATTCTTTCTTTCCTTGTCGTTGCTGCCTTAGCTAGTTGTCTCCCTCTCTCGTATGCATCAACCATGCTAAAATTCATTGCCTCCGACTCCACAAAATACCTTTTCGTGTTGCGGTCGCTTAATAGGATCTTGGTCGTGTATTTCTTTCGCAGAATCTCCAGTTGTTTATCTTGACCCGGTCCCTCTTTTCCTAATCCGTTGTACCATGTACGAACTCCGCCCCCCATATATGTTTCTATGTGACGCATAAGGAATACGCCACTGTCCATCTCGTTCTTGGTTGTTCTCCATGACATGCATACGCGTGTTTTTTCCGCTACTTTGATTTGCTTATCCGCGGGGTGGTTTAGGTTTCGGAGTTGCCGAAGGAACATTGTATGTTGTTACATATATTGTTAGTTTATAAACAATATTACAAAATACGTTAATTGATGTAATACTATTTATTTTTCTTACCAGAATGTGAACATCATAGTGGTACAAGTCGTCAACCTTTCGCAAATTTGTCGTGTTATCCAAAATATCTACTGAGTGGTATTTCAAGTCAAAAACCACACATTAGAAAAACTATCTTCTTTTCATCGGTATGAAAACGTGTAACATAAATTTATTTAAATCCTTTTATATGAAACGGCTAATAAATTACCATATCTATATTGAACTATTTTAAAACTGTCTATGTTTCTCAGGTTGATGATATTTGTGTTGAAATCGCATGCTTTTGCGAAGTTACGCGAAAACCAATTGAATCTTGTATTGAAGTCATGCATGTCGTATAGTAAAACACCCCCGTCATGTTAGGAATAAACTGTTAGCTTCAAATTTTAAGTTTATCTACCACGTACCCCAACTTTATCACATTACCGTTGTCCCCATATTCACAAATAACCTTCTTCGCGATTCTCGACTTCTCAAACATTCCTCACTGTTCAGCACAGTAACCCATCCGTCTATTACGTTGTTGAATACATTTTCGTGGGAGCCAAGTGTTTCTATTGCAATCCTAGTTATTGTCTGGCCCGAGTCTGATAAGAATAAGATTTCACTACCATACGAAAACAAAGTTTAATGTAAATAGTTTCAATAACATATAACCGTGTACTTAAAAATAGTTAAAATTTTAAATACAAGGTATTTTAAGCTTACATTGGAACTCCATTAGTCGAAACTGCCCATTCATGAATCTTTTTCTCTTCGCATGTTATGCCTTTTCCTAAAAGCACTTGTCTTTTCACGTATGGTGATTTCATCTTCTCGCCTAACTTCAACTCTCTCTTCCCTAACCTTGGTGCTATGTCTAATGTTTCATAAATCTTCTTACCCTTATCCTTCATCCCCCATCGTCCAAAGGCGTTAATTGTGTGAAACCAACATCAAAATTTGGCGCCGATGCATCCCGATTATGAACCACAGCTGCTGTCCCAGCTTGCTCCCTTTTCGATTCCACTGTCTCACCCGAGTTAAGCCTAACTGTCTCATCAATTATCCCGTATGTCGTCTGACTGTACCATATCTGTGACAACGAGCTTTGTTTCTCCAAAGAGTCATCCGCTGTGAAAACAAGTTTAACCGACATTACTGTCCCCACTATATCCTTTTCACCGTCATCGTCGCGGACGTCTTCTGTTTTACCTCTTTCACTTTCTCGATTCTCTTTCATTTTTGCCTCCGGATCCTCGTCTCTAAAAATGGATCCCAAAATTTCCATGTAATGGTTGAATTGATCCTCATATGAGAATAAACTTGTAGCCTCATTTATCATTTCCTCAATGTCCCACTTAGTTGCGTACAACTCCAAGAATTTTGCGTCTATCGTCTCCATGTAGTCCTGTAAAATGGTTAGTTCATTCCCGAATTTTTTTTATTAGTTCACGCAATAGATATGAACGAAAACCTTTTTGATTATACAAAATGATCATATGAAACATGTTTCTTTACTCGGCTAAGTTCCTCCTCATCAAAATATAGTCCGTCTTTGTCCTCGTCTCTGTTGACTCCACTTGTTCCTATGTCAGGGATAACAATATCAGGTTCTGTTGCATTCGTCTGTTTTTCATCCCTTGTTTCTTGGTTTTCGGCGTCACATCGTATGTCGTGGCTTTGTTCGTGTTCCACTTCTGCTGCACCGGCAAAGTCGACGATGCTTGTTCTTGAACGTTATCCGCACATCTAGGTGGCACAGTTTCGACTTCCGCAACCCATGTTATAGTTGCCATATGTAGCCCCCCCCCCCCCCCGCGCGAATGCCATTGTTTTGCTTGTTTCGCATATTTTCCATGTCCCACTCCTTGATTGGTAAAGAACGTGTATTTACATCCGTCGTGTTAGCTGTTGTGCGGTGCACATATAGAAGCTGCAAACAAATGTATTTATATGAATTATGAATTAAATTAATGTTACATATGAAAACATAAATCTTTTTCTTACTGTAAGGAATGTTAGGGGGCCACAATAAAAGTTGTCGTAGGTGTCGCGTCTCCAATTTCGCTTGCTTCGTTCCACACAGTCGCAGATGTACTTGCACCAGTTTATGCGACCAATCATGTTTATGTCCTCAATTTTAGACAAAAAGGTTGCGTTGCATCCGACTGTTGGCTACACTCACACATAGAGTTCACGAACAATACTATGAAATTCCATTTGAATTCATCACCGTCGTTACCCTTCCTGATTATCGCATTACTGACATATGTCGGCCGCATTTTGTCTTTTTTGTAAGCCTTCTTCCACTTTTCCAAAGAATGCACCCCCTTTGATGTCACATCAATAGTATTCAGATCTATTGCTCCTGTTGGAATTCCGAGCACCGTATGAACTGCTTGCTTCGTTATCTTTATTTCCGAATCTCTAAATCTTATCGCCATACGGACTGTGTCTAGGTTGTCCACCACAAAATAACCTAGTTTTGACGGTATGCCATCCATCGTCATCCCTAAAAGTGATTCAAACCCCATTTCACATAAAGATACCTTTTGTTCATCGCTCAGCTCTGCAAGTGTTGTTTGCAGGATCATTGGCGATGTCCGTGTCCTGATTCCTCCCACATTTTCCCGCTTATTCGCCTTCTTTTCCTTATTTTTTTCACCTTCTTTGCTGCACGGGTTGGTTCCTTCGACACTTCTACCCTATGTTCTGGTTTCGTAATGAAGTCGTCGTCTTCTTCATGTCATGTTGTAAAGAGTATTATTTAAAATAAAGTTTTTTTGAAATCATCTGTTACATGTATCGTAAGAAAAAGATTAATGATATGTGTCACCTTCATTATAACAAACTATCTCTAAACTCTTTGGCCTTGGCCTCTTTCTGTCTACATTCCCTTTCTTTGATGAGCTTCGTGTTTGCCTCATTTCCATTCTCCCATCCCCTATGAAACAAAAAAATTTGTTATTACAAAATGTTAAACAACTATATGCCCATGTTTTGTTTGATAATCGTAATATGAGTATTGTACCTTTGTTGTCAGTACTTTTTCCTCCATCTGCTAATGCCATCGAACTAAATCCCTATCTAGTTTTTGCAATATGCTTGTCAAATCTAGAACGTTAACAAGTGAAGAGTTCAACGTTGATAAATGTTCATAAATTTTCTAATGGTTTCATATAGTTTTCATACCTTTATCAGGGAGTTTCATATGTTTTGATTCCACATCCATCTTCCCAGTACTGCTTCCCACTGCACTCAAAGATTGGATGAACAAATGCATATAATCCAACAACAGTTTTTATAAAACTAAATGCACATCAACTTCATATTTTATTCTACAATCATTTGGGTTTCTCAAAAAAAATCATAGTGTTCATACATAATTAGATTCAGAAATCATGGCTGGGATATCTTTAATAAAAAAGTGTTTGGCACAATCTTCAAAGTTATTATTCAAACTATTTCACACGGGTTGTTCTATATTAAATGTTTCATATTTTGTTTTTTTGATTTCATATTCAAAATATTCAAAGTGAGATTGTACCGTTTACAAATTAATCACAATCAACTTTAACAAGTTTCATACCTTCGATGATCGAACCTTCATGCATCACAGTCATCAATTCCATCAGACTTTGTGTTTCTCCTTTCTCAATAACTTCCACATTCGTCTCCATTAATGGTTTCTTATTTTTTCCTCTATTAGTTAGTGAAAAAATGTTCCCTTTAATGACATTATACTCGAAATTAAGGAATTTAAAGTAACTACCATGAGTGCCTTTTTCTGGATTCGTCTTCATCGATGTGCCATCAAGGAAAACTGGGTTATCTGGTGTGTTCTTGAAGTTTGAAAACAATGTTTTCAAACGTATTCTTTCGCTGTGTCTTCTAACTGTGAGGGTTTCACGTTTTTATCTGTGTTGAGGTTCATGGGTTTTTAAGGAAGTAGATATCAAGGAAAAAAAATTGAAAATCTAACCTCTTCTTGGCGCACCAGGTTCATGGTCCGCCATTTTTTTTCGAGTTTGATTTTTGATTTGATGAGTTTCACTTCGATGTTTTCGGTTTCCAAACGTGTTTCACAAAGTATAGAGTGAAACCAGTTATTTTTGTATTATCGGTTCTGGCGAAAACGAGGTTTGATTTCATCGGAATCTAAATCGAGCCCTAATTTATCGCAATCGGGAATATTTCCTAAACAGATTCATATTATGGTTTTACTAATCTACCCTTTCACACTTTGCCTCTGACGATCGTGCCCTTCATTTCATATTTATTTACGGTCCATACCACTGCGTCCTTCTAATCCATTGATCACATTCATCAACGGTCTAGATCATGTTTCACCAGTTTCACATTTTTAATGGTTTCATAATAAGGGCTTTCTCTCTCTCTCTATATATATATATATATATAGGCCAAGACTATTTTACAAACCAGTCAAATCTAACAAACTGTAACACCCCGAAAATTCGAGAACCTAAACTGGAGCCACGGACGTCCGCAAGGGACAAGCCGGACGTCCGCGACGTGCGAAAGCCCGCAGGTCGTCCGTGGAAGCAACAGAGATTTGGATGGTTTTGGTTCGGCTTGTAACACCCTCAAATTTTGAACGAGCAACTAACTTTAAAATTCAATAAAATAACCAATTAAATGTAATCACTTCTACAATTCAATCCTTAAAATACCTCAGAATTTAAAACATCATAAGTTCATAATAAAATAACTAAATCGGGTGCTACTTAACACCACACGAATTGCTAGTCCAAACTATTGCGGAAGACTTCACTAATCAAGTCACCTCTCGTGCACTCTACTAGCACTCGCCACTTCACAATGTAGCTAGAGCTACCCCAACCTGAGACTGTTGCACACGCCGACAAATAAAAAGGGTTAGGCTAATGCCTAGTGAGTTCAAGCATTTTATCATGGCTATATAAAATCATAAATCGGAAGATAGTGGTTTTAGTCATGATTTGAATAAATCTTTAAACGAGATTTTACGACAAGGATTATCATGAGCAAATCATTTGATAAATCGACAGCTTCAACTTAAATAAATGATTTTCTAAAAGGGTTTGTATAAAAGACATCGACAACCCATTTTTCAAACGCATACAGTTTCTGAGAGGAAGGCTTCCAATGAAAAGCGTTTCTCTTCAAAAGACTCATATCCAAAACTCACATCAAGAGTTAATTAATAATAATTTCTCAAATAATCGCCACTGCGAATAAAACTCCAGCAGTTAAAACATCCAATAAGAATATAACATAAATTCGTCCAACAATCATGGAAAACAATCCATATGCATGTAATATAACCTCAACAATGCGAATAGATAAAATACCCGAAATCAACACCCTTCGGTGACGGGGGAGACCTGATCTTATCGAATGTGGCAAACACATAAATTAAACCACGATTAAATAAATGCAAGTAAGCTTCTTGGATGTGGAAAACAGATGACATCAACCATACTAGGCCTTTAGTCAATCATCGGCATCAATCATACTAGATCTTTAGCCCATCTTAGACATCAACCATACTAGGTCTTTAGTCCATCTTAGACATCAACCATACTAGGTCTTTAGTCAATTTTCGGCATCAACCGTACTAGGTCTTTAGCCCTTCTTAGACATCAACCATACTAGGTCTTTAGTCCAAGCCATCAAGTTCAATCCTACTGGATCTTTACCTTGGGAAAACCCACCATCCGAAACAAGCTTACTCGACTTAAATATAAATACATGACCCCAAAAGAATAACTAATGCGTTCAAATCATGTAAACCTCAAATATGATGCACTCATGCAATGCAAACCCCAAGTCCACATATTAGCCATTTAAACCGGACAATTGCCCCCAAGACTTACTCACAGTCAAAACCGAGCAAACGTGCTCCAAGCTTGCTAGACCCATAAATGTCGGTCATCATCGCATAAAATGCGTTTAAACATAGTTTAGGTAAGCAAGTACCACAAAACTATCATTAACCCTAAACTCAACACGGGTTAAACAAAAGGGTTTACCCAAAGGACTCACACCCTTAATATTCTCAAAATGACTCATAACACTAAAAGTGCATTTTCCCAAATGGTTTATTAAAATCATTTACACTAACATGATTAAACCATCAAATAAACCTCATTTTGAGCAATTAATCTTTTAAAGACAAATATGGCTTCTAACCATCCAAATATTCAAAAGCCCCAATTATGGGTGTTTTACACATTTATGAAGATAAACAATTCAAAAGAGTTAAACCATTCAAATAACTCAACCACATATATTTTCAAGTAAAACACACAAATATTTGGAAAATACTCATTTTGGCATGTACAAGGTTTTCGCAAAGTAACTTGAACTCACCTTTGCTAGATTTAAGCTAAATCTAGATTTTCCCAAACGTAAGCTCCTTTGAAGAAACACGAATTCTCAAGCTCCAAATCTTCCAAAAACCTAAATCCACAATTTCCAACCATAAATATTTATCCCCAAACACTTATAATCATTTCTCCCAACATATTACACCCAAAATCACTAACACATCGAAACCCTAACTTCCAAAATGAAGAGAAAAGAAGATTACCTCAACCATCAAGTGAATCCACCAACCAAACACTTCTAGTGTTACCAAAGTGAGCCTCATTCTTCATTTTATCCAAAGAAAGGTAAAGTTTTAGGAGAGAGTTGGGTAAACCCTAGAAAATGGAGGTGATAAGGAACACAAGTATTTTTCTAGAAATCTTTAACAATGCTCTTTAATGGTAGCTTGGTTGCAAGATAGAAGCCCCAATCAAGCCCTAGCTTTGGAGTGAAGAAGGGAAGGGTTTTGGGATAGGAAAATCGCCTAGAGAGAGAGGAATCGATGTTGGATGAGAAATGAGAAAGAAGCTAGCTGAATCCCTTTAAACCCGATCTGATACAGCAATCCAGCACCCTGGCGCGACATTGACATGGCGACTATGCCCTTGGCATTGTCGCCAGGGCATAGTCGCGACCTCCAGCTACCTTTCTGTTCGATTTCTCGTTTTGTCCCCCATCGCGACATTGACACTCACCACTATGCCCATGGCATAGTCGCTGGTCATAGTCGCTGGTGACCTGCCAGCCGCTGCCCGAACTCTCTTTTGACGTCCGAACCCGGTTCTCAAGCTCGCAGATTAAAGTTGATTGAATAGAATAGTTGTATGCATGAAATTCGCGTATAGACACCTCATTAATTAGCCAAAGATTCGGGGTGTTACAATTCTCCCAACCTTAAAAGAGATTTCGTCCTCGAAATCTAGTTCTCGCACTTCCAACGGTTACCGAGTTCAGACCTATTCATGTTCCTAACTGGAATCTAAATTCCCTCCACACAGTCTATAAAGACAAATCCTCGAACAATTGCTTATCAACAAAGCTCATTCACGTACACTGTACTTATGTCCGGAAGAACACTCTAACCACTGGAATAACTCCTAGCTAGACGACTCCGGTTGTCTCCCAACCTTAGATGTTCCATACTTCCCAATCATACTACATTTACACGTTTTTAAAATTTCTCTCCAAACCAACCCGACGTTCAATCACTACCAACATCAACCCAAGCTTCAGAATTCCCCAACTAATCCCGCAAATTAACTAGCATTTACTCTCAGCGGATTCCACCAATTTTAACACAAACGGTCATCACTGACCCATCAGTTACACAATCTCAAGAATGTGTCCAATTAACACTTATCGAGTCGACAGTTTCTCTTACCGCACAAGGAAAGTCATTTCCCTAAATCCTCTTATCACAAAAAAACATCTTAAGATTGCTACTACCATTACCATCCTTCTTTTAAAATCGGACTACAATCCCCTGATTACACCTAGGTGCTTGGCCTCGAGCCCAAAAGTCGACACCTAAATGTACCACCTACCTCAACATAGGTTATCGCGAATTTATTCCCTTAAGTACAAAGGGCATCATCCCCTTAACCGATACCATTTGGCCTACAGTACTATCACGCGTGAAATACCCAACCTTCCACCGTCGGAGTGCCACACACACTCACTCTTAACTGTGTTATTTACCCTTTCCAAGGTCCTAACGAGTTCAATGTTTTCAAATGCGTTATTTAACAAATATGTCATTCACAAAACTTTTCATAGAAACTTTCAACATAAATATTTCATATCAAATTTAAATGTACGCATAAAACTACTATTATCAATTCAGTAGTTACGCAACTCATCCCACATATGAAAATCATGTTGAAAATTATTTCACTGCAGTTCAGATTATCAACAAAACGCAAAAGCGCAATAAACAATTTTCTTTAAGATGAACCGCCACGGTTCTAGTATGGATTGACTCATGACATGCATGTAAAGTAACTGTTCGACTTTAAACAGGGTGCAACAAAAGGTATGCACGTATTTCAAAAGAAGTCCAACGACATTTGACTCCAAAATTTTCCTTCTAACCATAAAATGGCATGGAACAAGATTTACCAATCAAAATTTGCGCGCGTCAGTTTATTATACAAAACCAGGAAACGATTCATAATTACACCTCAATCAAAACACAAAACAACTTATGCAAGTTCCATATTTAAGACAAAACCAATACGTTTCCATCATTTGAAAATATCGACTAAAACATCATGAGAAAATTTCAAATTGGGGTTGACATGCAAGCTTGTAACACTTCTTAGAAATTTCTTGTAATGACACACATGCACCAAATAACTCACACCAAAATTTCACGAGATGAAATCCTTTAAATTGATTTCCCAAGATTTCCCATCCGGTCCTATAATGACATTTGAATAAAACGATTTTGGCAAACTTGCACACAACAATGCATTTTTCCAAAACATACGAGGAAATAAGTGTTAATAATTTATTGACACCAAAAAGGGTTCAAACCTATTTTCAAATTCCAAATTGCACCAACGGTGCGCATCAATGTTCAAAACATAAGAATTCCACGCATCATAATTTTATACAAACAAGTTTTCTAAAATCTTTATCACGAAGCACTTTCCTCAAAATTTCGTACTTGGAACATAAAACGTCGAAACGTCATTGCTTAAAATGTATTTGTCAAAATACTCAAAATACACATTTCCTTCAAACCAAAAGGTTTTCAATTTTCCAAAAATATTCGGCAAATCAAAATTGACCAAAGTCAACGACTCATACATTTGTGTTTTTCAAATATCACGTATTGTAAACCATCCGTGATCCTCACACCTCTAAAACATGCTTTGACCAAATGGTCTCTCATTTAAACAAGGAGTTAATAAACCATTTTCATGCACGTCTCGTTTAGCAAAGTGTCAAGAAAACAATGGTTACCAAGCTATGCATACCCCTAAGTCGATATACGCATTTACATGGAAATAATACTAAAACACTTAACTGACCGAAAGCGCACCAAACAAATTATTATGAATATTACCAAAATGTTCTTTCATGCATTACTTAAGTCACGTATAAGTCAATCCATACACTGAACTATTTGCAACGAAATACTTAATAACACAAACTCTTGGAAGAAAAGTTACGTGACACTAGAGTTCCAAACGCATCTCTTCTTAGTCGCCTTATGGCATAAAATTAACTTTTCTCACCAAAACTCGAGTGGGACTAAATGCCCAACATAACTCGTAAACTTTTCACATAAGCAAATAGAGTATGTATATAGTAAAATTGTACCCACACGACACAAAATGTCGTACAATAAACTCCATGAACTTCAATGGACTCAATGACCTCAAGTCAATAAAACGGCACTAAACATCATGCTTCCAAAGCCAAATCGCTATAAGCAAAATCATGAATGCGACGCCAAAATCCCAAAAATCCCCTTCTAGGGTAACATCATATAAGCAACATTGTTTAACAACTCACAATAAACAAATTCCCAAAATAACTTTCCATAGACATAATGGAAAATAACTTTCCGTCCAAACTCTAACATATGTGGAGGAGATCCAATGTTAAAGTCACAAGCCGTAGTTATTGCCCAACATCTTAAACATCATAAAATATGATTATCATTATATCCAAAACAAATGTTGAACAATAATGAAATAAGGCAAAACAAATCCCGGCGGAGTTTGCGACTCTCGCAATAAAATGGTTTCATGCACGTTAAAACCATGATTCAAAATCTTGTGTGTGCGCCAAACATTTCCCAAAATTCATAACACAATCCATATAAGGATTGGAAACACAAGAAATAGTTGATGAAATTTATTTTCAAAATAAACTTTGTGCATGACTTAGCCGGCGGCATTCAACATCTCAACTCATACCCTTCCAAATCCCTCCGGTCCACTATTGTCATCCGGATGCTTTAACTTCTTAAGGCAAGTTGGGAATTACATCAATTAACTTTACGGTTTTTCCCCAAATCAAAGTCGGCTCAATCAACCTATGGTTCTAGTCCAACCATCAATCTTGACCCGAAACGGTCTACTTAAAGCAAACATCATGCTTATCGTCACTCTAAGTGACTAATACTAGAATCGTTCATCTATTCCAACGACTACTAACTTAGTACCTCCTTTACTACCCCAACGATCATCACATTAAAGTAATTCGAGTATGCACATGTACTAGTAGGTTCACCATGACACTGGCCAGGTGTCACTATGAACGCACCGTACATGATTATCCTTGTTACTCTCGACTTGATTCTCGTTTCTAATAACATTCATCAACTTCAAAACATCCTATCTTAAAAGTGCCTAAAGGTGAATTTCACTCTCTTTTACTTAAACAAACACTAGTTTGAGTCTAGGTATCCAAAGTCAACACCTAAATCTCTCAAACTTATGCTCTGATACCAACTTGTAACACCCTCAAATTTTGAACGAGCAACTAACTTTAAAATTCAATAAAATAACCAATTAAATGTAATCACTTCTACAATTCAATCCTTAAAATACCTCGGAATTTAAAACATCATAAGTTCATAATAAAATAACTAAATCGGGTGCTACTTAACACCACACGAATTGCTAGTCCAAACTATTGCGGAAGACTTCACTAATCAAGTCACCTCTCGTGCACTATACTAGCACTCGCTACTTCACAATGTAGCTAGAGCTACCCCAACCTGAGCCTGTTGCACATGCCGACAAATAAAAAGGGTTAGGCTAACGCCTAGTGAGTTCAAGCATTTTATCATGACTATATAAAATCATAAATCGGAAGATAGTGGTTTTAGTCATGATTTGAATAAATCTTTAAACGAGATTTTGCGACAAGGATTATCATGAGCAAATCATTTGATAAATCGACAGCTTCAACTTAAATAAATAATTTTCTAAAAGGGTTTGTATAAAATACATCGACAACCCATTTTCCAAACGCATACAGTTTCTGAGAGGAAGGCTTCCAATGAAAAGCGTTTCTCTGCAAAGGACTCAAATCCAAAACTCACATCAAGAGTTAATTAATAATAATTTCTCAAATAATCGCTACTGCGAATAAAACTCTAGCAGTTAAAACATCCAATAAGAATGTAACATAAATTCGTCCAACAATCATGGAAAACAATCCATGTGCATGTAATATAACCTCAACAATGCGAATAGATAAAATACCCGAAATCAACACCCTTCGGTGACGGGGGAGACCCGATCTCATCGAATGTGGCAAACACATAAATTAAACCACGATTAAATAAATGCAAGTAAGCTTCTTGGATGTGGAAAACAGATGACATCAACCATACTAAGCCTTTAGTCAATCCTCGGCATCAATCATACTAGATCTTTAGCCCATCTTAGACATCAACCATACTAGGTCTTTAGTCCATCTTAGACATCATCCATACTAGGTCTTTAGTCAATTTTCGGCATCAACCATACTAGGTCTTTAGCCCTTCTTAGACATTAACCATACTAGGTCTTTAGTCCAAGCCATCAAGTTCAATCCTACTGGATCTTTACCTTGGGAAAACCCACCATCCGAAACAAGCTTACCCGACTTAAATATAAATACATGACCCCAAAAGAATAACTAATGCGTTCAAATCATGTAAACCTCAAATATGATGCACTCATGCAATGCAAACCCCAAGTCTACAAATTAGCCATTTAAACCGGACAATTGTTCCCAAGACTTACTCACAGTCAAAACCGAGCAAACGTGCTCCAAGCTTGCTAGACCCATAAATGTCGGTCATCATCGCATAAAATGCGTTTAAACATAGTTTAGGTAAGCAAGTACCACAAAACTATCATTAACCCCAAACTCAACACGGGTTAAACAAAAGGGTTTACCCAAAGGACTCACACCCTTAATATTCTCAAAATGACTCAAAACACTAAAAGTGCATTTTCCCAAATGGTTTATTAAAATCATTTACACTAACATGATTAAACCATCAAATAAACCTCATTTTGAGCAATTAATCTTTTAAAGACAAATATGGCTTCTAACCATCCAAATATTTAAAAGCCCCAATTATGGGTGTTTTACACATTTATTAAGATAAACAATTCAAAAGAGTTAAACCATTCAAATAACTCAACCACATATATTTTCAAGTAAAACACACAAATATTTGGAAAATACTCATTTTGGCATGTACAAAGTTTTCGCAAAGTAACTTGAACTCACCTTTGCTAGATTTAAGCTAAATCTAGATTTTCCCAAACGTAAGCTCCTTTGAAGAAACACGAATTCTCAAGCTCCAAATCTTCCAAAAACCTAAATCCACAGTTTCCAACCATAAATATTTATCCCCAAACACTTAGAATCGTTTCTCCCAACATATTACACCCAAAATCACTAACACATCGAAACCCTAACTTCCAAAATGAAGAGAAGAGAAGATTACCTCAACCATCAAGTGAATCCACCAACCAAACACTTCTAGTGTTACCAAAGTGAGCCTCATTCTTCATTTTATCCAAAGAAAGGTAAAGTTTTAGGAGAGAGTTGGGTAAACCCTAGAAAATGGAGGTGATAAGGAACACAAGTATTTTGCTAGAAATCTTTAACAATGCTCTTTAATGGTAGCTTGGTTGCAAGATGGAAGCCCCAATCAAACCCTAGCTTTGGAGTGAAGAAGGAAAGGGTTTTGGGAGAGGAAAATTGCCTAGAGAGAGAGAGGAATCGATCTTGGATGAGAAATGAGAAAGAAACTAGCTGAATCCCTTTAAACCCGATCTGATACAGTAATCCAGCACCCTGGCGCGACATTGACAGGGTGACTATGCCCTTGGCATTGTCGTTAGGGCATAGTCGTGACCTCCAGCCACCTATCTGTTCGATTTCTCGTTTTGTCCCCTATCGCGACATTGACACTCGCGACTATGCCCATGGCATAGTCGCTAGTCATAGTCGCTGGTGACCTGCCAGCCGCTGCCCGAACTCTCTTTTGACGTCTGAAATCGATTCTCAAGCTCGCGGATTAAAGTTGATTGAATAGAATAGTTGTATGCATGAAAGTCGCGTATAGACACCTCATTAATAAGCCAAAGATTCGGGGTGTTACAATTCGGCCAAGGTCGGACGTCCGCGAAGTGCCATGCGGACGTTCGCGACCTGTCTGATGGGTTGAATTGGGTATTTTAAGCCCTTTCTCCCTTTCTTTCCTCATTCCCCTTTCAAAACCCCAACTCACTCTCCCACTCCCTCGTTCAGCCGATTTTTCCCCCAAGAGAGCATAAACCCAACCTCTTCTTCCTCATTTTCTTCACCGAAACTAAACCTACTTTCCACCATTGTTGAAGGAGTGGAAGCTTGAAGTTGTTGTGGATGATTAGGAGCTTTGGTTTGGAGATTCAAGTGATAAAGGTTTAGAGATTTTGGCTTGAAGATGCAAGTTGCTTCAAACGAGCTTACGTATGGGGAAAATCTAGATTTAGCCTAAATCTAGCAAGGTGAGTTCAAGTTGCTTTGTGAAAACTTTGTACATGCCAAAATGTTATTTTTCCATGTAATTATGTGTTTTACCTGGAAATTATCAATGTTGAATTATTTTGTGGGATCTACCTTTTGAGGTATTAATTGTGATAAATATAGTAAAACACTACATTTGGAAATTTTGGAAAAATGTGATAGATAAATCATACATGAAAATGGGTTATTGATTTATGTGATAAATGGAGTCTATTTGTTATGAAATACATTTTGTAAATATTTTGGAAATATGTATTTAGCACATCATGGGATGATTAAAAATGTAATAGTATGAGTCTTTTTGAAAAAGAGGGGTTTCCCAACCCAAGGTTTTATTTCGGGTTCTCATGTACTCAAAGTATTTATTGGCAAAAGTGTATGTTGCTACGTTCAATGTCATCTTATGACATTCATGAACGATCTTTTGAGTCAGTTGAGCATATGGCTTGGTATTGGATTTTATTAAGTCTTTGGGACATTTGTCCAGTTTTGATGGCTCAAGTTGAGTTTTGGGTCATGATTTACGTTATTGGGGAATTGCATGTTTTGAATGCATCTGTTTATTTATTTGGGGTCGTGTAATGTTGTAGACCTTGTTAGCTATGGATCCATAGGCATTTGAGTTTCCCCTTAGTCTCGCGGGCAAGAGGTCGGGATTGACTGAGCTCAGTTTACGAGACGTTAGTTTCTTTTGTAGCACAGAATATGCATCGGGTTCCATGATAAGTAAGGCGTGGACCTAGATCGTCAGGCGTCGTCTCATGGGCAGTAAGGTGTAATTCCATATGTGCCTGACACGGGATAGGCATCGGGTTCCATGATAAGTAAGGCGTGGACCTAGATGGTCGGGCGTCGTCTCATGGGCAGTAAGGTGTAATCCCTAATGTGCTGTTGTGGATTTGGAGTGAACCAATGTATAGACCTGAGGTGGTTGAAGTCGGGGGTTCCCTAGTCTCGCGGGCAATAGATCTGGAGTGATTGAGCTCAGTTTACGAGAGTAATCCACGTGGGTGTTTTTATTGCATAGTAGGTGACCCACTTGTGTGTTCCGTCACGTGCAATGTATACGGGCCTCCCCCATCACCGATAGGTGTTGTTTTGGGTATTTGTGTTTATCCATGTTTTCGGTGACGTATCATATTTATGAGAATTGCTTTTTCCACGTTATATGAGTTATGGGTTATGTTTCATCATGTTTTGGGATGTTTTGGAATAATGGCGAACCATTTATGAATTCAATCGTTTTGAGAATCAATTGCTACCTCACCTTTCACGTTGGTTTTGGGAATGAGTCTATTTTGGAAATCATGTTATATTAAAGATTTCTGCATGAGAATTGTGTGAGTTGGGAAATGGGTGATTTGCATTTAAAGTAAACGCTTTTGAAATCATGACTAAAACTATATCCCTCTCGATTTATGAATTTACCTGGTCATGATAAAACTATTGAACTCACTAGGCGTTAGACTAACCCTTTTTATTTGTCGACATATGCAACAGGCTCGGGTTGGGAGTAGCTTTAGCTACACTGTGTAGTGACGAGTGCTAGTAGGATGCACGAGAGGTGATTTTGATTAGTGAAGTCTTCCGCATATATTTGGGACTAGCAATTTGTGTTGTGTTAAGTAACGCTCGTCTTAAGTTATTAGTTGTGGAAATTATGATGTTTAAATTCCAAGTTGTTTCCAGGAATGATTTGTAGAAATTAATTTATCTACTTTTGGATATTTTATTGAAATTAAAGTTAGTTGCTCGTTCCAATTTTGAGGGTGTTACAAGTTGGTATCAGAGCATAAGTTTGAGAGAATTAGGTGTTGATTTTGGATACCTAGACTCAAACTAGGGTTCCTTTAAGTAAATGAAAGTGAAATTGCACTACTAGGCATATTAAGATAGGAAGTTTTGAGGTCGATGGAGTTGTTAGAACGAGAATCGCGTCAAGAGTAGCAAGGATAACCATGTATGGTACGTTCATAATTACACCTGGCCAGTGTTATGGTGAACCTACTAGTTACATGTGCATACTTGAACTGCTTTAATGTGATGACCGTTGGGGTAGTGAAGAAGTTTCTAAGCGAGTAGTCGTTGGAATAGATGGACGATTTTAACGTTAGTCACTCGGAGTGACGATAAGCATGATGATGGTATTAAGTGGACCATTTCGGGTCAAAGTTGATGGTTGGATTAGAACCATAGACTTATTGAATCGACCTCAATTCGAGGAGAAATTGTAATTGGTTAACCGTTGAGGCTTTCAATTTGCCTTAAGATGTTTGAATTCCCAGATAATGATAGCGTGACCGAAAGGATTGGAGGAATGTGGTCTTGAGATGTTGAGTGCCGACTATACTCATGCATAAAATTTATTTTTAAGATAAATTGCATCAGTTATTTCTTGTGTTTCAAATCCCTATATGGATTGTGTTACAAACCTCAGAAAAACGTTTAGCACGCACAAGCTTTTAAAGAATGATTTTGAATATGCATGAAATTGTTTTACTGCGAGGAGTTGCAAGCTCTGTCGGGACTTGCTTTGTTTGTTATTGTTCAACGTTACTTTTGGATACAGTGATATCCATACTTTGATGTTGTTTAAGATGTTGGACAAGTAACTACGACTTATGACTTTAACATTGGATCTCCTCCACATATGTTAAGGTTTGGGACGGAAAGTTATCTTCCATTATGTCTATGTCAAGTTTTATTGAAAAAGCTTTATTTAATGCATGACTTGTTGAGAAGTGTTGTTCATAGTGTGTTACAACAAAGAGAGAATTTTTGGAATTTTGACATTTTAGTCATGATTTTGCTTTATGCAATTTTGTTTTTGGAAGCGAAAGGTTTAGCATCATTTGGTTGAGTCAAGGCAATTAAGCCCATGGAGTTTTACGAAGTTTCGTTTTACGAAGTGTTGAGTCGTGTGGGTGCAATTTTGTAAGGTGCATACTTTAGTTATTGCGTGTGTTAATTTTGGGATTATATTGGGCATTTTGACTCATTCGGGTTTTGTTGAGAAATGCTATTTAAGCCGTAAGGCAACCAAATGGAAAGTTTTGGAACTTTGGTGTTGCGTGATTTCTCTTTCAAAAATTTGTGTTAGCACGTTTTGTTGCAATTTATTTAATTGTACGAATTGATTTATACGTGGCATGAGAAATGCATGAGAGAATATGCAGATGGTATTTCTTAACGATTTGCTTTATGTGCTTCCGACTAGTTGACCATTTTATTGTCCTTCCTTGCAAACGCAGGGTATTGATCTAAGGGTGTGCATTTTGGTAGTCGCTAACCCTCGAAGGCTTTGATAAATGTATCGTGAATGGAAATGTTTTATAAACTCATTACATAAGTGAGGGTCGTTTGGTCAAGATATGTTTTAATGTTGAGTGAATAATGCATGGTTTACACTACAAAACATTTTGAAAACACGAACGTGTGAGTCGTTGACCTTTGGTCAATTCTTTGAGCTTAATGGATATTTCGGAAAATGGTAAGCCTTTTTGGTTTTGGAGAGAGATGTGTATTTCGAGTATTTTAATGAGTAAAGTTCAAGCGTTGACATCTCCGCGTTTTATAATTACAAGTGGTAACTTTGGAGTAAATGCTCCGTGATGGGGATTTTGGAAAATTATTTGTCCTAACCTAGAGTGCGTGGGATTGCTTAATTTTTTTTTGGAACATTAATACGCACTGTTTGTACGATTCGAAATTGAAGTCGATTTAAACCCTTTTCGGTGCCAACCAATTACAAACGCTTATTTTCTCCCAAGCTTTGGGGAAACACGTTAATGTGTGAGTATGGTCAAAAATGTTTTACTCTTATGTCATTATATGACTAGATGAGAAGATTTTGAATAATGATTTAAAGAATTTCATCTTTTGAAATTTATTACGATGATTTGATACATGTAATTTCGTTACAAGAAAACCCCTAAGAGAGTGTTACAAGCTTGCATACTTATCCCAAATTTGAAATTTCCTCTTGACATTTTAGTCGACATCTTTGAATGATGAAAACGTATTGAGTTTGTCTTTAAACTTAGAACTGGCGCAAATCATTTTATGTTTTTACCAAAGTTCATTTATGGGATTGTCTCACCGATTGTGAAATAAACTGACGTGTGCGTACTCCAGTGGTAGATTTTGTTTCATACTATTCATGATTTGAAAAGGAAATTTTTGGAATTGGGTGACATTCAAACCCTTTTGAGGCACGTATAGACCTTTTGGTTGCACAATATTTAATGTGGGAAATTACCTTACGTGCATGACATAGATCAATCCATGCTGGGACCGTATCGGTTCCTTCCAGAGAAGTTGTTTGTTGTGCTGTTGCGCTTTGTTAACGATACAAATTTTGATGAAATGGTTTTCAATATGATTTTCACATGTGAGATGAATATGTCTATTTTTGCACAACTACCGAATTGATAGTAGTAGATTATGTGCGTACAATTAGATTGATATGAAAACCTTTTTGTTAAAAGTTCCTACAAACATTTTCGGATGGCATACTTGTTAAATATTTTGCTTGAGAAGCCTTGAACTAATAGGAACCTTGGAAATGTTAAGTAACCCAGTTAAGAGTAAGTGTGTGTAGCACTTCGACGGTGGAAGGTTGGGTATTCCACGCGTGATAGTACGGTAGGCCGAGTGGTATCGGTTGCAGGGATGATGCACTTTGTAACTAAAGGATTTGATTTGCAGTATCTTATATTGAGGTTGGTGGTAACCAATCTTGTCGGAAATCTTAATTTGGGGTCTTGGTCAATTTTCGTATGTGGGACCCTTTAGACATCATATCGATGACTTTGGTTTTGTGAGAATGCTCGACGAAGGAAACTCGTGTATAGAGTTCTGTTGAGGGTCAAATCTTGGTGGTATGACTAGGTGTCAACTTTTGGTCTTGAGGCCAAGCACCGTTAGTGTGATCGTAGAATAGTAGTCCGATTTTAAAGGAATGATGGTATTGGTTGTAGTAATCTTAAGATGCTCAATTGTGATAAGAGGATTTAGTGAAATGACTTTCCTTGTGTGGTAAGAGAATCTGTCGATTGGATGATTGATAATTGGACATATCTTTGGGATTGTGTAATTGATGAGTCAGTGATGACCGTGGGTGTTGGAATTGATGGAATCCGTTGAGAGTAAATGCTAGTTCAGTAGCGGGATTATTTGGGGATTCAGAGGTTTTGGTTGATTTTGGTAGTAATTAAACTTTGGGCTGGTTTAGAGAGAAAGTTTAAGAACGTGTGAATGTGGAAAGATTGGGGAGTTCGGATCTGTCATTTGGAAAGTATGGATCACTTAAGGTTGGGAGGCGGCTCAAGTCTGATGGTCGGAAGCCACTCTAGCAAATTAGGCCTTCAATTGGATGTAAGTGTTTTATGCCTAAGCGGGGAGTTGTTGTGAGTAACACCAAGAAGCCGTTGTGGGCAATTCTGTGGGAAATAAATTTGAACCTAGTTGTAACCGAGGGGACTTGGAATGTATTGGGCGCGGTGGCCTTTATTTGTGTGAGAATTAGATTTCGAGGACGAAATCTCTTTAAGGTTGGGAGGATTGTAACACCCCGAAAATTCGAGAACCTAAACTGGAGCCACGGGCGTCCGCAAGGGACAAGTCGGACGTCTACGAGGTGCGGAAGCCCGCGGGTCGTCCGCAGAAGCAACATTGATTTGGATGGTTTTGGTTCGGCCGAGGTCGGACGTCCGCGAAGTGCCATGTGGACGTCCACGACCTGTCTGATGGGTTGAATTGGGTATTTTAAGCCCTTTCTCCCTCTCTCTCCTCATTCCCCTTTCAAAACCCTAACTGTAACGTCCCAAAAATTTCAAGGAATTTAAAATTTTTAAAACCATCCATTTCATTATAATCAAACCAAGAGTTAACGAATCACGTTACAATAAGGAATAACATCGTTAATTAAAATCGTCAACCAAGTTTAAGCAGCGGAAAAGTATATAAATCAACCCCATTTATTAAAAATTAAACCAAACTATCTTCGCCTTGCGCCCGTGTGTACCGTCACGCCCGACTGCTACTCGCACCTGAAATCATAAGAATTTGGGAAGGGGTAAGCACGAAGCTTAGTGAATTCAACCACCATAATTAACACAGTTATTCCACACTACCCTTAAAACAGATAGTTGCATATAAACAAGCATACAAGTCTACGAACAAATCATAAACATGCATACCTACACCATCCCACCCAAAAGGCATACGTCGGTCCCACCGACCACACGATAACCGTGCAAGCATTACCCGGTCCCACCGAGTTCCTACGCCACCCGCGTATACAATTTCGGTCCCACCGAGTTCCTACGCCACCCGCGTATACAAATTTCGGTCCCACCGAGTTCCTACGCCACCCGCGTATGCATAACAATAAAGGTCCCACTAGACACCCCACTATCTAGTCCCACATCACAATTAACTAAAGCTACCACACACGTACTATCGTAATGTAAAAGTAACCGATATTAAAAACAGTGAGAGAACTCACCTCGTAAACGCGCCTAGCTCACAAACAATAATTCAAGCTTCACAAATCCAAGATCACTTCCCAACACCTAAACAATCGTTAAAATGTATTAACACGAGACCCGGACCCTAAAACACGACGCACCCTTAAATCGTCACTAAAACGACTTTTCGGTCTAACCAAACAGGTCTGTTCGGGACCTGTTCCGACCTCCATAAACCCAGAAAATCCTCAATTAAATTTCATAACCAGAAAGTGCTCAGAGTTAGGGGTCCGAGGACATATTATACACCTCCTAACGATTTTTCTACAATTTATTATGGATTTTACAAAACTGATTAACTGCACAGCGAAAAACAGCACCTTTCGTTATAAAACAGCAGTTTGACACTAGCTACGGTCCGAACTGGTTTTTCCGCAAAACATAAGAAACTTACTAGACTCAGAATGGGAACTTTTGGCACTGGTTTCATCCCAATCCGACATTCCTAGCAGAAGTTATGGCTTTCCCAAAACAGTGGCAGAAACTGTGACTTTTAAAACGGAACGCGATCTGCCACATCCGGACCTGCTGTATAAACAGCCAAATTACGCCTAGCTAGAGGCAGAACCGGACTTCCGCTAAAACATGAAAAGTGTGCCCGGAACAGAATGTGAACCGTGGGCACCAGATTCGCCTCAATCCGAGCTACGACGGAAAAGTTATGGCCGTCGCAAAACAGTGGCAGACAAACGTTTTCACATAAAATGATAACTAAAGGTTATAATCCCATTAAGTCAATGCTTAATCCAAACAGCCCCGAACAGCCTACAAGCTTACTGGAAAGGGCTATTCTACGCTGGACAACAACCGAGCACCACCCACTGCCGCCTCCGGCGGCGGTGGTGGTCGGCGGCGGCGACGAGGGTTACGGTAACACCCTCCGGCGAGACCTCCCAACGTCACCCACTCCCGACTCCCCCGCAACGTCACACCCGCACATACCCACACACCCACGCACCCACTGCCGCCACCACAACGGCGTGCAGCGGCGGCCCCACCGCCGGCAGCCGTGGCTGCGGCGGTGGTGGTGGCGGTTCACGGCAATTTTAAGCAATGACAACATCGAGAAGGAAACAAACTTACCTCGACGAGCCCTTCTTCCTCCTCTTTTCCGGCAGCAAAACGACGGCGTCTCTCTCTCTTCTCCGGCAAACTCTCTCTTCTCCGGCGAACTCCCTCTTCTCTACTCTCGGTTTTTCTTACTCACGGCCGACTACAACCAAAGGGGAGGGGGAAGAAGCCGTATAGGGTTTTCTTTTCTATTCCTATTTCTTTCTTTTCTTTCTAATCACGACAAACACACACAAAACACATAGTTACGGTTTTGGGTTTTGTGATTTCTCTCTTTTTTTTCTTTGTTTGCTCATCACGTTACCAACACAAACAATTCAAAAACAATTGGGTTTGGTTTAGGAATGCATGGGCCGAACTATGTATGTTTTGGCCCTTTGACACTTCTAGTCCCTCCACTTAAACCTTCTCGCAACTAACCCAAAATTCCGACATTTTAACGATTAGGTCCAACTCGACTAACCCCGTTAATGGAAACCACATTAAATCGAACTTAAAAGAAAAGAATTAATACTAATAAATCACATATCGGGATACGGGCTTTACAACTCTCCCCCACTTGGATCAGACTTCGTCCTCGAAGTCTCTGCCTACGAATAGCTCCGGATAGTTCTCCCTCATCTCAACCTCAGGTTCCTAAGTCCACTTGAAATCCCTTCTAAAACTTCTCGAATACTTTTCTAACTAACGTACTCCTTCTAGGACACTGGAATTATGATCGGCAGAACACCCCAACAATTGGAATCATTCCTAGCCAAGCGACTTCGGTTGCCTCCCAACCTTAGATATTCCATACATCCCGAGTCAACTCTCAAGCTCTAACCATTCTAAAGTTGCTTACCAATATACCCAACTGGATACTCGGATCCGATCATTCCTACTATTAACTGTCGATTAACTCCTACGAGTTCTACTAGACTCCCAAAATTTACCTTACACGAATCGTCAAACCAGTAAATTTAAAATCACTCACGAAGGTCATTCCACCATAACCATTCACCACAAGCAAACATCTCAGGATTACTACTACCATCAACCTAATTTCCTTAAAATCGGCTACAATTCCCCAATTACACTAAGGTGTTTGGCCTCAAGCCCAAAAGTCGACACCTAAAAATACTATTTACCTCAAAAATCCTATTTATTACAAAGGGCATCATTCCCTAACCGATACTATTCGGCCTACAGTACCCACACGCGTGGAATACCCAACCTTCCACCGTCGACGTATCTTCCACACTCGCTCTACGAAGCCTAGTTACACCGTATCAAGATACACCTTAACGTCTACTTCCCAGGTACGTCTCAAGTCCCGGCACATCGGAACTACCTCTCAGGTAGGTGCCCAAGACTGTGTCCTCTTAGTGCCTACTGGAAAGTCAAGGTCATAACACATGAATACCGGGGTCCCACTACGAGATACCCAACCGACCGTTACCAACGACTGACTGACATGACCAAGGATCCAATGCAAAACAGTCTACCAACAACATGCCTATCCCGGAATGACTCACTCACCCAACATGTAAATACTCAACGTGCAATAAGTGCAAAACTGTGCAACCAAAACAACCCATCAACAAAACTCCACATCGAGCCATTAAAAACCGTGCAATTGACCCATGACTATCTCAAAGTCAAAACCGAGCAAAATGCTCCACGCTTGCTAGACCCATAAGTCGGTCAAAAACGCGTTTAAATAAAGTTTAAGCAAGCAATACTCTAAAATCAACATTACTCCCAAACTCAACACGGGTTAAACAAAAGAGTTTTCCGAAAGGACTCACACCCTTACAATTCTCAAAATGACACATAACACTTATAAGCGCACTTCCCAAATGGTTTACAAAATCATTTACAAAATATTTTCAACGTCAAGATTTTTCATTTCAAAAAGACCGTAAGCAATAAAACTACTATTACCAGGTCGGTAGTTACGCAAAAATGGACACGCTCTTCCCACATATGAAAATCATGTTGAAAATCATTTCATTGCAGCTTAGTTTACTCACAAAACGTAAAGCGAAATAATTGATTTCTTTGAAAATGAACCGTCACGGTTCTAGTATGAATTGACTCATGACATGTATTTAAAGTAACCGCTCGACCTTACACCGGGTGCGACAAAAGTGTGCACAAAATTTCAAAATCAGTTCCACGACATTTGACCCCAAAATTCCTCTTTTTCAACATAAAATGTCGTGGCACAGGGTTCACCAACAAATCTTACGCGCGTCGGCTAGTCATACAAAACGATGAAACAGTTTACAAATATATTTTTGTTAAAACACAACTGTCTCGTGTAAGTTTCAAACTTAAAGATAAAAACCAATCTGTTTCCATCATTTAAAAATATCGACTAAAACCTCATAAAATCTCAAAAGGTGGGGTTCTTTAAATTGATTTCCAAGATTTCCCCAAATGGTCACATAAACAAATAAGATATGCACCTCGTGAAATTAAACCCACACGACTCAACATGCCGTAAAACAAAACTTATTTTAACCAAATCACTCAAATAGCTTTATACAGACATCGTGGAATGTAACTTTTCGTCTCAACTCTAACATATGTGGAGGAGTTCCAATGTTAAAGTCACAAGCCGTAGTCACTTGCCCAACATTTTAAACACCACAAAACACGGATATCATCTTACCCGAAAGAACCGTTGGAAAATAACGAAATGAGACAATTTCTAACAAAGTTTGCAACTCCCGTGATAAAACGGTTTCATGCACTTTCAAAACCATAATTCGAAATCTTGTGTGTGTGCTAAACATTTCTCAAAATTCTAAAACACAATCCACAAAAGGATTGGAAACACAAGAATTAGTTAATGCAATTTATTTTCAAAATAAACTTTGTGCATGACTCAATCAGCATCCGACGTCTCGACTCATACCCCTCCAAAACTCTCCGATCCACAAACGTCATCCGGACATTTACACCTCTTAGGCAAGTTGGAAAATTACGTCAAATAATCCCTACGATTTTTCCTCAAATCAACGTCGGTTCTATAAGCCTATGATTCTAGCACAATCATCCACCTTGACCCGAAACAAACATCATCCTTATCATCACTCCAAGTGATTAATACTAGAATCGTTCTTTTTATTCCAACGACGACTAATTTATAACCTTCGTCACTACCCCAACGATCATCCCATCAAAGCAAAACAAGTACACACCTGTACTAGTAGGCTTACTATAGTCGTTCCTCCTTGTGATGGCTATTCTGGGTAGATATTACAACAGGTTATTAGCACATAATAACTCGCACTAACAACGCTCACGCTCAACTCCTTGGATTCCTCGTGACTTTCTCCGAATCGAGCATTGATCATGTGTTTCCGATAGTAGGAGCTCTACTACTACCTTCCACACCTATCATCACTCGTTCCGAATTCCATCCGATGGGTCCAAGTAGTTTCTCGCCGATAACTACACACATATGCCCGCACCGGCATATGTACACACTCTTCCTAGCTCCCTAGGAATAATCATAATACCCCACTACCCTTGCTAGGGCGGAACCCCCACTAACCCTGACGAGTCGCCTCGTGAACGCACAGTCGTATACAGTGGAAACCAGATAGACATTCGAATATAAGATTCTATCCTACAACGGTTGGAATTCTAAGGCTATTCGGTTCCTACCGCATACAACCTATAGTGCATCCGCTTAACAACCTATCAAAGTTAGCATAAGTTCCTAATAGCATGTAACAACCATACAATACATTGTATTAAGCACCAAGCAATCTAGCATACATACTCCTATGTTCTAGAAAGCAATTTTGCATACGTACTCATATGTAAACGCTATTCCCAGCTCACTAGGAATTTCATCTCATCCCACTACCCTTGCTACAATGGAATCCCTGTTAGCCATAACGAGTTGCCTCGCGAATACCCAGTCGCATGCAGCGTGAATCAAATAGACATTCGAATACAAGATTCTATCCTAGAACGGTTGGACTCAAACAAGAGTTGCGCAATAGAACTAAATCAAATATTCTAGGGCTATATGATTCTTACTGCATACAACCTATAGGGCCTTCACTTAACAACCTACTATAACTAGCATTGATTCCTACCAGCAAGCAGTCATCATACAGTACAGTGTAAACAACATAGGCAATCTAGCATGCATACCCTATGCCTAGAAAGCAATAAATACACTAAGTACCGTACCTTCCCAAATAGCGTCGGCTGACTGTACACACTGCGCCCTCGATCACCGTTTCCCAAACGGGTTTTCCTTTTCCCTTTATTCTAAAAGATTTTTGTAAAAGAATTTAAGACTTCATAGCCGCAACTTGAGACCAAACACACCGAGATGTGTCTGATTCACTCAAGCTGTGCTCTGATACCAAGTTGTAACGTCCCAAAAATTTCAAGGAATTTAAAATTTTTAAAACCATCCATTTCATTATAATCAAACCAAGAGTTAACGAATCACGTTACAATAAGGAATAACATCGTTAATTAAAATCGTCAACCAAGTTTAAGCAGCGGAAAAGTATATAAATCAACCCCATTTATTAAAAATTAAACCAAACTATCTTCGCCTTGCGCCCGTGTGTACCGTCACGCCCGACTGCTACTCGCACCTGAAATCATAAGAATTTGGGAAGGGGTAAGCACGAAGCTTAGTGAATTCAACCACCATAATTAACACAGTTATTCCACACTACCCTTAAAACAGATAGTTGCATATAAACAAGCATACAAGTCTACGAACAAATCATAAACATGCATACCTACACCATCCCACCCAAAAGGCATACGTCGGTCCCACCGACCACACGATAACCGTGCAAGCATTACCCGGTCCCACCGAGTTCCTACGCCACCCGCGTATACAATTTCGGTTCCACCGAGTTCCTACGCCACCCGCGTATACAAATTTCGGTCCCACCGAGTTCCTACGCCACCCGCGTATGCATAACAATAAAGGTCCCACTAGACACCCCACTATCTAGTCCCACATCACAATTAACTAAAGCTACCACACACGTACTATCGTAATGTAAAAGTAACCGATATTAAAAACAGTGAGAGAACTCACCTCGTAAACGCGCCTAGATCACAAACAATAATTCAAGCTTCACAAATCCAAGATCACTTCCCAACACCTAAACAATCGTTAAAATGTATTAACACGAGACCCGGACCCTAAAACACGACGCACCCTTAAATCGTCACTAAAACGACTTTTCGGTCTAACCAAACAGGTCTGTTCGGGACCTGTTCCGACCTCCATAAACCCAGAAAATCCTCAATTAAATTTCATAACCAGAAAGTGCTCAGAGTTAGGGGTCCGAGGACATATTATACACCTCCTAACGATTTTTCTACAATTTATTATGGATTTTACAAAACTGATTAACTGCACAGCGAAAAACAGCACCTTTCGTTATAAAACAGCAGTTTGACACTAGCTACGGTCCGAACTGGTTTTTCCGCAAAACATAAGAAACTTACTAGACTCAGAATGGGAACTTTTGGCACTGGTTTCATCCCAATCCGACATTCCTAGCAGAAGTTATGGCTTTCCCAAAACAGTGGCAGAAACTGTGACTTTTAAAACGGAACGCGATCTGCCACATCCGGACCTGCTGTATAAACAGCCAAATTACGCCTAGCTAGAGGCCGAACTGGACTTCCGCTAAAACATGAAAAGTGTGCCCGGAACAGAATGTGAACCGTGGGCACCGGATTCGCCTCAATCCGAGCTACGACGGAAAAGTTATGGCCGTCGCAAAACAGTGGCAGACAAACGTTTTCACATAAAATGATAACTAAAGGTTATAATCCCATTAAGTCAATGCTTAATCCAAACAGCCCCGAACAGCCTACAAGCTTACTGGAAAGGGCTATTCTACGCTGGACAACAACCGAGCACCACCCACTGCCGCCTCCGGCGGCGGTGGTGGTCGGCGGCGGCGACGAGGGTTACGGTAACACCCTCCGGCGAGACCTCCCAACGTCACCCACTCCCGACTCCCCCGCAACGTCACACCCGCACATACCCACACACCCATGCACCCACTGCCACCACCACAGCGGCGTGCAGCGGCGGCCCCACCGCCGGCAGTCGTGGCTGCGGCGGTGGTGGTGGCGGTTCACGGCAATTTTAAGCAATGACAACATCGAGAAGGAAACAAACTTACCTCGACGAGCCCTTCTTCCTCCTCTTTTCCGGCAGCAAAACGACGGCGTCTCTCTCTCTTCTCCGGCAAACTCTCTCTTCTCCGGCGAACTCCCTCTTCTCTACTCTCGGTTTTTCTTACTCACGGCCGACTACAACCAAAGGGGAGGGGGAAGAAGCCGTATAGGGTTTTCTTTTCTATTCCTATTTCTTTCTTTTCTTTCTAATCACGACAAACACACACAAAACACATAGTTACGGTTTTGGGTTTTGTGATTTCTCTTTTTTTTTTTCTTTGTTTGCTCATCACGTTACCAACACAAACAATTCAAAAACAATTGGGTTTGGTTTAGGAATGCATGGGCCGAACTATGTATGTTTTGGCCCTTTGACACTTCTAGTCCCTCCACTTAAACCTTCTCGCAACTAACCCAAAATTCCGACATTTTAACGATTAGGTCCAACTCGACTAACCCCGTTAATGGAAACCACATTAAATCGAACTTAAAAGAAAAGAATTAATACTAATAAATCACATATCAGGATACGGGCTTTACACTAACTCACTCTCCCTCTCCCTCTTTCAGCCGATTTTCCCCCCAAGAGAGCACAAACCCAACCTCTTCTTCCTCATTTTCTTCACCCAAACTAAACCTACTTTCCACCATTGTTGAAGGAGTGGAAGCTTGAAGCTGTTGTGGATGATTATGAGCTTTGGTTTGGAGATTCAAGTGATAAAGGTTTGGAGAATTTGGCTTGAAGATGCAAGTTGCTTCAAAGGAGCTTACGTATGGGGAAAATCTAGATTTAGCCTAAATCTAGCAAGGTGAGTTCAAGTTGCTTTGTGAAAACTTTGTACATGCCAAAATGTTATTTTTCCAAGTAATTATGTGTTTTACCTGGAAATTATCAATGTTGAGTTATTTGGTGGGTTCTACCTTTTGAGGTATTAATTGTGATAAATATAGTAAAACACTACATTTGGAAATTTTGGAAAAATGTGATAGATAAATCATACATGAAAATGGGTTATTGATTTATGTGATAAATGGAGTCTAATTGTTATGAAAATGCATTTTGTAAATATTTTGGAAATGTGTATTTAGCACATCATGGGATGATTAAAAATGTAATGGTATGAGTTTTTTTGGAAAATAGGGTTTTCCCAACCCAAGGTTTTATTTCGGGTTCTCATGGACTCAAAGTATTTATTGGCAAAGGTGTGTGTTGCTACGCTCAATGTAATCTTATGACTTTCATGAACGATCTTTTGAGTCAGTTGAGCATATGGCTCGGTATTGGATTTTATTAAGTCTTGGGGACATTTGTCCAGTTTTGATGGCTCAAGTTGAGTTTTGGGTCATGATTTACGTTATTGGGGAATTGCATGTTTTGAATGCATCTGTTTATTTATTTGGGGTCGTGTAATGTTGTAGACCTTGTTAGCTATGGATCCATAGACATTTGAGTTTCCCCTTAGTCTCGCGGGCAAGAGGTCGGGATTGACTGAGCTCAATTTACGAGACGTTAGTTTCTTTTGTAGCACAAAATAGGCATCGAGTTCTATGATAAGTAAGGCGTGGACCTAGATGGTCGGGCATCGTCTCATGGGCAGTAAGGTGTAATTCCATATGTGCTTGGCACGGGATAGGCATCGGGTTCCATGATAGGTAAAGCGTGGACCTAGATGGTCGGGCGTCGTCTCATGGGCAGTAAGGTGTAATCCCTAATGTGCTGTTGTGGATTTGGAGTGGCCTAATGTATAGACCTGGGGTGGTTGAATTCGGAGGCTCCCTAGTCTCGCAGGCAATAGATCTTGAGTGATTGAGCTCAGTTTACGAGAGTAATCCACGTGGGTATTTTTATTGCATGGTAGGTGACCCACTTGTGTGTTCCGTCACATGCAATGTATACGGGCCTCCCCCGTCACCGAAAGGTGTTGTTTTGGGTATTTGTGTTTATCCATGTTTTCCGTGACGTGTCATATTTATGAGAATTGCTTTTTCCACGTTATATGATTTATGGGTTATGTTTCATCATGTTTTGGGATGTTTTGGAATAATGGCAAACCATTTATGAATTCAATCGTTTTGAGAATCAAATGCTACCTCACCTTTCACGTTGGTTTTGGGAATGAGTCTATTTTGGAAATCATGTTATATTAAAGATTTCTGCATGAGAATTGTGTGAGTTGGAAAATGGGTGATTTGCATTTAAAGTAAACGCTTTTGAAATCATGACTAAAACTATATCCTTCTCGATTTATGAATTTACCTGGTCATGATAAAACTCTTGAACTCACTAGGCGTTAGCCTAACCCTTTTTATTTGTCGGCATGTGTAACAGGCTCAGGTTGGGAGTAGCTTTAGCTACACTGTGAAGTGACGAGTGCTAGTAGGATGCACGAGAGGTGATTTTGATTAGTGAAGTCTTCCGTATATATTTGGGACTAGCAATTTGTGTTGTGTTAAGTAACGTCCGTCTTAAGTTATTAGTTGTGGAAATTATGATGTTTAAATTCCAAGGTGTTTCCAGGAATGATTTGTAGAAATGATTTTATCTACTTTTGGATATTTTATTGAAATTAAAGTTAGTTGCTCGTTCCAATTTTGAGGGTGTTACACAAACCGTACAAACTCTTGTTTTCGATGTGTAATTGAATGAAAGTGTTTCATGAAAGTGTTTCATATACTTATTTTTTTGATGAAATTGTTTCATATATTTTTGTTTCTATGTAACAATGAAATTGTTTCATGTATTTCTCAATTTGATGAAATTTGTTTCATATATTTTTGATTAATCAACCTTCATATATTCTTGATGAAATTGTTTCATTTATTATTTACTAATCAACCCCCATAATAAAAAAAGTGAAGAAAAAAAAAATGATTGGTTGAAATTGGTTTGTACGGTTTGTTAGATTTCACTGGTTTGTAAAATAACCGACGTGTGTGTGTGTGTGTTTATGTCAGTGTCTTGAACAAAAACGAATAAGTTATTAATAATTTAAATTCATATGAAACGACAGATTTCTAAATTCTAGTCGATACTAACGGGCAAATTCGGATTGAATTTCGAAGTACACAGATTCAAAAAACCGAAAGTACACAAATTAGTAACACCATGTCGCGTCATAACGAACTTCACGCCTTATCTCGATGCCAAGGGGTAAAACGTGGCGGCAAGGCCACGCCTCGGTGCCTTGGCATGACAAGGCGCGTTTTTAAGAACATTGATGGCAACCTAACTTAACAAAATTGGAGATCCTATGGTTTAGGTTCAATAGGAAAAGTAGTCGGGGACAACTAAAGCAACAACCATACATATGTATGCCTATTATTATGATGTTTCTTTTGTCTATTTCACACAATTTGGATCTACTTCTTGTTAGCCAAAAGTTACGCATATATTTAATTAGAACTATGAAATGGACTTTTAGGATTGTTAGTCCTATAACAAAAAAACATCATGGCCATGGCTCCCCACTATCTCCATTGTGTATGTACATATAAGATCGATCTACAAGGTAAACAAATACTATGTAATCCTAAAAAAACATGATATAATACGTCGTCTATGTTTAAAAAAATCAACGTCAATTGGCATCCCATTGAGTTGCATGGTTTTAGTTCGAGTCTTTCTAAGGCCACTGCAGATTTTTCTGGCTATCCTCCAATGCCTCGTGAGATTAGTCGAGATTCACATATGTTGGTCCTAACACCAATGATTAACAAAAAGAAACTAAGAGTTGCATTTTGTAGAGATTGAATTTTTTTATCTATGAAACCATATTATGATTCTACCACACAAGGAATTTAGAATAATCGAGCATTAGTAGCTAGATATCCAAAAGAAAATTTTGATGCTTATTTGCCACAATTACATCATTTTCCTCTAAATCTTCATATCAAGAAGTAGAAATATTAACTTGACAGAATGATGCATGATTTTTACGTGTAGATTCAAACATATAGTATTTTGAAGCCTTTGTTAATAAGAATAAGTTGATAGAATGATGCATGATTTTTACGTGTAGACAGTGTCGTCCCTAGGGGAGGTGGGCCAGACGCACGCCCAGGATCCAAAGGAAATAGGACCCAAACTTTTTAAGTATATACTATATATTAGTAGTTAAAAAAATTTGTAAATAAAAAAACAAAAAAATTAGTATATAATAGGACCCAAAAAGAAAATTAGCATTATATTATGGGTCCAAACATGTATTAATTAATTAAATTGGACAATAAAATTTGTAAAAAGTTATTTGGGTTTTCATTTAATAGTATTGCTTACTATTTCTCTAAGTTTTTTTAATCTAATACTAATATTTAAAAACTATTTTTGCCTTGAAACATTGATATATACTTCATTACTCATATTTCACATACTCTTTTGATTATTCTATCCGCATTAATTTTATTTTTGTATTAGAATATAGTAGATTTCTTGTTAATAGCTAAGCAAACTCCTACTTTTTGTAAACAATTACCAACTATATAAGACGACCCAATTTATATCTATATTTACTATTTAGGACTTCAAAACTATCTTCTTATTTTTTCATATATTATTGACTCCTTATTACCTAATATTGAGTACATGAATCTTAAGTAATTTTTTATCTTTAAAACAAAAATAAGATCTCAAACTATAACGAACATGATTTTTTGACTCTAAGATTGATGGTTCTTAAAAGTTTGTTTCAACTCTAAAAGTTTAAAATAGTAATGAAAACCATTAACATCAGGTAACATGTGGAAAGCCAACTGATTTATATTGATTTTTTTTGGAAGGGTGTCCTAGGCTATGCCTAGACTAATCCCTTGACAAATTATGACTGCAAGACATGATTAAACTCAGTGGCCACAATTGTTGTGTACGTCTGGATTTCGAACCCTAGACAGATGAGATATTCCACCACATCCTCCAGGGCCTTAACCACTACGCCACCACAACCCTTGTGGTTTTATTTACTTAAAGTGTTACTATGAATGGTCAACATAGTGACCTCAAATGATTTCAATCTATATATTAAAGGTATATCATAAGATGCCTTTGGTGATGGAACAGACTGGTGATGTTATGTAAAAATGATATGGTAGATATTATTAATTTATAAATAATCATTGATTGATCTTACACTGGAAATATCGGGAAACCGATTTTATATAAATTGATATTCACTGAATTCAATGTTATTTTTGATGATATAAATAATATATTGAAAAAAACGTGGTTATCGAGGGCCCATTTTTACATCTCGCCAGAGCCTATAAAATATCAGGAACGAGCATGCGTGTAAATTCAAACATACAGTATTTTGAAATAAAAGATCGCGCTTTAAACAAATGATGATCACATATGTTATAGTAACTACAAGCCCTTGTTATTAAGAATATGTTACAACACTATTATTTGTCAAACAAACAATAGCAAAGTGTTGCATCTATTTCATACAATATTCGATGATTGTTTTCCGAAATCATTAGAAGTAGTTGCTTGATCATCAATTCCTTGAAGAACATATTTTTTTTATTTTTTATTTTAATGTCTCACTAAATCCTGAAATAAATTCTATTAAGGGGTTTATAAAAGTTTCAAAAAATCATAAACATAATAAATATGTGAAATAAGAGTTGATTTCCCACGAAGGAATTGAAGCCAAGTTCAAGTTAAGTTTAGATTGAAGGACTAAATTTATATAAAGTTCATAACTAAGGACCTAAGTTGGTCAAATGATTTATTAGGGACAACAAATGTAACTACAACATATGTAAGGGACCATTTGTAAACATTCAATCATGAATATCAATGGCGGGCAAAAGGAGAGAATTTTAAACCATTTACAAGACGAGAGGCCAAGAACGAGCATACAGAGAGAAAAAAGCTTAATTAGCACACACACAAAAAAACAAGGGAAACAATCTGATGAAACATGAGAAAGGGTTGAAAGAAAAGAAATCAAAATTAATTTTCTGTTTTTGCAAATTCTTTCTCTCTCTCTCTCTCTATAAACTGTTTTTTCTTTTCTTTTCTTCCACTATATCCATTTTCCCATAGATAACAACCATGCCTCCATCAATGAATTTGGGCGAGGTGTAGAAGAAATTGAACGAATTATCTGAAATTTGTAATAAAAAAGGGTGTACAGATTTCTTGGTGGTTGCTTATTGTGTTTAAAATGGCGGGAACGGGAAATTTAGAGTTGAAAATGGCGTCTGATGATTACCGTAAGTTCCCTACCTCTTTCATTATTAATAATTCATATATTTTAGGACACCCACATGATTGGGTGTTTTGTCTGATTGTGTTATATATAAATTTGCTATCTATGATCATTGGTTAATTTTATTCTCATTGTTATTTTAATTTTATTTGAAATTATGGATTCACGTATTGTTAGATCTATATATGACTATAAGTGTTTGTGTTTATGCCTGAGAGAAGGAGAATTATGATTCTTGGAACTAGGGTTAATGATTGATTGTGAGAAAGTGAAATTATTGCATATTGGATGGTGCAAATTAATCTAATCCTCATTGTTATTTTAATTTTCTTTGAAATTAAGGATTGACATATTGTTAGTTCTCTATAAGACTATTAAGTGTTTGTGTTTATGCCTGAGAGAAGGAGAACTATGATTCTTGGAACTAGGGTTAGTGGTTGATTGTGAGAAAGTGAAAATAATGCATATTGGATGGTGCAAATTAATCTAATTCTCATTGTTATTTTAATTTTCTTTGAAATTATGGATTCACATATTGTTAGTTCTCTATATGACTATAAGTGTTTGTGTTTATGCCTGAGAGAGAGTGAGAACTATGATTTTTGGGACTAGGGTTAATGATTGATTATGACAAAGTGAAATGTGATATTGGGGGTGTATGAATTACAGCAACAAGAAGAAAAGAGGCAGCAAGATGGCTAAGAAAGACAGTAGGTGTAGTGGTTGCAAAAGATTTGCCGGCTGAGCCTTCGGAAGAAGATTTTTTGTCAGGATTAAGAAGTGGGATGATCCTTTGTAATCTTGTTAATAAGTTGCAACCAGGTGCTATTCCTAAAGTAAGTTCCATTTTCACTTATTCATCTCTCTTTTGTTTCTTTTTAACATTTGGAAAATTAAACCTCGTTCCAATCAACAATATATAGGTTGTGGAAGCACCTTCGGCTGTCTCCAATGTACCTGATGAGGAAGCCCTATCTGCCTACTATGAAAATATAAGAAATTTTCTTGTAGCCGTAGAAGATCTTGGCCTTCCAACTTTTGATTTTGATGATATAGACGAGGTAGTTGTTCATCAAGTGTGTAAAGTATCTGCATATGCTACTTTAATGTGTTCTAAATTTACGTTTGTAGGGGGGAGATTTTTCAAAAGTGGTAGACTGTTTACTAGCCCTGAAGTCGTTTAGCGAATGGAAAAAGTTAGGTGGAAGTGGGTCCCGCAAATTTTCAGGGTATTCAAAATCCTCTCCAAGCGCCAAGACATTTAATCGCAGAAACTCGGACACAATAATTACTCCCATCTCAAGAAGTCAGTCCGTTGGCAGTGACTCATTTGATACACTGGATCAAAGTGGGAATGCGAGTGACGTTAATGAAGAGGTTTACTTCTTATTATTTATGGGGATTTTTTGCAAACTTTGACTGGCTACGGCCATCGGATAATTTACATGTGTGATTTGCAGTCTGGTTCTGGGACATTGTTCACGATTATTTGTGATCTACTTGAGGATAAAGAGGAAGAAGACATTCCTATTGTTAGTTCTCTTCTACCTCATTACTATGTAGTATGTACCCACCAGTTTCTTCATACCTACAAAAATATATCTTTTTTGTTTTTCTTCTACAGATTGTCGAGAATATACTGAAGAAACTCACCGAGGAATTTGAAAGTAGATTGGTAAAAAGAATACAAAGAGTAAGCTTAGTTACTTCTCACGGGTTGATTGAGACTCCTAGAACTCCGTCTGACGCTATAAAGGTATCATCATGATCCATGCCTAAAGACTAAGAGCATCTCCAATAGCTTCCCCATTTTGGAGAAAATGGAGAATATGGGGATTTTGAGCTATAATTTTGCTCCAACAGCTTCCCCAAAACTATCTCTAAAATGGAGAAACTAGGAGAGACGAGTTTTTCTCCAAATATGGAGATAACCCCAAAAATGATTAGTACTTGAGAGCACCAATAGAAATTTTTGAAAATAAAAATTTAGAGAGAAATAATATTTTAATAGATGAATGGAATATTTTAATATTATAATCAATGTTTGTTTCTCCAAAATGGGAATCTGTTGGAGATGAATGTATTATTTTTTGGAGATTTTGGCTTTTGGTTCCCCATTTTGAAGAAATTTTGGGGAATCTGTTGGAGATGCTTTAAGTTCCCGTTGGCTTTTGGGATTCAAAATACTTCATTTCGACTTTAAATATTAAACACATTTTAATTAGAAAGAACATTGGATGGCAGCCATCCAATGAAGTAAATGATGGGAAGGAAGAAGCAGCCCAAAAGGCTAAAAAAGAGGAAGATGATAAAGCTATGAAGCAGAAACAAGAAGAAAGTAATAGAATTGCAAAGGAGCAAGAACGAATGAAAAAAGAGAAAGAATTACTAGCACAACAAGAAAAGGCTAGAAAGCAGAAAGAGGAGGAGGAAAGAGCTGCAAAGGAGGCACAAGAAAGAGCTGCAAAGGAGGCACAAGAAAGAGCTGCAAGGGAGGAGGAAGAACGCATGAGGAGAGAGAAAGAAGAACAAGAAGAACAAGAAAGGATCAGAAAGCAGAAGGAAGAGGAGGAAAGACTTGCAAGGGAGGAGGAAGAACGCATCAGGAGAGAGAAAGAAGAACAAGAAAGGCTTAGAAAGCAAAAGGAGGAGGAGGAGGAAAGAATTGCAAGGGAGGAGGCAGAAAGAATTGCAAGGGAGGAGGAAGAACGAATCAGGAGAGAGAAAGAAGAACAAGAAGAACAAGAAAGGCTTAGAAAGCAGAAGGAAGAGGAGGAAAGAATTGCAAGGGAGGAGGAAGAACGCATCAGGAAAGAGAAAGAATTACAAGAAGAAAAAGAAAGGCTAAGAAAGCTGAAGGAGGAGAAGGAAAGAGCTGCAAGGGAGGAGAAAGAACGAATCAGGAAAGAAAAAGAATTACGAATACAACAAGAAAAGGCAAGAAAGGAGGAGGAAAGACTTGCAAAGGAGCAAGAACGGCTCAAAAGAGAGCAAGAATTACGAGAAGAAGAAGAAAGGCTTAGAAAGCAGCAGGAGGAGGCGGAAAGAGCTGCAGAGGAGCAAGAACGCATGATGAGAGAGTTGGAATCACTAGCACTACAAGAAAGCTCTAAAAGGGAGGAGATTAAAGCTGCAAAGGAGCAAGAACGCCAGGATTTAGAGAAAGGAATACTAGCACTCAAAGAAAAGGCTAGAAAGATGGAGGAGGATAAGAGAGCTGCAGAGGAGGAAGAAAGAATCGCTAAAGAGAAAGAAGCACAAGAAGAAGAAGAAAGGGCTAGAAAGCGGGAGGAATATAGAAATAGAATGGATAAATATAACAAATTACATGAAAAAACTGCAAAGAGGGGGGCGCTAGTTCAACAGCAGCATACAGAGTTACAGGTAAACTCTGCGCCAAATTATCATCGTTAGCTTGATTTGAATCTACAAGGTTCCTTTTTTTCTTTATAAAAGAACATTTCAGTGGATGCTTAATAAATTCTTTTGATGTCGTATAGGAATTTAGAAACACCCTTTCTACTGCAAAAACAAGCGTGCAATCGATGCAAAAGGACTATCTAGAGGAGGCTGATAATCTAGGTAATATATATATATATATATATATATATATAAAGGTTTTTAAGTAACCAAAATATGCAATCTTGATTGAAAACCTAGGATTTCGTTGTCAGGAACGCATGTGCGTAATGTATGTCAAGCTGCAGCTGGGTACAAGAAGGTTCTGGATGAAAACAGAAAGTTATATAATCAAGTGCAGGACTTAAAAGGAAATATCAGGATATATTGCAGAATAAGACCCTTTTTGCCTGGGCAGGAGAATTGTGTAACGAGCGTGGATTACATAGATGATGATACCGTAACAGTTATTGTTCCTTCAAAATCTGGAAGAGAGGGTCGGAAAGCATCCATGTTTACTAAAGTCTTTGGTCCATCTGCAACTCAAGGTCATTAAGGTCCCCAAAATCTTTTATTTTTTCATGAATATGACACTTTTTCGTTTCACTTATTAACCAACATGCTATCTTTTGTGATTTACGTTTTGCAGAAGATGTATTCGCAGACACCCAACCATTGATACGATCCGTCCTTGATGGCTTCAATGTTTGTATATTTGCATATGGTCAAACAGGTTCTGGGAAAACTTACACACTGGTAATATATTCTTGAAAGATTTTGATTAGAAGAGGGATAGTATGGGAATTTCACTTATTATGAACACATTCATTTGTTAATTGTCACTTTTGTGCTTGTAGACTGGGCCCAGTGAACTTACACCAGAAACAGTGGGTGTAAACTATAGGGCTTTAAAAGATCTATTCCTTATCTCAGAGGAGAGAAAGGATGACGTGGCCTATGATATTTCTATCAATATGCTTGAAATTTACAATGACGAAGTTAGAGATCTCCTTGTGACGGATGGAAGTAACAAGATATATCCTTATTAGCAGTTAATCTCACAAGAAATTATTTTTCTTCTTTTTTTATAGTTCACCCTCTTGTTTTATTGTCTTAACCAATGACCACTGTAGAGATCCATAACGGGAAGGGGATAAATGTACCTGATGCTAAACTTGTACCAGTTACATCAACAGAAGAAGTTATAAATCTAATGAACCTTTCCAAAACAAACCGTGCAGTGAGTTCAACCGATACGCATGATGGTGGTAGTCGCTCCCACAGGTGCACGTTTATCCTTGTAATTTTTTGTATATATATATATATATATTTGTTATTATTCTGCTACAATGAGATAACAGATAAATCCACATATTTTGTAGTTTCCTTACGGTTCATGTTTTTGGGAAAGACCTGACAACGGGGGCAAAAACTAGAGGTTGTATGCATCTGGTTGACCTTGCTGGAAGCGAGAAGATTGACGATTCGGAAGATGAAGCAACACATATAAGCAAATCACTTTCATCTTTTGGGGATGTGATGGTATCTCTTGCCCTCAAAAGTTCCAAGATTAATTACAAGAATTGCAAACTCACACAATTGCTCCAAGATGCTCTTGGTATATATATTCCACAATCCCATTTGAAAGAATAATAAGTAAGAAGAGTTAGTTTTGTTGACTAACTAATCTCTTTGGTTTACTTTTACTAGGTGGGCAAGCAAAAATCCTAGTGTTTGTTCATGTACATCCTGATCTTGATGAGGCTCTAGAAACAGTTAACACACTTAAATTTATCGAAAGATTTTCCACGGTTGAAGGTGGAGCTGGTAAATCTGGGGATGTAAGAGAGTTGAAAGAGCAGATTGCTCTACTAAAAGCAGCCTTAACCAAGAAGGAAGCGGGAGAGGGTCATTCAACAGAGGTTAGTCAAGTCACATCCGTTAATTGTTTTACAAATTACAACCTTTTTTTTTCTTATATTAAATTTATACGAAACATATAATTCATATAAAGAAAAGTCGACTTTAACGCGATGCAGTTGAGGAATAGTGCAAGTCTTCAAGACTTATCATCATTGGATTCACCAAAAGGGCAAGATGGTGGTTTGGAAGACGATACAGATGAACCTGAAGCATCAAAATCCAAGAACCCAAGTGCAAAGCAACCAGCCCAGTATGATTATAACCTTTCCTTGCTCATCTATTTGAATTTTGAGGTCAAATGGAGCTTCAATTTCATATGATTTATGTAAAAAGTGAACAAAAGTTCATATGGAAGTAATCCATCCCTTTGATCTTAAACCCAAAACATGATTTATTCTCATGGAGTTATGATTGTTCCTGAGATTATTTTTTGTCTTTTCACCAGGAGTCCAGCAGCGAAAAAACCGGCAGCTGCTGCTGCTGCAGCATCACCCAAGGTGGCCGCGAAACAAGCAGCACCTGTCAAGAAGAAGGGAAAATGAGCTTCTATGGTGAATGCAACTTCTATTTTCATGTGATTTTATTCAATTTGACTTATATGATTCCTTTATTCTTTAAAAAATATAGTGGCATCTCCCAAGTGTTGTCCAAATTAAGTGTTGTAGAATTGTAGATGGTAAAAAGATTAGTTTTTTGTACACGAAAGTGGTAATATCTCTAGTTCTTGGAAAGCCGAGGTTATCGGTTCTGTGGATTTTGATTTTGTTCGTTATTGTATAAACGTTGTCAACATAGAAATCCAAAAGGAAAGGAATCATAGGTGATTGATTCTTCAAGTATGTTATCTGCATTGGTGTAATATTTGTGTTCTTCAAGAACTTTGATGGTTAATGTACGATAAATCAAAATTTTACTCTTTTCAAAATATGAATAAAATGTAAGTGTGTTCTATCTTATCTAATTTTGTAAGACCCATAAAATATAAGAAAATTTCTACTTATGAAAACCTGGAATTTACCTTCCCATAATCTATATCTATATCTATATCTATATTAAAGTAAAACCAAGGAGCATCTTACATGGCATCTTCACATTTCAGTATTTCAAATTCTCGTTTTTTCCTTATTTTGGGGATTTTTGCATTTCTTTTTTTCAGATTATACAATTTGCATCTTCTCGTTCATAGCTAGGAATGTGTCTTAAAAAAAACTAGGAATGGCAAAGGGTCGGTTTCGGGACAGTTTTTAGGTAGCGTTTGGTACACAGACAGGATTGCACGGGACTGGACATGATAGATTTGGACAGGACAGGGCATGACAGGACAAGAGGGTAGGACATGACAGGACAGTACAAAACAAGTGTTTGTCTTGTGTTTGGTACGACTAGGACTAGATGGGACTAAATTACACAATTTTCCCTAAAACTTGTTTGATGATTTTATATATCATATAATAGTTATAAATGACACAATAAAGTATAAATTTAAATAATTTAAAAGCATTTTTAGTTTTTTACACAATTTTCAAACACATAAATACATACATAAATAATAGTACGCAAGGTGGAGGTGGTCGACGGTGGTTGGCGGTGACCGTCGTTGACGGTGGTGGTGATCGGTGGAGGTGGTCGACGATGGTAGTGGTGGATGCGGTAGACAATGGTAAAGAAGGTTGTAATAGTGGAGGAAGAGGTGGAGGTGGCCGACGGTGGTTGGTGGTGATCGTCGGTTGTAACACCCTCAAAATTGGAAAGAGCAACTAGACAAAACTTCGATAAAATAATCAAATAAGGATAAAATTCATTCTACAAACCATCCTTGGAAATACCTCAAAAATAAAACATAATAACTTCAACAATTCATATCCTAAATCCTACACGACGACTACAAAAGTCGGGTGTTACTTAACTCAAACTTAAGTTGCTAATCCCAAAATGCGGAAGACTTCACCAAGTCACTTACTTCTTGAGCACACCACTAGCTCACCACTCTTCACAGTGTCACTAGAACTATTCCCATCCGGAACCTGTTGCACATGCCGACAAATAAAAAGGGTTAGGCTAACGCCTAGTGAGTTCAAGAGTTTTCATCATGATTAAAATAGTTCGTTAAACTAAATGAGTACAACTCAAAATCACGATTTTCCAAAAAGGATTTTATTTAAGTATGTGAACAACCCATTTTCCAACGCACACAAAATCCGTGCACAAAGCTCCACGATGAAACATTTCTAAATAATGGGTGTAGATCCAAAAACTCACTTAAAACGTGGATGATTATTAAACATCCAAATGAAGTAAATTGGAGTAAAACTCTATAGAAATAATACAACGCCCATAAGAACATGGAAAACAATCCAAATACATATAATACGTTCCCGAAAGCATGTGACCGACTCAACAACCCCCGCATAGCGTAATTATAAATAAAGTCCAAATACCCAAGCATGGGAATAATCATTCAAGTAAACCTTAATATACGTGGAGGGGTTCCAATATTAAAGTCAATACTTGTGATTACTTGCACAAGGCTTACGTTAATTAAAACATGCATATTACGAGACTCAATATAATATTGACAACAAAGGGGGAGACCCGTATCCGTTGAGGGTGGTGGAAACACATAAGTATACCACCCGTACAACGTTAATTGTACAACACCTCGCGACTAGACGTCCAAGGGTTCCTACGACTTCTCAACAAGTTTCACCTCAAAAGACAATTGACCATAGTATCTATCCCTAGGATTCCCCCACAAGGCCCGACATGCTTAGGACTACCTCCAAGGCATTACGTTCAAAGCGGCGAAGATCCTAGTGCCTACTTGAAAAGTTTAAGATCATAAACATGGGACCCGGGGTCCAACCCCACAATACCCATGCAACCTCATAAACAAGACCGACGCATATGCTATGCATCCAATGCAAATATAGTCGAACAATTACATGACCCACAGAAGAATGTCCAACATTTTTAACACATGTAATTAAATAACAAATATGACTCAAATGAATATAATCTCAAAACTCAACTGTAGGATCCCAGATACAACAAGTATAGGATCCCAGATACAACAAGTAACAATAATAATAGCAATAATCTTTGTATTGACTGATAAAGAGAAGTTTACAAGATAGGATTGATGAACACTCTCTCTCTTGAAGCTTTCTCTCTATACATATGAATAGAAATTAGAGGCTAGGAGGCTTAGAGGCTTAACCTAAAACTCTTACAATTTACACATTAAATACTTAGGTTTTAAGGCCTAAGCCCATTAGCCACTAAAGCCCACAAATACAATTTGGGCTTTTATAATTTAAGCAAGTAATCTTGAATACAACATAAAAATAAAGTCAACAATCTCCCCCTTTGTATCCAAGATTAAAAATAGCCCGATCTTCCACAAAGTCAGTTGCTTCAATTCCTTCTTTAACTCCCCCTTGATCGATGCATACTCCCCCTTGACTGTTGCTTTACCTTTTTGATCTCGGTTGTCTCCCAAAGATTAAACTCAAACAATCAGAGAACGATTTGATGTGCGGAAGCTTGTATAACCAGTTTGAGTAATAACCGATGGTAGATAAACAGCTAGGAGATGAAGAGTAGCGAACACATTCGACTCATGATAATCTGCATTAAAGAACAAGTAACCAGGGGTAATCATCTAACACAAAAGCACATAGCAACTGTTATCACAACAATTAAAATAATTGTGTGGCCTATGTCCAGAGTTGACAAATATGAAGCTCTGATAGGACTTCCAATTATCATAGAAGTAAAATTATAAAAATTAAACTTTTCAAACTGTTCTGGCAATATCACATAGATATGCATGGGGAATCACAAAGATTCGTGATATTGTGTGGAAGAAAATGTATATGATATGTTGGGCTCAAAAGTGTGTAAACTTGTTTGGACATAACAGGTTTCCACATACTCAATGTGCATGAATGAAGTGTGAAGGTGGGGCAGATTTCCTTCTTTTCAATATCCAACCTTCCAAATAAAGATCGGATAGCATATATGCTGCTTCCAAGTGGAAAATGGAACATTTCTTTGTTGAGAAAAAAATGAGTAGCTAGTGGGGTTAAGTCAAGAGTTGGCATGGGCTCACTGCCTGTTTCAATGATAATCACCAAAAAATCGTGATAAATCAGTAATGTGGCTTGCCCGGCTCAGAAAAAGTTAGTGCAGAGTTATATAATTCTTTTGACTCTGTTCTCACACTCTCTTTCTTTTTATCATGTAGCTCACATCTAACCAAACTCTCTTCTCAATTTTTACCTCTTAAGCACAATGAGAAAAACTCAGATGAGTTATCTCCCCCGCTCTTTGATGTAGACCCTTCACCTCTCAAACACTCAAGGTTTACTTCTTAGGTAGGAAACACAGGTTTAAGTGATCCATAGAAGTACTATAAAGCTCACACAATGATCCCATGAAATTGTTGTCCTAAAGATTGTATTGTTCCACACACTGACTATTTTTAGTCTCAGAAAAGCATTTAAAATACAACTTCTATATCAGAAAAAGCATTTAGCATCTAGAAGTGGTTTGACCATTTTAGAAAGGTTTTATCATTTTAAAGTTAGTCTTCTTTAAAAATGAGTCTAAAGATTTAGAAATTTACCTTTGGATGTACATGGTCAGATTGGCATTCTCCGCCTCAAATTGAGCATTAAATCTCATTTAAGCTTAATTTGAAATCATATATCCTGTAAAAATCAAAAGGTGTTGGTAATCATCTTTGATGATTCCTCATTTGTTAGGAATATCCAAAAGCACTGATAAATCAAAATTAAAAAAAGTGCAGGGGGTCAGAGTTTAGAAATACCAGTAAAAACTCTGAACTACCATATCTGAGGTACTGGCAGAGGGTGCGACAGAGGTTGATCGCAGTGCCGACAGAGGCTGATCTCGTGTCGACAGAAGCTGATCTCGTGTCGACAGAGGTTGATCAAGTGCTGACAGAGGTCTTCTTTGTGATCTGCATGAACTTTGATCTTCAAGACTGCTTCTGATCTTTTGAGTCTCTGAAAACTCCACAGAGCTTTGATGATGATTTTAGTGAAACACAACTTTCTGTCCAGCAGATGTATACTGACTTTAGCAGAGATTCTGACCAAGAAGAACACTGATTCAGATCAATCTCAAAACACGAAAATTGTTCATCTGTGTCTTAGGAATCCAACGCATATGGACTCATCAAATTCGGAGCTTCGAGGAGGGAGTTCTGTTGAGAATACGACAGGTGCGCAAAGTTGACAGCAAGTACTAAGAAGTTGGGCTACTGACTCTGAGGTTCAGTCGCAGAGGTTCAGTCCACAGAGGCCCTGTCAGATTTCACAGAGGCTCTGTGGTGAACAGTACCACAGAGGGTGGTCACAAAAGTCTGAGCAAAAGCTTGTGTTGTCGCCAGAAGTTGGTCTGAGTGGTCGACAAAGAATAATCACGGCTTGACAGACGCTTGACAAAGGCTCGGCAGAGGTTTGGCAAGCCTTGGCAAGGCATGACAGCGGTCTGGTCGCGGCTCGGCAGAGGTTGGTCGCTGCTCGGCAGAGGTTTGGTCGCGGCTCGGCAGCAGCTTAACAGAAATGTTACACTAACTTTGACACTGATTTAGACCATGATAGCTCTGGAGTTTGCAAAAACTCAAAACATAAGAGTGTGCATTGGTTTGTTATCTTTTCAGAGCATCTAGAATCACCTCTTTTGGAGCTCGGACGAAAAATATATGGTTGATTTACCACAGTCGCGCAGATCTGTCCAACAACTTTGTATCAGCACACTGTTATCTACTTCAACGATGCATATGACCCTTCTAAATTTCGAATCTCTGAATTCTCAAAACACGAAAGCTGTTCACCATTGTGTTTTAAATTCAGGGCTTTTTGAATTGCATCAATTGGTGTCTTGATCAGTGAGATATGATCAATTTACTACAGCATCGCAAATCTGTCAGCATGCTGTTATTAAATCTGATTTAAGACTGAGTTCTGTACTGTTGTGCACAGAAATCAATTGCTTTTGAAGGATGAGTCTTAAACTGAGTGTTTAAGAGTCCATTATCCACTTAAGTGTGAGTCCTTAACAGATGTATTAAGGAGTCCATTTACCTGCAAGACAAATCAAAGAACTTTTGGTACCCATTTCCAAATGGGTCCTATTTTGTTAGGATTTGGAGCTGTCTCCAGGTCCTCTGGTTTGCCAGTATTTGCTGGTTTGCCAGGTTCCTCCCTATGAAATCTCATAATATTGGTCTTTGAATTTTCCTTTTGAAATGACCCATTATGAACACAGTTTGATTTACTGAAATGGTTCTTCAATTGAAACAGAAAATTAAAGCATTTACAGTTATATGAGTGATGAGATGAAACAGAAACAAAAGGCTTTGGAGCATTTTCGACAGGAGTTGAGCTTTTGACTTTCCAAACCATTTTCACTCTTTTAAAAACATGATTATCTGTATTATCAACACGAGAGTTTGTTGCGTCAAATTCCTTAAGCCTTTTAGCTAAAACATCTTTTTCTTTAAGATTCAAATCAAACTTCTTTAGAAGATCTGATTTATACATCTTCTCCAACATAATCTTGGTTGACAAAACAGATAGTCTTTTTGTCAATTTGGACATTTCAGCTTTAAAAACCTTTCTTTCTTTCTCAAAATTATCTTTCAAACACTTTGTTTGAAATCCTTCAACTTTTCAGACTCTTTTCTTTCAAAATCATGCTCTTTCCTCTCCTTTTCAAGAGTTTTCTGTAATTCTGAGATTTTGCAAGAAAATTCCACAGACTTTGTTTCAAAAATAGTTTTCTCCTTTTCAAACTTTTCTCTTTCACAGATCACAAGTTTTTTAAAATCAGAAACCAAATTAGAGAATTTTAAACATTTAAATTCAAGTCTTTTCTTCTCTTTTTCAAAAATCTTTTCAGACTCAGATAATCTTCTCTTAAGATCAAGATTTTCACAGGTTAAGAGTTTACCTGATTCTTCAAGCTTAGCAATCTTTTCTGAATCAATCAGAATGCTTTTGTTCTTTTCCTCCAACTCTTTCTCAAGAGTAGGAATTATCTTGTGAAAATTAGTACTGAGCTTAGAATAATAATGAGCATCAGCATCAACACGAAATCTTAGTCTTGACATATTGTTACTTGAAAATTTAAAAAATGTCGGATCGTTAACAGATACTTCGTGAGAAGTAGAATTTGTGCACTTGAGTCAATTTTTCAAATCTTATTGGATTGAGCTAAAATTTGGTAGATAGGTGCACGAGGATATTCTGGACAACTTTAATTCTTCGAGTTTTGTCCAAAAACCAACAGAAAATGGGTTTTCGAAGCAAAACAGAGTGCAGAAAATAAAAGTTTAAAACTCCGAAAATTGAGTGAATGCACCAACTGAGCTACAAACCTAGTGATTTTGTGGAATAAAACACTCAGGTATTATCTACTAACAACCCTTGATCGATTCTAAACCAGTAGAAGAACTCTAATGGCCAAAACCAACCAAAAAGATGAAGAACTTGAAGAACTCTCAACTTTGCACAAAAACACAATAATCTCTCAAAATTGATAAAAATCAATGGATTGAAGCACAAATTCGAATCTGTTTGGCTCTGATACCAATTGTAGGATCTCAGATACAACAAGTAACAATAATAATAGCAATAATCTTTGTATTGACTGATAAAGAGAAGTTTACAAGATATGATTGATGAACACTCTCTCTCTCTTGAAGCTTTCTCTCTATACGTATGAATAGGAATTAGAGGCTAGGAGGCTTAGAGGCTTAACCTAAAACTCTTACAATTTACACATTAAATACTTAGGTTTTAAGGCCTAAGCTCATTAGCCACTAAAGTCCACAAATACAATTTGGGCTTTTATAATTTAAACAAGTAATCTTGAATACAACATAAAAATAAAGTCAACATCAACATAGAGTAATTCTCATTGGACCAAAGTCCCCAAGATTCACTTAAGTCAAATACAAGCCAAATGCTCAACAATACAATTGACCAACAGTAAATGTCACTAATACAATAAAATGCATTTAAGTGTCATATATGCAAACACATACCTCTAAGATATGATAAATCCAAAATCACATCATTTATTTGATCAAATCATTTTTCACACAATTCACAACCAATTATATTTCCCAATGACCCATAATAATAATCATGCATTTTTCCAACAACACTATAGTGCATTTTTACCAAAGACCCCCATTTGTACCCAAAAACCTTTCAAACACGTTTCTTGAGATACATTTATCAACTTACCCAAAAATCCCAATGTGGGTGTTTTATAATGTTTCAAGATTAAACACTTCAAATAGTCAAATCCCAACAAATGACTTAACCATAGGTAATTTTCATATAAAACACATAAACACTTGAAAATGAACATTTTTGGCATGTACAACGTTTTCACAAAGCAACTTGAACTCACCTTGCTAGATTTAGGCTAAATCTAGATTTTCCCCCAATTTGAGTTCATTTGAAGAAACTTGAATCCTCAAACCAAATCTTTCAAAACCTAGATCCATAAGATTTCAACCATCAATAATCATATTCAACCATTTAGAATCGTTCCCCAAACATTTTACATCCATGTCCCATCTCATACCAAAACCCTAATTTTGACCTAGTTTCCCCAAAATCATCCAAACCGAAATTTGAGAAATAAAGATGCTAGGAAGTCAATAATGGAACATATATACATTGCAATAAGGTTTATGGAAGGGTAGGATGAACTCACCACTAGGTTTTGAGCAAAACCCTCAAAACATAGAAATTCCAAGAAATGGGGATGAACTCTTGATTTAACACTTGGGTTGAGATTAGAATCTTGGATGGTGAAAGAACACTTGATCTCCAAGAGGAAAGCCCCAACAATCGGCTAAGGTTCGTGTTAGGGGTTGGGGAGAAATTTGGGAGAGAAGGAGTGAGGTAGGAGAAGTGGGAAATGAGAAAAAGAAGAAGAAATCCGCACATTTAAAACCCAGGGGCCAACCGCGATTGTGACGAGCGATAGTGACAATGTCACTATCGCGAGTCACTCTCGCCAGAAGTGTACTGCAAGGTACCTGTCTTCCTCACGATTGTGCCCCCGCGATAACAAAACAGGTTGCTTGCCATGAGCCCTCAAAAAACATTAAAACCCCCCTTAAAGTTTCCAGTGTTCTCGTGACTGATCAGTGCAGCTCCAACAACGACGATATTTTATGATTATCAATGGCTATAAATGGTACAAAATTCATAGCATGCCTACAAAACAAAATTATAATTAAATGAAACTGAAAAAAAATGGAACGTAACTAATAACATTACCTGTAGGGATGGAAACGGGGCGGGTATTAGGCGGGTAATGCATCCCCCGTCCCCAACCCCGCCCCGACTAATCCCCGACGGGTTCGGGGGAGAAAATCCCCGACGGGTACGGGGAACCCGTTGGGTTCCCGTTTACGAAAAAAACAATTAAATTATTTTTAAAGAAAATGAAATTAGCGAGTTTTTAATTTTTAAAACAAATAAATAAACCTCAAGTTTCAAAAACATATAATGATATAATCAACCATGTGTAATCATAGTTCATGACAAATTTTAAAGTATAAAATTATCAAACAACGAATAAGAAACTAATTAAATTATATATAAAAATATATATCGGGTATTATTAGGGGCGGGTAATACCATCCCCGACCCCGACTCCGAACCCGCTTCAGGTATGAAAAACAATACCCGTCCCCGCCCCGTTACCCGATTAGCCGGGGAATCCCCGTCCCATTAGGGGCGGGTACCCGTGGGTACCCGACCCGACGGGTAAAATGTCCATCACTACCTGTTAGTACGATACGTTGCATCAAATGATATGGTATCACCAAACTCTATATAGTTTAACCGCACAATCTCATCAGCCCAAAATATTGCTTGTAACTCGCCTTCGGAACACATAAAATCAAAGAAGAAGTCCGGTACAACGCTACTACGTTTCGCAAGCAAATCAATCAACATCTGAGCATCTTTATTTCCAACAAAGGTGCCCATATCCCTTCTAGCATTCTGATAATCAACGGATGTCGCCCCAACGTACTCATACCCCCCCCCCCCCTCTTCCACGAAGCTTGAATCATATGAGACTTCGAACCACCCATGCAAGATGACGTCGTATTATACACATTCTTGTAATCAATGTACTGCATCCTCTTCGAACGAGATAATCCCTTTTCGTAATTGGTATACAACGAATGATTATGCCTTTCTTCAATCTTATATACGACATAACTCTTACTCTCCTTCTTGAAAATGAAACTTAATACATGCTTTGCAACCAGATCTCTTGGTATTAGAATTTCTAACCTTTTGCTCACCACTAATAACCTTATGTTCATCAATCTCTTTTTTCAATGGAATATTGCCTTCTTTACTACACAGAAGATACCTATTTTGCACATCACCATCTTTGTTTTTTTTTCTTTCTTATTGGACAGACAATCCAGCAACTTGTGCATATTTCATATAAGCCGAATCGGCAGCTTCAATAGACGGATACTCAAAACCTAAACCTAGCTTAACTTGTTCATTAACATGCGGAACCTAATATTTCATACCACCTGGTGACACAAATGTCTCGTGATTGTCTGTAAAAAGATTTTAAATCACAAAACATACTTACAAAAAAATAACGACCAACAAACGGGTTTACTAAAAAAAACACTAAAACGAATACTGGTGCATGGTTATTAAATAATTTTTCATAATTGCGAACTAAAAAAACAAACATTAGAACGATGGCAAACTCATAAACACTAAACATTAAATGACGGGTTATGAAATATTAGTTGATAGTTATGAAACATAATCATTAAAAAAACACAGTAATAAATGACCTAAAAAACCAAGAACCTTCATACACTAAACGTAAAAAAATTCAAATAAAAAAACACTAACCACATGATTATAAACCACTAACCACTTTGATTAGAAACTACTTAATTCCTCTGGGGATACTATTGGATCATCTTCATCAAATTAACCCGGAATCCCCAATAACAATATATATATATATATATGCAATCTTTTCATATGAACAATCATCTTCTAAAGACAACTCCGCAAACACATGATCTACACTCGTCTCCTTATCAGATGCATCGACTTGAAATCCATCCTCCATGGAAACTGAAAAACATAAAATAAATAAGAGAAAATCGGAATACTACAACTGTGAAAACAAAATAATAGAAAGCTAATCGAAAAAAGAATAACATTTTCCTATAATAAAGGAAGTTATCTAACTGAAAATCGGTTACCATGTTATAGATAATTCGTAACATATATCCTAAAAATAAAATCCAGAAAATGGACTAATATACCCTTATGTAATTAATATAATTCCTAATAAAAGAAATGAAATGGACGGATGTGATGAGTTTATATAGTTTACATAGAAATGGAAGTTTACAAAAGAAGACCTCTCTCTCTCTCTCTCTCTATATATATATATATATATATATATATATATATAAGTTAATTATGTGGTTGGTCCCTATAATTTGGTGGTTTTTACAAAAAAAAAAACAAAAAAACAAATAAAAGTGCAAAAAGAGAGACACAAGATTTTTGCCCCTAACACTGACAACGAAAATAGACAAAGTTAGTCAAGAGGTCCCATTTTCAAAGCAAAATCCAAACCTGAAGGACAAAAACGTGAATTATGAAAGTTTAGGTCTCACTTTCAAAGAAATCCATAAACGTCACCAAAATTGGAAGTTACCACAAACAAGGAGGTTCAGGTTTGGGCAAGAAGCAGAAGCAAGCAACAGCATAAACCCAGACAACAACTTGCAACCCACAAAGCAAGACGGGCACACGCGAACAACAACCAAACCCAAACGAGCCCCTGTAGGGAGACCGACAAACTCAAACAAAATTAGACAACAAACCCACACCCACTACACCAATCATGCCAAGAAAGACTAAATTTCTTCACCCGTTAGGAGATCCAATTAAACGACTACAATTGGAGATTGAAGAACCGGTCATTTTGATGAGTTTAGTGCTGAGAGAAAGCACAATTGTTATGATATAACCAAATAAAATAGAGAGTGCACCGCACCACCGCCATCCAAAGGTCACACCCATTACAATAAACTGTAATGTTAAGAGAGTCTGAATGGTCATGATTCATGAAGATCATCCAACGTGATTGCCAACGAGAAAGAACGACCCCACCATCAAAAGATTTGACTCCATAATATCGTGTATACATTTCCGATCAACCATTTTTGAAAATATTAAATTTCAGCATCATAACATTATTGTTTTTACAAAAAAATGTTGGAAATTCACTTTGTTAATAGAAACAATATAAACTAAAATCATGAATGAAATATAATTTGATGGTTGTTAAGATCTAACTCAATGATTGAATATTTATCCGTGAGAAAGGAATGTTAGTAGTTCGAACCAAACCAATGCATGTGAGCCTTCTTTTTATAGTTATCCTTAGATTTAGCAATTCATGCCAATGTCACTAAAAATCATGTTCATGAAACTAATGACATAATTACATATAAAACATCCCAATGCATTCATTGTTTTCACATTTCATTAGTTCTAAATCAAGAAATTATATTTCATCTTAATTGATTACCTAATTTCTCTTAAAATAAATTTCGTCACCGCATGTTGCGCGGAGACATAGACTAGTTAATACTAGTGTATTTCCCAACGAAGGCAACAACCTTCTAATCTAAATTATTCTAGACATGGATTATATTTAGGTGTTGCTACAACCAAAAAAACGCTCTCACTACTAAACAAATGACCTTTTCCGACGGACGTTTCTGGCGAAAATATTTCCGGCAGATTTTCGACGGAATCAAAAAAAGTCAACAAAGACGTTAATCCGTCGAAAATCCGTCATTGAAGTTTTATAAAAAAAGAAATTTTATATTCTCGAAAATGTTGTGACGGATTTGTGACGGAAATTGTATCCGTCACAAATATTTGTTTAATTACGATTAAGTTACTTAATTAATGTAATTAGCAATTAAATAATAAAATTACAAATAATGGATTAAATTAAATAGCAAATAAAAAATAAAATTAGAAAAACCGTATTAATTTCCGACGGATTTCCTTCGGAAATATGAAAAGAATTAAAAAAAAATTCCATCGGAATAATAGGTGTTTTAAATAAACATTTTCTAAAAAAATCAAGTTTTTTTAAAAATCTTATCATTTTTCGACGGAAATTAAAAAAAATTATCAGAAATCCGTCGGAAATATCTTGAAATATATATTTTTTAATAAATATTTTTTAAAAATCAAGTGTTTTTAAAAATCTTATTATTTTCTGATAGATTTTGGATGGAAATATCTTGAAATATATATTTTTATAATTTTTTGATTCATTTTTAATACGGGTTTTAAATAAACATTTTTTAAAATCTTATTATTTCCGACATAAACTTTCAAATTCAGGTAAAATGGCACATTTAGAAAGTGTGAAATTGGTAAGTGTTTTCCCTGTCTCTTTTGGTTCAAAGAAAGGCGAAGCTTCTAGCACTAGATAATAGGCATGGTGCCTACCTTCCTTGGCACATAGATTAGCATTATTCCCCTTTAAACAAAAAAATATATACATCGGAAATCCATCGAAAATGTCCTGAAATATGTATTTTTAATTTTTTTTAATTAAACAACTAGAGGGTGGAGCCAAAACTCAGAAAAACCGCAGAGCCCAATGCATCAACGAGTACTACGCATTCAAAGCTCTGCCGACCGAAACTATGCAGACAACATATGATCGGTTCAACTCTCTAATCAACAAGTGCAAGAAGTTCGGAATCCACAGAACTTCTGAGGAGAACAATGTCATGTTCCTAAAGAGTCTCAATGAAGAATGGCTCCAGCTGTCTATGTCTCTGCAAACAAATCAGGACTTAGCCTCCTGGACTCTGTCAGATCTCTATGGAACGTTGGGAGCCCAAGAGCCTCAGATTGCACAAGCAAAAGCTCAAATCATTGCACCTCTTGCGCTGGTTGGTAAGGCTACAGAAGCTAAAGAGAAGCCGAAGAAGGAGAAAGTTGTGGAAGAAAAGAAGGAAAAGAAGAAGAAAATCTTGATCGTTGATAGTGAAGAGGAGGAAATGGTGGAAGAAGAGGAGGCAACTATGGCCTCTATAGCTAAATCGTTAGCTCTTTTGACAAGGGAATTCAGTAGAGGATATCAGAAGAAGTCTGGTAATGAACGCTACGGAAGAGAAGGGTCAAATGACAAGAACGACAGAGGTGTCGACCAACAGAGGTCGAATGACAGGAATGACATAGGTGGTGACCGACAGAGGTCAGACGACAAAGCTGGCAACGCTCCACAGAACCAAGGATGTTACAATTGTGGTAAGCCAGGCCACTACGCCAATGAATGCAGGAGCAAATCAAACCGCCCTCAGAGGGATTCTGCTTTCTACAAAAAGAAAGCAGAATATTATGCTCAGAAGTCACTTATGGTGAATCAAGAAAACTGGCAGTCAGATACATCCTCTGATGAAGGAGAAAAGATGGACGTCCTGTTCTGTGGCATAGCAGAGGTCAGCTCCGACTCCGATAGTGAGGTATACACTTCTAACTCTTACTCTAATCAAGCAGAAGCTGATTTGCTTAAACTGAACATTGAATACACAGAACTTAAAAAGACTTGCGAAAGTATTCAGAAGAAGCTTACCTTCTTTGAGAGAGAAGCTAGACTTCTCACTCAAGAAAAGGATAAAATTTTTCAAGAAAATGAAGAAATTGAAACAAACACCTAAATCCTTTGAAAGAAAAGATTTCTGAACTTAACTCTGCCTTAAAAACAAAATCTAAAGAACTTATGGACGTTGAGAGCGACAGAATGAATATTCTAGCTCTTAAAAATTATTTTCAAAAGGAAAGAGAAGTCCTCTGTCAAGATTTACTCAGAAGAGATCTGTTAATTAAGAAATATCAAGACGCACAAAAGGTGTACGAGAAAATTAATACACAAATAGGGAGACGGGAATTGGCTTCTGTGATATAGATCCATATACCGGAAACAAAAGAAACAAGTCTTTGTCGTCTCTATTTCATATTGGAAGTACAAGAAAACCCGGTTTTCCAAATTTACTCTCTGTAAGCAAAAGGCGAAAAGTCTCTGGTGAACCTCACATAAGGAAACCTCTAAAGATGGTAAATGTGTGGTTTGAAAACACAGATCTACCATCATCAGCCTCTGTCAAAAGAGCCTCCAAACCTAAGAAATATCTGAAAACACAAGATCAGATAGGAATCTTTAAGTTTGGTGAACCCGAGACTCAATCCCAGGTTGCCTTTGTCTGCACTATAGATTCTGAGAAGAAACTGTCGGCAGAGGCACCCGAGTTCTTGCCTGCTTCAACAGAAGAAAAACTGACTCATATTTCTGAAAAGGAATTATTGGAAATCGGTGAAAACAACTTTTATGAATGCCCCAGTACTCTCAATAATGGCCAAAAACTCTCTGATGAAACCTCGATAAAAACTTATGTTGACTTAGAAGATATCCCTGAAAGAAAGGAAGAAAGCGAGTATGGCACATGCTCTGAAAGTCCAGCCTCTGTCGAAAGAGAACTAAGTGACTCAACCTCTGTATATGAGGACGATTCATCCTCTGACGAATCTGAGACTGGCTCTAAGTCAGAGATAGTACCTTATGACTCAGAGGATTTTAAACTACCCTCTGGAGTTCTTAACAGAACTATTCCTCCCAAGGAGAAAATCACAAGAGTTCCTATCTGTCCAGATTTTTTGGACATGTGTATACAAGCCAAAACCTCTCTTGAGCTTGAGAAAATCAAACAACAAAAGAAAACGTCCTCTCAAAATTCAACAAGTTCAAAGACTTCAAAACCCTTAAGGCCTATTAAAGAAAAACTAATGTAATGATTTTCAACATGATTTTCATATGTGGGACGAGTGTGTCCATTTTTGCGTAACTACCAACCTGGTAATAGTAGTTTTATTGCTTACGGTCTTTTTGAAATGAAAAATCTTGACGTTGAAAATATTTTGTAAATGATTTCGTAAACCATATGGGAAGTGCGTTTATAAGTGTTATGTGTCATTTTGAGAATTTTAGGGGTGTGAGTCCTTTTTGGAAAACTCTTTTGTTTAACCCGTGTTGAGTTTGGGACTAATGTTGATTTTAGAGTATTGCTTGCTTAGACTTTATTTAAACGCGTTTTTGACCGACTTATGGGTCTAGCAAGCGTGGAGCATTTTACTCGGTTTTGACTTGGAGTTAGTCATGGGCTAATTGCCCGGTTTTAATGACTCGAAGTGGAGTCTTGTTGATGAATTGTTTTGTCGCACCGTTTGGCATTCATTGCACGTCGAGTATTTACACGTTTGGGTGAGGGAGACAATCCGGGATAGGCACTTGTGGGTAGGCTGTTTTGCTTTGGATCCTTAGGCACGTTAGCCAGTCGCTGGTAGTGGTCGGTTGGGTATCTCGGGGTGAGGCCCCGGTGTTCAGGTGTTATAGCCTAGGCTTTCTAGTAGGTGCTAGGAGGATATAGTTGTGGGCACTTACCTGAGAGGTAATTCCGATGTGAGGGGCCCTGAGGCGTTACCTGAGAGGTAGGCGTCAGGGTGTATCCTCGGTTCAGATAAATTATCTTTGTAGAGCGAGTGTGGGGGATACGTCGACGGTGGGAGGTTGGGTATTCCACGCGTGTTGGTAATATAGGTCGGGTAGTATCGGTTAAGGGAATGACCTACGTGTGTGTTAGTTGACTTGATTGTGGGGGATATCTATTTGTGTTAGTGTCTAGGATAATACCACGCTTATGTGATTAATTGTAATCGGTTGGACCGATGTTCGGCGGGTGGCCGATGTTTGTTATTGTAATCGGTTGGACCGATGTTCGGCGGGTGGCCGATGTTTGTTATTGTAATCGGTTGGACCGATGTTCGGCAGGGGGTCGATGTTTTGTTAATATAATTTATTGAAAATCTTTGGAGTCTATTAGAATTCGTGGAAGTTAATCGACAGTTAAGGATAGGAATGATCGTAGTCGAGTATATCCTGTAGGGTATACTGTGAGCAGCTTTATAATGGTTAAAGCTTGAAAGTGGATTGAGTTTGGGATATCATCAAATGCGAGAGAATTATTAAGAGCTGTTTGCGGACGTAGACTTCGGGGACGAAGTCTAATTCAAGTGGGGGAGAGTTGTAAAGCCCATTTTCCGGTATATTCTATTTCTCTTAAATAAATCCTTTACCACTGTTATTATAGACCTTCGTTTTATTTATCGGAATTAACGAGATTGACCAAATACGTAATACGTTTTAAATCTTTTTAATTTGTGCCAAGTGTGGAAGTTTGAAGGGCTATTTTTGGCTTTTAGGTAAACCAACCTTGGGTTTCGGCCCATGCAAGCAAAAGAGCCGAACCCCCTCCCCCTTATGTCTCGTTTCTTTTTTTTTCTTCTTCTTCACGGAATGTCCATCCTCACCATCAAACCCTAATCGCCCTTCCTCTTTTTTTTTTGAGTTCGGCTGTGAAGAATAGCGAGAAGAGAGTGAGATAGGATCAGAAACGAGAGAGAGAGAAAGGTGGAGAAGAACCGGGAGAAGGAAGGAAGAGAGAGGAGCTGCCGGAGGTGAACCGCTGCAGCCGCTGAAGAACGCCGTCTGTCGCCGCCGTCCGCTGTCGAAGTCGAGAGAGGGAAGAAGGACGGGTGTGTACTCGGGGTAGCGACGCAATGTAACTCTCCGCTCTTCTCCTTTACTTTTCGTTTTTCCGGCGAGACCACCACCGCCGCACGCCGCCGCTACGGTGGCTGTGGGTGGAGGGCGGTGGCTGTGGGTGTGTGTGTGTGTGAGCAGCCCGCATAGGTCGACCGAGAGAGGAAGGAGCAGTGGTGTGAGTCGGAGGCGGGTATACGCGAATGGGTGTGCGTGTGTGACCGTCGTCGGGGGAAAACACCGCCGCTGCCGCCGCCGTGCTCCACTGCCGGGAGTGGCAGTGGGTGACACTCGTGGCGGAACCCTAAACACACCAGGCCTGAACTCTAAATCATCGTAGCGTAAATCCCAAACCGTTTAGCCATATCGCAAAAATCGTTTTATCATTTTATGTGATTTTTCAACAAGCTGTCCAGTTTTTCTTTCGTGCATAACTTTTTACTCGTAACTCGTTTTAAGGTGAAATTGGTGCCCAGAGTTCCCAAATCGAGTTGGGAAGGTTTTTCGTGTTTTGCCGACAGTCCGATTAAGCACGTAGCTAGGCTGTATTGGGCTGTTTGTGCAGGCTGGACCGAAAACTGACAGCTTTGGTAGTCGTTCGTAGTTAATTTCTAATAAATTGTAGAAAAATCGTTGGGAGGCGTATAATATGTCCTTGAAACCCTATTTCAGAGTACTCTCTAATCATGTAATAATATTGGGAATTTTCTGGGTTTAAAGGGGGTCGAAACAGGTCCCGAACAGACCTGTTTGGCGAGAACGGAAAATAGTTTTAGTGACGGTTTAAACGTGTGTCGTGTTGTAGGGTCCGGGTCTCGTATTGACACGTTTTAACATGCGTTTAGGTGCTGGGAAGTGACCGTAATTGTGAAGCTTGAATTGTATTGTTAAGCTAGGCGCGCATTCGAGGTGAGTTCTCTCACTATACTTAATATCGGTTGTTTTATCATTGCTGTAGCACGTGTGTGGTAGCTTTATGTGATTTTGTTGTGAACTAGATAGTGGGGTGTCTAGTTGAGATTATGATGTCATGCTAACTCGGTGGGACCGAGGAATCCGGCGGGGCCGGGGATTTTATACGCGGGTGGCGTAGAGACTCGGTGGGACCGGGGATCCGGCGGGGCCGGAGGTTTTATCATGTGGTCGGTGGGACCGACTTGTGCCTTTTAGGTGGGTGGGTGTGGATATACATGTTTATGATTTGTTCGTAGACCTGTATGATCGTTTATGTGTCACTATCTGTTTTAGGGGTAGTGTGGAATAACTGTGTTATTTATGGTGTTTGAATTCACTAAGCTTCGTGCTTACCCTTTCCCAATAAACTGTGGTTTCAGGTACGGGCGGCTCCAAGGCGTGACGAGTACACACTGGCGCGCGAGGAGAGCTGGTTGTTTTATGGTTTTTAATAATTAAACGTTTATTCCGCTGGTTTTTATTATGAAGATATTATTTATGAGTTTGCAAACGAAACGTTGGGATCATTTAATGAGTTGTTATAAATGAAATGATTATTTAAAAATTTAAATTTGCTTGTAATTTTTGGGACGTTACATTTTATAACTTTCATAAACTACCTTTTTCAAGTTAGTTGAGCTTGTGGTTCGGTATTGAATTTTATTAAGTATTGGGGACATTTGTCCAGTTTTGGTAACTCAAGGTTGAGTTTTGTTAACGAATTATGTTATTGGGGGAATTGCATGTTTTGAATGCATTTATTAATTCACTTGGAGTCGTGTAATATTTAGACCTTGTTAGCCATGGATCCATAGGCATTTGAGTTTCCCCTTAGTCTCGCGGGCAAGAGGTCGGAATTGATGGAGCTCAGTTTACGAGACGTTAGTTTATTTTGTGCCACGGAATAGGCATCGGGTTCCATGATAAGTAAGGCGTGGACTTAGATGGTCGGGCGTCGTCTCATAGGAAGTAAGGTGTAATTCCATATATGTGCTTAGCACGGGATAGGCATCGGGATCCATGATAAGTAAGGCGTGGACCTAGATGGTCGGGCGTCGTCTCATGGGCAGTAAGGTGTAATCCCTAATGTGTTGTTGTGGATTTGGTGACCCAATGTATAGACCTGGAGTGGTTGAAGTTGGTGGCATCCTAGTCTCGTGAGCAATAGATCTGGAGTGATTGAGCTCAGTTTTACGAGAGTAATCCACGTGGGTGTTTTTATTACATAGTAAGTGACCCACTTTGATGTTCCGTCACGTGCGATGTATACGGGTCTCCACCGTCACCGAAAGGTGTTGTTTTGGGTATTTGTTACTACTTATGTTTTCGGTGACGTGTTCTATTTATATGGATTGTTTTCCATAGTACGTAAGTTGTGGTTTATATCTCATCCGTGTATGATGTTTTGGGTATTTGTGTTACTTCCACCTTCGACGGATACGGGTCTTCCCCGTTTATGGTATTTGATCTTTATAACCTTTTACTGTCGCATTAGTAACGCTTCGTATTGTGTCTTTAATAAAGAGTTATATTTAATGGATGGTTCCATGTTTTACGGGTTGAGTATGTATTGTCAACCGTATTTAAAGGTTTTGCCTAATCTAAACTTATTCACGTATTTGAGTGAGTTGGAAATGTAATTTATTTTGGAAAACGCATCACACATTTCGGGTATGGTTTCCATGGATTTGAGTGTGTTGGAAAACGAGTCGTTTATGCCGTTTGGGAAATCTTTCTTTGGAAATGATAGTCTTTGTCGCAAGCTTTCATTTAAAGATTTATTTAAATCATGACTATAACTACTAACCTTCGATTTATGATTTTATATAGTCATGATAAAATGCTTGAACTCACTAGGCGTAAGCCTAACCCTTTTTATTTGTCGGCATGTGCAACAGGCTCAGGTTGGGGTGACTCTAGCTACATTGTGAAGTGGCGAGTGCTAGTAGAGTGCACGAGAGGTGACTTGTTTAGTGAAGTATTCCGCATTTGATTGGACTAGCAACTTGTGTTGTGTTAAGTGACGCCCGTTTTAAGTTATTAACTGTAGAAATTATGATGTTTTAATTCCGATGTATTTTGATGAAGGAATTGTAGAAAAGATTTATCTACTTTGGTTATTTTATTGAATTTTAAAGTTAGTTGTTCATTCCAAATTTGAGGGTGTTACAAGTTGGTATCAGAGCATAAGTTTGAGAGATTTAGGTGTTGATTTTGGATACCTAGACTCAAACTAGCGTTTGTTTAAGTAAATGAGAGTGAAATTCACCTTTAGGCACTTTAAGATAGGATGTTTCGAGGTCAATGGATGTTGTTAGAAACGAGAATCACGTCGAGAGTAACAAGGATAATCATGTATGGTGCGTTCATAGTGACACCTGGCCAGTGTCATGGTGAACCTACTAGTACATGTGCGTACTTAAATTACTTTAATGTGATGATCGTTGGGGTAGTGAAGAAGGTTCTAAACTAGTAGTCGTTGGAATAGATGGACGATTCTAGTATTATTCACTTGAAGTGACGATAAGCATGATACTTGCTTTAAGCAGACCGTTTCGGATCGAGATTGATGGTTGGACTAGAACCATAGGCTTATTGAGCCGACTTTGAATTGAGGAAAGAACCGTAAGGTTTATCGAGGTAATTTCCGACTTAGCCTTAAGAGGTTAAAGCATCCGTGTGAAAATAGTGGACCGGAGGATTTTGGAGGAGTATGAGTTGAGACGTTGAGTGCCGACTAAATTATGCACGAAATTTATTTTTAAAAATAAATTGCATTAATTAATTCTTGTGCTTCAAATTCATATATGGATTGTGTTACAATTTTGGGAAATGATTAGCACACACACAAGATTTTAAATCATGAGTTTTGAACCTGCACGAAAGTATTTTATTACGGGAGTTGTGAGCCCGTCGGAACTTGTTCCATTTTATTATTGTTCAACATTACTTTATGATTCAGTGATATCCATATTTTATGACGTTTAAGATGTTGGGCAAGTGACTACGGCTTATAACTTTAACATTGGATCTTCTCCACATATGTTAGAGTTTGGACGGAAAGTTATCTTCTATTACGTCTATGTAAAGTTATTTTGGAGAATTTGTTTAATGTGAATTGTTAAACAATGTTGTCTATGTGGTATTACCGTAGAAGGGATTTTGGATTTTGGCATTTTAGCCATGATTTTGCTTAATGCAATTTAACTTTGGAAGCACAATGTTTGGTGCTATTTTGTTGACTTGGAGTCATTGAGTTCGTGGAATTTCATGGAGTTTCATTGTACGACGTTTTGTGTCGTGTGAGTACAATTTTACAATGTGCATACTCTATTTGCTTATGTGAAAATTTTACGAGTTATGTTGGGCATTTGGGTCCCACTCGAGTTTTGTTGAGAAAAGTTAATTTTATGCCATAAGGCGACTAAGAAGAAATGAGTTTGGAACTCTAGTGTCGCGTAACTTTTCTTTCAAAAGTTGTGTTACTAAGTATTTCGTTGCAAATAGTTCAGGGTATGGATTGATTTATACGTGGCTTAAGTGATGCATGAAAGAACATTTTTAGTGACATTTCATAATAATTTGCTTGGTGCGCTTTTGGTCAGTTAAATGCTTATTATCAGTGTTATGTAAAACGTGTTATATCGACTTAGGGGTATGCATAGCTTGGTAACCATTGTTCTCGTCACTTTGTTGAACGAATCGTGAGCGAAATTATTATTATTAACTCCTTGTTTAAATGAGAGACCATTTGGTCAAAACATGTTTTAGTGATGTGGGGGTCACGAATGGTTTATGATGCATGATATTTGAAAAACACGAATGTATGAGTCATTGACATTGGTCAATTGTTGATTTACCGAATATTTTGGAAACTTGAAAACCTTTTTGGTTTTGGAAGAAATGTGCGTTTGGAGTATTTTTAACAAAAACATTTTTTTTAGCAATGACGTTTTGATGTTTTATGTTCCAAGTACGAAATTTTGAGGAAATGCTTCGTGATGAAGATTTTAGAAAATTGTTTGTATAAAACCAGGATGCATGTCCTTTCTTATGTTTTGGAACATTGATGCGCACCGTTGGAGCAATTTGGGATTTGAAAATAGGTTTGAACCCTTTTTGGTGTCAACCATTTACTAACAATTGTTTCCTCCTAGTTTTTGGAAAATATATTGTGGTGTGCAATTTTGTTAGAAACATTTTGCTCGTGTGTCGTTATGTGACCATTTGAGGAAATTTTGGAAATCAACTTAAAGAACCCCATCTTTTGAAAATTTGGTGTGAGTTAATTGGTGTATGTTATTTCATTACAAGAAATTTCTAAGAAGTGTTACAAGCTTGCATGTCTACCCCAATTTGAAATTTTCTCATGATGTTTTAGTCGATATTTTCAAATGATGGAAACGTATTGGTTTTGTCTTAAATATGGAATTTGCACAAGTTGTTTTGCGTTTTGATTGAGGTGTAATTATGAATCGTTTCCTTGTTTTGTATAATAAACTGACGCGCGCAAATTTTGATTGGTAAATCTTGTTCCATGCCATTTTATAGTTAGTAGGAAAATTTTGGAGTCAAATGTAGTTGGACTTGTTTTGAAATACGTGCACACCTTTTGTTGCACCCTGTTTAAAGTGGAGCAGTTAATTTACGTGCATGTCATGAGTCAATCCATACTAGAACCGTGGCGGTTCGTTTTAAAGAAAATTGTTTATTGCGCTTTTGCGTTTTGTTGATAATCTGAGCTGCAATGAAATAATTTCCAACATGATTTTCACATGTGGGACGAGCGTGTCCATTTTTGCGTAACTACCGAATTGATAATAGTAGTTTTATGCGTACGTTTAAATTTGATATGAAATATTTATGTTGAAAGTTTCTATGAAAGGTTTTGTGAATGGCATATTTGTTAAATAACGCACTTGAAAACCTTGAACTCGTTAGGACCTTGAAAAGGGTAAATAACCCAGTTAAGGGTAAGTGTGTGTGTAGCACTTTGGCGGTGGAAGGTTGGTTATTCCACGCGTGGTAGTACTGTAGGCCGAATGACATCGGTTGAGTGGATGATGCACTTTGAAATTAAGAGAATTGATTCGCAGTGGTTTATATTGAGGTTGGTGGTAACCTTTCTGGTTGGGGATCTTATTTTGGGGTTTTGGTCAATTTTCGTATGTGGGACCCTTTAGACATCGTATCAATAACTTTGGTTTGGTAAGGATGCTCGGCGAGTGAAACTCGGGTGTTGAGTCTGTTGTGACTCAAGGTTGATGGTATATCTAGGTGTCAACTTTTGAGCTTGAGGCCAAGCATCGCTAGTGTAATCGGAGGATTGTAATCCGATTTTAAAGGAATAATGATAATGGTTGTAGTAATCCTAAGATGCTCATATGTGATAAGAGGATTTAGGGAAATGACTTTCCTTGTGTGGTAAGAAAATATATCGATTGTATGATTGATAATTAGACACACCTTTGGGATTGTGTAATTGACGAGTCAATGATGACCGTTGGTGTTGAATCGATGGAATCTGCTGAGAGTGAATGCTAGTTCAGTAGCAGGATTATTTGGGGATTCTGAAGTTTTAGTTGATGTTGGTAGTGATTCAATGTTGACTTGGGTTGGAGAGAAAATTTAAAAACATGTGAATGTGGTATGATTGGGGAGTTCGAATCTGTCGTTGGGATAGTATGGATCATTTAAGGTTGGGAGACAACTTAAGTCTGATGGTCGAAGGCCATTCTAGTAAATTAGGTCTTCATTTGGATGCAAGTGTTTTATGCCTAAGCGGGGATTCGTTGTGATCGTTGTGAGTAACACCAAGAAGCCGCTGTGGGCAATGCTGAGGGAAATAAATTTGAACCGGGTTGAAACCGAGGGAATTTGGAAAGTGTTGGGCACGGTGGCCATTGGTTGCGTGAGGACTAGATTTCGAGGACGAAATCTCTTTAAGGTTGGGAGAATTGTAACACCCCTAAAATCCTAACTCAAATTGTAAATAGTCCATTTAGACTTATTGGAAGGACAAGGTGTTGCATTGGAAAGTGGGACGCGTGATGCTAATTGGATCTCTCGAGAAATTGGCCAAGTTTGGACTCGGTACAAACCCAGCGAGTATGACACCCGCGAGAGTGACACTGTCACTTTCGCCGTGTCACTTTCGCCAAGATTGTACCGAGAGTTTGGGGGGAATCCAGCGAATATGACACCCGTGAGAGTGACAGTGTCACTTTCACCGTGTCACTCTCGCCGTCGGGCTCCAGATCCTTTTAAACCCACGATTTCAACTCCCTTTCATTTGTTATTCAACCCATTTCTCTCTAAACTCTCCCAAACCAAACCCTAACCCTTTAAACCGATTTTGGAACCATTGAAGCCACAAATCTTGTGAATCAAAGCCTCCCTCCTATCTTTTAGCAAGATTTCTAGTTGGAGGTTGGAATCCTTCATCTTATTTCCATTTTAATGGGATTTCTACACTTTCTAGGGTTTTACCCAACCCTCACCTAAACCTTTTCCTTCCTTTGGATGAAATGAAGATTGAGGCTTACTTTGGTAACACTAGAAGTGTTTGGTTGGTGGATTCACTTGATGGTTGAGGTAATCTCCTTTTCTCTTCATTTTGGAAATTAGGGTTTTGATCTATTGGTGATTTTGGGTGTAATATGTTGGGGAAAATGATTCTAAGTGTTTGGGGATAAATATTTATGGTTGGAAACTTATGGATTTAGGTTTTGGAAGATTTGGACTTGAAGATTCGGATCTCTTCAAAGGAGCATACGTTTGGAAAAAAATCTAGATTTAGCTTAATCTAGCAAGGTGAGTTCAAGTTACTTTGCGAAAACTTTGTACATGCCAAAATGTTATTTTTCCAAGTAATTGTGTGTTTTACCTGAAAACTATCTATATTGGGTCATTTGATGGATTTTACCTTTTGAGGTATTAATTGTGGTAAATATTATAAGACACTACTTTTGGATATTTTGGAAAAAAATGATAATAAATCATACATGAAATGAGTTGTTGATTTATGTGATAATTGGAGTCTATTTATTATATAAATGCATTGAGGATGTTTTGGAAATATACATATAGTACATCATGAGATGTTTTGAAAACGTAAAAGCGTGAGTCCTTGGAAATGAGGGTTTACCCGATCCAAAGTTTTATTTCGGGTTTTCATGGGATTGAAGTATTTACCGGCAAACGGTGTGTGTTGTTATATTTGATGTCATTTTATGTAAAGCCCATTTTCCGGTATATTCTATTTCTCTTAAATAAATCCTTTACCACTGTTATTATAGACCTTCGTTTTATTTATCGGAATTAACGAGATTGACCAAATACGTAATACGTTTTAAATCTTTTTAATTTGTGCCAAGTGTGGAAGTTTGAAGGGCTATTTTTGGCTTTTAGGTAAACCAACCTTGGGTTTCGGCCCATGCAAGCAAAAGAGCCGAACCCCCTCCCCCTTATGTCTCGTTTCTTTTTTTTCTTCTTCTTCACGGAATGTCCATCCTCACCATCAAACCCTAATCGCCCTTCCTCTTTTTTTTTGAGCTCGGCTGTGAAGAATAGCGAGAACAGAGTGAGATAGGATCAGAAACGAGAGAGAGAGAGAAAGGTGGAGAAGAACCGGGAGAAGGAAGGAAGAGAGAGGAGCTGTCGGAGGTGAACCGCTGCAGCCGTTGAAGAACGCCGTCTGTCGCCGCCGTCCGCTGTCGAAGTCGAGAGAGGGAAGAAGGACGGGTGTGTACTCGGGGTAGCGACGCAAGGTAACTCTCCGCTCTTCTCCTTTACTTTTCGTTTTTCCGGCGAGACCACCACCGCCGCACGCCGCCGCCGCTACGGTGGCTGTGGGTGGAGGGCGGTGGCTGTGGGTGTGTGTGTGTGTGAGCAGCCCGCATAGGTCGACCGAGAGAGGAAGGAGCAGTGGTGTGAGTCGGAGGCGGGTATACGCGAATGGGTGTGCGTGTGTGACCGTCGTCGGGGGAAAACACCGCCGCTGCCGCCGCCGTGCTCCACTGCCGGGAGTGGCAGTGGGTGACACTCGTGGCGGAACCCTAAACACACCAGGCCTGAACTCTAAATCATTGTAGCGTAAATCCAAAACCGTTTAGCCATATCGCAAAAATCGTTTTATCATTTTATGTGATTTTTCAGCATGCTGTCCAGTTTTTCTTTCGTGCATAACGTTTTACTCGTAACTCGTTTTAATTGGTGCCCAGAGTTCCCAAATCGAGGTGGGAAGGTTTTTCGTGTTTTGCCAAAAGTCCGATTAAGCCCGTAGCTAGGCTGTATTGGGCTGTTTGTGCAGGCTGGACCGAAAACTGACAGCTTTGGTAGTCGTTCGTAGTTAATTTCTAATAAATTGTAGAAAAATCGTTGGGAGGCGTATAATATGTCCTTGAAACCCTATTTCAGAGTACTCTCTAATCATGTAATAATATTGGGAATTTTCTGGGTTTAAAGGGAGTTGAACAGGTCCCGAACAGACCTGTTTGGAGAGAACGGAAAATAGTTTTAGTGACGGTTTAAGCGTGTGTAGTGTTGTAGGGTCCGGGTCTCGTATTGACAAGTTTTAACATGCGTTTAGGTGCTGGGAAGTGACCGTAATTGTGAAGCTTGAATTGTATTGTTAAGCTAGGCGCGCATTCGAGGTGAATTCTCTCACTATACTTAATATCGGTTGTTTTATCATTGCTGTAGCACGTGTGTGGTAGCTTTATGTGATTTTGTTGTGAACTAGATAGTGGGGTGTCTAGTTGAGATTATGATGTCATGCTAACTCGGTGGGACCGAGGAATCCGGCGGGGCCGGGGATTTTATACGCGGGTGGCGTAGAGACTCGGTGGGACCGGGGATCCGGCGGGGCCGGAGGTTTTATCATGTGGTCGGTGGGACCGACTTGTGCCTTTTAGGTGGGTGGGTGTGGATATACATGTTTATGATTTGTTCGTAGACCTGTATGATCGTTTATGTGTCACTATCTGTTTTAGGGGTAGTGTGGAATAACTGTGTTATTTATGGTGTTTGAATTCACTAAGCTTCGTGCTTACCCTTTCCCAATAAACTGTGGTTTCAGGTACGGACGGGTACACACTGGCGCGCGAGGAGAGCTGGTTGCTTTATGGTTTTTAATAATTAAACGTTTATTCCGCTGGTTTTTATTATGAAGATATTATTTATGAGTTTGCAAACGAAACGTTGGGATCATTTAATGAGTTGTTATAAATGAAATGATTATTTAAAAATTTAAATTTGCTTGTAATTTTTGGGACGTTACAACTTGGTATCAGAGCACAGCTTGAGTGAATCAAACGCACCTCGGTGTGTTTGGTCTCAAGTTGCGGCTGGGAAAATTTTCAAATTCTTTATTAAACCTGTTTGGGAATAAAAGAAAAGGATAAAAACACGTTCGAGGAACAGTGATCGAGGGCGCAGTGTGTACAGTCAGCCGGAGCCAAAGGGAAAGGTAAAATGCTTAGTGTTTTATTGCTTTCTAGATCATAGAGTATGCATGCTAGATTGCCTGTTGTTGACACTATGCGGTATGTTGGACTGCTTGCTATTAGGAATTTATGTTAATTATGATAGGTTACTAAGTGGATACCCTTTAGGTTGTATGCAGTAAGAGACTTATAGCCTTAGAATATTCGATTTAGTTCTATTGCGCAGCTCTTGTTTGAGTCCAACCGTTCTAGGACAGAATCTTGTATTCGAATGTCTATTTGTTTTGCACTGCATGTAATCGGGTATTCGCGAGGCCACTCTTTATGATTAGTGGGGATTCGGTAGTAGCAAGGGTAGTGGTTGGGATGGAATTCCTAGGGAGCTAGGAAGAGTGAGTATATATGCCGGTGCGGGCATATGTGTGTAGTTGCGGCGAGAAGCTACTTGGACCCCTCGGGATGGGACTCGGAACGAGCGATGATAGGTGTGGAAGGTAGTAGTAGAGCTCCTACTACCGGAAGCACAGGATCAGTGCTCGAGTCGGGAAAGTCGCGAGGAATCCAAGGAGCTGAGCGTGAGTGTTGTTGGTGTGAGTTATTAGGTACTAATAACTCGTTGTATTTTCTTCTCTCTAGAATGGCCATCACAAGGAGGAACAACGATGTTGAACCGAATGCTAGTATTGAACTCACTATTGAGCAGATGTGTGAGTTGATCGCGGATGAAGTAAAGCATGCTATTAGGGAGGCAATCCCCGAGATTATTACCGCCGTTCGTGATGAGGTAGTAATGATGTTGGAGACTGCTCGGGGACAAGGACTCGAGTTAGAGGGACATACTAAGAAGAGGAAAATGGCGCAGACCGTTGCATCAGAATCGGCAGTTCCAAAGAGAACGAGGTTCTCGGACTCGCTCTTGAACCAAAGGAGCGGTGGGTTTAAGACCAAGGATGGTAGCGGAAGGAGAAATGACAAATGCTTCCAGTGTGGCCAGGTGGGGCACTACGGTCGCGACTGCAGTGAACCACAAAGGGTCTGTTTTAACTGCAACCAGATGGGTCACGTGAAGGCCAGCTGCCCGAATCCGAGGGCTACTGATGGGGATGAGGCACAGGCCACGCTCAAAACGGTGACAGGTACGTTCTTAGTTAACTCGATGTCCACTGTGGCAATGTTTGATAGCGGGGCTACCCATTATTTCGTGCCTCACACTTTTAGTGAGCGTTTGGGCCGTAGTATGGGACGGTTAGGCTGTCCACTTGTGCGTGAGGTTGCTGATGTAATGTTTGTTTTAAGTAGACCATTTCGGGTCAAGAGGGAGGATTGTGCTAGAATCATAGGCTTTTGAGCCGACTTTGTTTTGAGAAAAAGCCGTAAGATGATTTGACGTGAATTCCAACTTTCCCTAAGAGGTTTAAATGTTCGGATGACGTTAGTGGATCGGAGAGATTTGGAGGAGTAGGAGTCGAGACGTAGAATACCGACTAAGTCATGCACAAAGTTGATTTTGAAAATAAAATTGCATTAACTAATTCTTGTGTTTTCAATCCTTATATGGATTGTGTTTTAGAATTTTGAGAAATGTTTAGCACACCCACAAGATTTCGAATTGTGGTTTTGAAGGTGCATGAAACCGTTTTATCACGGGAGTGCAAACTTTGTTAGAATTTGTCTCTTTTCGTTATTTTTTTTCCAACGGTTCTTTCGGGTAAGATGATATACGTGTTTTGTGGTGTTTAAAATGTTGGGCAAGTGACTACGGCTTGTGACTTTAACATTGGAACTCCTCCACATATGTTAGAGTTGAGACGGAAAGTTACATTCCACGATGTCTGTATAAAGCTTTTCGAATGATTTCGTTAAAATAAGTTTTGTTTTACGGCGTGTTGAGTCGTGTGAGTTTAATTTCACGAGGTGCATATCTTATTTGTTTATGTGACCATTTGGGGAAATCTTGGAAATCAATTTAAAGAACCCCATCTTTTGAGATTTTATGAGGTTTTAGTCGATATTTTCAAATGATGAAAACAGGTTGGTTTTTATTTTTAAGTTTGAAACTTACACGAAACAGTTGTGTTTTAACAAAAGTATATTTGTAAACCGTTTCATCGTTTTGTATGACTAGTCGACGCGCATAAGATTTGTTTGTGAACCCTGTGCCACGACATTTTATGTTGAAAAAAAAAAAGAAATTTTGGGGTCAAATGTCGTGGAACTGATTTTGAATTTATGTGCACGCTCTTGTCGCACCCGGTGTAAGGTCGAGTGGTTACTTTAAATACATGTCATTAGTCAATGCATACTAGGACCGTGAAGGTTCATTTTCAAAGAAATTATTTATTTCGCTTTACGTTTTGTGAGTAAACTAAGCTACAATGAAATGATTTTCAACATGATTTTCATATGTGGGACGAGTGTGTTCATTTTTGCGTAACTACCAACCTGGTAATAGTAGTTTTATTGCTTACGGTCTTTTTGAAATGAAAAATCTTGACGTTGAAAATATTTTGTAAATGATTTCGTAAACCATATGGGAAGTGCGTTTATAAGTGTTATGTGTCATTTTGAGAATTTTAGGGGTGTGAGTCCTTTTTGGAAAACTCTTTTGTTTAACCCGTGTTGAGTTTGGGACTAATGTTGATTTTAGAGTATTGCTTGCTTAGACTTTATTTAAACGCGTTTTTGACCGACTTATGGGTCTAGCAAGCGTGGAGCATTTTACTCGGTTTTGACTTGGAGTTAGTCATGGGCTAATTGCCCGGTTTTAATGACTCGAGGTGGAGTCTTGTTGATGAATTGTTTTGTCGCACCGTTTGGCATTCATTGCACGTCGAGTATTTACACGTTTGGGTGAGGGAGACAATCCGGGATAGGCACTTGTGGGTAGGCTGTTTTGCTTTGGATCCTTAGGCACGTTAGCCAGTCGCTGGTAGTGGTCGGTTGGGTATCTCGGGGTGAGGCCCCGGTGTTCAGGTGTTATAGCCTAGGCTTTCTAGTAGGTGCTAGGAGGATATAGTTGTGGGCACTTACCTGAGAGGTAATTCCGATGTGAGGGGCCCTGAGGCGTTACCTGAGAGGTAGGCGTCAGGGTGTATCCTCGGTTCAGATAAATTATCTTTGTAGAGCGAGTGTGGGGGATACGTCGACGGTGGGAGGTTGGGTATTCCACGCGTGTTGGTAATATAGGCCGGGTAGTATCGGTTAAGGGAATGACCTACGTGTGTGTTAGTTGACTTGATTGTGGGGGATATTGTTAGTCCCAGATGGCTATAACAAGTATTGTAGAAGGGGGGGGGGTTGAATACAATACTCAAAATTTTCACAATTTTAATTCTTTTATTGAAAATCTTTCAACAAGAATTACACATAGAAAACTTAAGACTGTTGCGGAAAAGAACAGATAAACTATTCTAACAATCTTACACAAAGTATACAACAAAATAACTAAGAACACTTAGAACAAAGCTATAAAGTTTTTCAAGCAAACTGGAAATTCTTGCACTTAGAGAATTCTTCCAGTTTGCGTAGAATATCAAGAGCTCACAGTAATCTTCAAAGTCTCTCAAGATGTGTGTATTTCAGTATGGAGAGCTCTTCCTTTTATAGTGACAAGGAGTGTGCAAGCATTGAATGCTTGAGACACTTGTCATCTTCACACTTGCTGAGGATGTTGACTTCTGGAAAGTTGTGAAGTCCTTGTCACCTTTTACTAGGTGCAGACAGAGTAGCTTGAGCAGATAACAGGGACCTTAGCTGAAAATGGATAATAAGACAGAAGGTCACTTTATCCATGTAGAAAATATCTTCTCAATTTGTCTTCTTATGTCTCTCAGTTTTGTCTTCTTTTGCTTCTCAAAATCTCTTTCAACAAATGCACCACCGAAGAAAGGTTGTAAGATTTCTTCCAAGACAAAATGAATTTGCTTCTCATTTTGTCTTATTATGTCTCTCACTTTTGTCTCCTTTTGCTTCTCAGATTTTCTTTCAAGAAAAGCACCACCGATGGAAACTTGAGATATGTGACACATCTTTGGAGAAAACATCTTTGAAGCTTCTTTGAGGTCCCACCGAAATGTCATTTGGGATATGTGACACATCTTTGAGATATGTGACATCATCTTTGAGATATATGACATCATCTTTGGGAAAAGCTTCTTTGAGACTAGGCCGAAATAGAGAGAAGTTTCGGTGGAAATACCACCGAAATTGTGAGAACAATTTCGGTGAACAATGACTTGTATGTTTGAGAAAAGATCTTTCACTTCCACAATGAGAGAATCTTTAATCTTGACTTTGGTTGATCTTTGACTTCACCAAACATTTGATATCTTGTACAAGCCATTACAAAGAACCATGCATCCAAAATTTCTCTAAGTATAAAATGTTTTTCAAAGTATAAAAGGAGATCATGAGGTCATCTTCAAATCTTGATGACCCAACAATCTCCCCCTATTTGATGATGACATCCATACTTAGAAAAACATGAGTAAGACAGTGAATAATGCAAGTTGACCCTTCTTTACTCTTTTGGGTTCTTTTTCACACAGTCCATTTTTTTTTTTTTTTTTTTTTGTGTGTGTGTATGTATATATGATATTTACATATAAGAAAAAAAAAATAAAAAGGTATAGTTGTACAAATAATCGAAAGGAAAAGGAAAGAAGTATAAACAGTATAAACAGAATGAATATTACTTGCATTTTTGGAGGGGCGAGTTGAAACTTGTGTCTGGCTTGAGGATTCTTCATTTTGATCAGCAGCCTTAGGATACTTCTGCCCAACTGTTGCATCTTGGCATCTTTTCATGTTTAGCATCAGCATCCTTTGTCTTTGTTTTGCTCCCCCTCAGTTAGATCAGACGGTCTTTGTGTTTCTCCCCCTCAGTTAGATCCGCCCGGACTGAAGTGCTCCCCCTTGACCGGTCCGTCGATTTCCTCATTTTTTCAAGTTGGTCGCTGTATATGAGTACTGAGGGTTTATGTTCCTCATTTTTTTTTTTTTTTTTTTACTACCTTTCCACCGAAAATTGAGGAGAATCCACCGAAAATAGGCTATTTTCGGTGGGATTTTCGGTGGAAAACCGGTAGGTTTTTTTTTTTTTTTTTTTTTTTTTTTTTTTACCTTTCCACCGAAAATTGAGCAAAATCCACCGAAAATAGGCTATTTTCGGTGGGATTTTCGGTGGAAAATCGGTAGGATTTTTTTTTTTTTTTTACCTTTCCACCGAAAATTGAGCAAAATCCACCGAAAATAGGCTATTTTCGGTGGGATTTTCGGTGGAAAATCGGTAGGATTTTTTTTTTTTTTTTTTTTTTTACTACCTTTCCACCGAAAATTGAGGAGAATCCACCGAAAATAGGCTATTTTCGGTGGGATTTTCGGTGGAAAATCGGTAGGTTTTTTTTTTTTTTTTTTTTTTTTTTTTACTACCTTTCCACCGAAAATTGAGGAGAATCCACCGAAAATAGGCTATTTTCGGTGGGATTTTCGGTGGAAAATCGGTAGGTTTTTTTTTTTTTTTTTTTTTTTTTTTTTACTTTTCCACCGAAAATGAAGGAGAATCCACCGAAAATTGGCTATTTTCGGTAGGATTTTCGGTGGAAAATCAGTAGTAAAACTTCTAAGACATTATGGAGAAAATCTTCAAAGTGAAGAAAAGATTGAAATTTCATCTTCCAATTTGATGACCCAAAAAGATTGAGTTTGAGGATTTGGGGTGACATCTGTAGAAGAGTTTGTAGTGGGTGGATTGGTGGAGGGATTTGAGGTGGTGGATCGGTGGAGAGATTTGAGGTGGTGGATCGGTGGAGATTCGGTGTGGAATCGGTGTGGGTCGGTGTAGACTCGGTGGTGGATCGGTGTGAGGATTCCACCGAGGAGTTTGAAGGATTGTACCGAATTTAGAAGGGTTTCACCACCGAATTTGAAGAGTTCCACCGAATTTGAGGGGTACCACCGATCAAGGAGGCAAAACATATGATGGGAAGTAAAGTATGGTGGGATATGGTTTTGGTTTGGTGGTTAAGGAAAATTTCGGTGGTGAGGTTTAGAAAAGAAATGGAATTTTAAGAGATTGGAGATGGTGATGTCATGAGAATGACATCAACATGCTTATGATGTCATGAGAGTAAAGAATTCTAAGGTTTTGTCAACTTTCTCACTTGTTCACATAGATCCATCTGCCCAGCTCAAAATCTGCAATCACAAAGAATTTAATTTCCAGGTACCCATTTTGAAGGTGGGTCCTTTTGGGTTAGAAGAAAAAGAATGAAAAGAATTTATATCACTCAGAATAATTCTTTATTTCACACAGTCTTTGGCAAAATGAGAAATATCACCACAGATATAGCATTTTCTATAAAGAGAGTTCCTTTTAGAAACTTGACATTTTTCCTAACTTTTGCTCAAAGATTTTGAAGAGATAACAAAGAATGGGGGTGCATCACATAGAATTCATATTTCAAAAATTGGGAGTACATAAATCCTTTCGTTTGAATTGGACATTTTGAAACTCACAGATTTAAGAAGAAAATCGGTATGAGAAGTCATAAAGTTATTTTTGGAAAAATTTTGGAGGATTTCTTTTTAAGAAAGAAACAACACCCAGAGACTAGCCAAATAAAATTTCCAAAATTTATGTTTTCAGATGTGATGGCAGAAATTATGGACACATAGCAAAAGAGTTTGAAATAAGGGAATTCATAAAAGATAGATAACACATAGTATGTACCTGTGAAGAGTAGAAGAAGCACTTAGCTGATACAAGAGCAGTTGAGGAGTCATTCGCTTTCAGATGTGGGTTCATCTGCTAAATCATAAGATTTAGCAGGCAGACCCTTTCCTCTTCTGATAAGTCTTTCATTTCTTTCCTTTTCTCTCTTGTATTTTTCCTTGTATCTTTCAGCCCGGTCAAAATTTGCAGAAGAGAGGTGTTGGCTGAACTTTTGGGAATCATATTTGGATCTTTCCGATTTTGAGGAAAATCGGCCTGAGGAAGCAGTTCTGGGTCTTTCAAACTGTTTACTCTTACACTCAGAAGCAAAATGACCCTTTTTACCACAGTTAAAACATTCCTCATTAGATTTATCCAAAGGAGAGTGTTTGGAGAGAGAAGAGGATGAATTTCTATCAAACTTAGATTTTCCAGAAGAGAGATGAGATTTGGATTTAGAGTGCCCATCCAACATGGCCATTTCATCAGATAATTTATCAGCTGAAGTTTCCTCACATTCATCCTTAGCATCACTAAGATATGCTTCTGAATGATCATTGGGATCTTCTTGACTATTATGGTCAGAGTCAGATGGGTAGGTGATTTTTGGAAAACACTTAGTCTTTTTGGAAGAGTCACTCAGGAGAGCTAGAGAAGAGTTCTTTATAAACTTTTGCAGTTTCGTCTGCTCATAGTTGAAAAGAGTACCATAAAGAACAGTAAGAGGCATATGATCAAGATCCTTGGTTGTCTTTATACAAGTACAGATATTTTCCCAAAAATCGGGAAGACAGTCCATAAATTTGCACAGGACTTCCTCATTGTCATACACTCTACCTAACAGCTTTAAGTCATTAAGAAGACTGTTAAAGCGATTATAGTAGTTGGAGAGAGATTCTCCTTTCTCATAAGAAAAGAGTTCATAATTTCTAACAAGAGCAATCTTTCTGCTCTTTTTGACTTCATTTGTACCTTCATACAAAACACACAGAGTGGACCACATCTCTTTGGCAGTAGAGAGATTTACCAGAGAATGGTACACTTCATCAGGAAGAGAGAGAGCAATGATAGTTCTAACTTTAGAATCAAGAGACACAAGTCGTTTTTCCTCATCAGTATATTTCTTAGGATTTTTAAGAATGTAACGACCAGTAGCAGCAGATTTTTCTTCATCAGACGAATCATCAGAATTATCTTTTTCCATGGTTTCTTTACCAGGCCTCTGCGTTTCATAGCGAGCCCAAACTCTGGGGATAAAGGGTCCCTCTTGGAGAATGGTTGGATATCTAGTATCCACTCCTTCCATGAACAGCATCATGCGGCTTTTCCACAAAGAGAAGTTGTTAGCATTGAACTTAGGAGGTTTTGAAATGGACCCATTTTCAGAAAAGTTATTTTGAAAAGAGTTTTCAATAGTTGAAGAAGAGGAGGCAGCCATCGCAGATCAAGTTTATGGAATTAAACTTTCTGCTCTGATACCACTTGTTAGTCCCAGATGGCTATAACAAGTATTGTAGAAGGGGGGGGGGGGGTTGAATACAATACTCAAAATTTTCACAATTTTAATTCTTTTATTGAAAATCTTTCAACAAGAATTACACATAGAAAACTTAAGACTGTTGCGGAAAAGAACAGATAAACTATTCTAACAATCTTACACAAAGTATACAACAAAATAACTAAGAACACTTAGAACAAAGCTATAAAGTTTTTCAAGCAAACTGGAAATTCTTGCACTTAGAGAATTCTTCCAGTTTGCGTAGAATATCAAGAGCTCACAGTAATCTTCAAAGTCTCTCAAGATGTGTGTATTTCAGTATGGAGAGCTCTTCCTTTTATAGTGACAAGGAGTGTGCAAGCATTGAATGCTTGAGACACTTGTCATCTTCACACTTGCTGAGGATGTTGACTTCTGGAAAGTTGTGAAGTCCTTGTCACCTTTTACTAGGTGCAGACAGAGTAGCTTGAGCAGATAACAGGGACCTTAGCTGAAAATGGATAATAAGACAGAAGGTCACTTTATCCATGTAGAAAATATCTTCTCAATTTGTCTTCTTATGTCTCTCAATTTTGTCTTCTTTTGCTTCTCAAAATCTCTTTCAACAAATGCACCACCGAAGAAAGGTTGTAAGATTTCTTCCAAGACAAAATGAATTTGCTTCTCATTTTGTCTTATTATGTCTCTCACTTTTGTCTCCTTTTGCTTCTCAGATTTTCTTTCAAGAAAAGCACCACCGATGGAAACTTGAGATATGTGACACATCTTTGGAGAAAACATCTTTGAAGCTTCTTTGAGGTCCCACCGAAATGTCATTTGGGATATGTGACACATCTTTGAGATATGTGACATCATCTTTGAGATATATGACATCATCTTTGGGAAAAGCTTCTTTGAGACTAGGCCGAAATAGAGAGAAGTTTCGGTGGAAATACCACCGAAATTGTGAGAACAATTTCGGTGAACAATGACTTGTATGTTTGAGAAAAGATCTTTCACTTCCACAATGAGAGAATCTTTAATCTTGACTTTGGTTGATCTTTGACTTCACCAAACATTTGATATCTTGTACAAGCCATTACAAAGAACCATGCATCCAAAATTTCTCTAAGTATAAAATGTTTTTCAAAGTATAAAAGGAGATCATGAGGTCATCTTCAAATCTTGATGACCCAACAGATATCTATTTGTGTTAGTGTCTAGGATAATACCACGCTTATGTGATTAATTGTAATCGGTTGGACCGATGTTCGGCGGGTGGCCGATGTTTGTTATTGTAATCGGTTGGACCGATGTTCGGCGGGTGGCCGATGTTTGTTATTGTAATCGGTTGGACCGATGTTCGGCGGGTGGCCGATGTTTGTTATTGTAATCGGTTGGACCGATGTTCGGCGGGTGGCCGATGTTTGTTATTGTAATCGGTTGGACCGATGTTCGGCGGGTGGCCGATGTTTGTTATTGTAATCGGTTGGACCGATGTTCGGTGGGTGGCCGATGTTTGTTATTGTAATCGGTTGGACCGATGTTCGGCAGGGGGTCGATGTTTTGTTAATATAATTTATTGAAAATCTTTGGAGTCTATTAGAATTCGTGGAAGTTAATCGACAGTTAAGGGTAGGAATGATCGTAGTCGAGTATATCCTGTAGGGTATACTGTGAGCAGCTTTAGAATGGTTAAAGCTTGAAAGTGGATTGAGTTTGGGATATCATCAAATGCGAGAGAATTATTAAGAGCTGTTTGCGGACGTAGACTTCGGGGACGAAGTCTAATTCAAGTGGGGGAGAGTTGTAAAGCCCATTTTCCGGTATATTCTATTTCTCTTAAATAAATCCTTTACCACTGTTATTATAGACCTTCGTTTTATTTATCGGAATTAACGAGATTGACCAAATACGTAATACGTTTTAAATCTTTTTAATTTGTGCCAATTGTGGAAGTTTGAAGGGCTATTTTTGGCTTTTAGGTAAACCAACCTTGGGTTTCGGCCCATGCAAGCAAAAGAGCCGAACCCCCTCCCCCTTATGTCTCGTTTCTTTTTTTTTCTTCTTCTTCACGGAATGTCCATCCTCACCATCAAACCCTAATCGCCCTTCCTCTTTTTTTTTTGAGTTCGGCTGTGAAGAATAGCGAGAAGAGAGTGAGATAGGATCAGAAACGAGAGAGAGAGAAAGGTGGAGAAGAACCGGGAGAAGGAAGGAAGAGAGAGGAGCTGCCGGAGGTGAACCGCTGCAGCCGCTGAAGAACGCCGTCTGTCGCCGCCGTCCGCTGTCGAAGTCGAGAGAGGGAAGAAGGACGGGTGTGTACTCGGGGTAGCGACGCAAGGTAACTCTCCGCTCTTCTCCTTTACTTTTCGTTTTTCCGACGAGACCACCACCGCCGCACGCCGCCGCTACGGTGGCTGTGGGTGGAGGGCGGTGGCTGTGGGTGTGTGTGTGTGTGAGCAGCCCGCATAGGTCGACCGAGAGAGGAAGGAGCAGTGGTGTGAGTCAGAGGCGGGTATACGCGAATGGGTGTGCGTGTGTGACCGTCGTCGGGGGAAAACACCGCCGCTGCCGCCGCCGTGCTCCACTGCCGGGAGTGGCAGTGGGTGACACTCGTGGCGGAACCCTAAACACACCAGGCCTGAACTCTAAATCATCGTAGCGTAAATCCCAAACCGTTTAGCCATATCGCAAAAATCGTTTTATCATTTTATGTGATTTTTCAGCATGCTGTCCAGTTTTTCTTTCGTGCATAACTTTTTACTCGTAACTCGTTTTAAGGTGAAATTGGTGCCCAGAGTTCCCAAATCGAGTTGGGAAGGTTTTTCGTGTTTTGCCGAAAGTCCGATTAAGCCCGTAGCTAGGCTGTATTGGGCTGTTTGTGCAGGCTGGACCGAAAACTGACAGCTTTGGTAGTCGTTCGTAGTTAATTTCTAATAAATTGTAGAAAAATCGTTGGGAGGCGTATAATATGTCCTTGAAACCCTATTTCAGAGAACTCTCTAATCATGTAATAATATTGGGAATTTTCTGGGTTTAAAGGGGGTCGAAACAGGTCCCGAACAGACCTGTTTGGCGAGAACGGAAAATAGTTTTAGTGACGGTTTAAGCGTGTGTCGTGTTGTAGGGTCCGGGTCTCGTATTGACACGTTTTAACATGCGTTTAGGTGCTGGGAAGTGACCGTAATTGTGAAGCTTGAATTGTATTGTTAAGCTAGGCGCGCATTCGAGGTGAGTTCTCTCACTATACTTAATATCGGTTGTTTTATCATTGCTGTAGCACGTGTGTGGTAGCTTTATGTGATTTTGTTGTGAACTAGATAGTGGGGTGTCTAGTTGAGATTATGATGTCATGCTAACTCGGTGGGACCGAGGAATCCGGCGGGGCCGGGGATTTTATACGCGGGTGGCGTAGAGACTCGGTGGGACCGGGGATCCGGCGGGGCCGGAGGTTTTATCATGTGGTCGGTGGGACCGACTTGTGCCTTTTAGGTGGGTGGGTGTGGATATACATGTTTATGATTTGTTCATAGACCTGTATGATCGTTTATGTGTCACTATCTGTTTTAGGGGTAGTATGGAATAACTGTGTTATTTATGGTGTTTGAATTCACTAAGCTTCGTGCTTACCCTTTCCCAATAAACTGTGGTTTCAGGTACGGGCGGCTCCAAGGCGTGACGAGTACACACTGGCGCGCGAGGAGAGCTGGTTGCTTTATGGTTTTTAATAATTAAACGTTTATTCCGCTGGTTTTTATTATGAAGATATTATTTATGAGTTTGCAAACGAAACGTTGGGATCATTTAATGAGTTGTTATAAATGAAATGATTATTTAAAAATTTAAATTTGCTTGTAATTTTTGGGACGTTACATTTTATAACTTTCATGAACTACCTTTTTGAAGTTAGTTGAGCTTGTGGTTCGGTATTGAATTTTATTAAGTATTGGGGACATTTGTCCAGTTTTGGTAACTCAAGGTTGAGTTTTGTTAACGAATTATGTTATTGGGGGAATTGCATGTTTTGAATGCATTTATTAATTCACTTGGGGACTTATAATATTTAGACCTTGTTAGCCATGGATCCATAGGCATTTGAGTTTCCCCTTAGTCTCGCGGGCAAGAGGTCGGAATTGATGGAGCTCAGTTTACGAGACGTTAGTTTATTTTGTGCCACGGAATAGGCATCGGGTTCCATGATAAGTAAGGCGTGGACTTAGATGGTCGGGCGTCGTCTCATAGGAAGTAAGGTGTAATTCCATATATGTGCTTAGCACGGGATAGGCATCGGGATCCATGATAAGTAAGGCGTGGACCTAGATGGTCGGGCGTCGTCTCATGGGCAGTAAGGTGTAATCCCTAATGTGTTGTTGTGGATTTGGTGACCCAATGTATAGACCTGGAGTGGTTGAAGTTGGTGGCATCCTAGTCTCGTGAGCAATAGATCTGGAGTGATTGAGCTCAGTTTTACGAGAGTAATCCACGTGGGTGTTTTTATTACATAGTAAGTGACCCACTTTGATGTTCCGTCACTTGCGATGTATACGGGTCTCCACCGTCACCGAAAGGTGTTGTTTTGGGTATTTGTTACTACTTATGTTTTCGGTGACGTGTTCTATTTATATGGATTGTTTTCCATAGTACGTAAGTTGTGGTTTATATCTCATCCGTGTATGATGTTTTGGGTATTTGTGTTACTTCCACCTTCGACGGATACGGGTCTTCCCCGTTTATGGTATTTGATCTTTATAACCTTTTACTGGTGCATTAGTAACGCTTCGTATTGTGTCTTTAATAAAGAGTTATATTTAATGGATGGTTCCATGTTTTACGGGTTGAGTATGTATTGTCAACCGTATTTAAAGGTTTTGCCTAATCTAAACTTATTCACGTATTTGAGTGAGTTGGAAATGTAATTTATTTTGGAAAACGCATCACACATTTCGGGTATGGTTTCCATGGATTTGAGTGTGTTGGAAAACGAGTCGTTTATGCCGTTTGGGAAATCTTTCTTTGGAAATGATAGTCTTTGTCGCAAGCTTTCATTTAAAGATTTATTTAAATCATGACTATAACTACTAACCTTCGATTTATGATTTTATATAGTCATGATAAAATGCTTGAACTCACTAGGCGTAAGCCTAACCCTTTTTATTTGTCGGCATGTGCAACAGGCTCAGGTTGGGGTGACTCTAGCTACATTGTGAAGTGGCGAGTGCTAGTAGAGTGCACGAGAGGTGACTTGTTTAGTGAAGTATTCCGCATTTGATTGGACTAGCAACTTGTGTTGTGTTAAGTGACGCCCGTTTTAAGTTATTAACTGTAGAAATTATGATGTTTTAATTCCGAGGTATTTTGATGAAGGGATTGTAGAAAAGATTTATCTACTTTGGTTATTTTATTGAATTTTAAAGTTAGTTGTTCGTTCCAAATTTGAGGGTGTTACAACTAACATGGCAACAGAACGGTAAATGGGCTGAAAATAACAAATCTTTTTCTTCTGTGACAGTGAAACCTGCAGAAGTTCACCACAGAAGGGGTCCACAGAAGGCTTCTCTCAACAGAGGATTTTGCAAATAACAATCTAGCCTACATAGGTCTTCTTGTAATAGGAAGTCAAATGTTAGGATAGAATGTGCTCCCATTTAAAGTTTTCAATGAAGAGCTCAAGCAAATCTCTTCGCACATTCATTATTGTCATTGTTTTGATCTCATGCATCGATTAAATCAACACTTCTCAAGTCCACACTGTTTCCTCTCTGCACCCAAAAAGAATACTAAATTCAAGGGTAAGAAGAAACAAAATGGTTCTTCAAAAGAAGCTAAAACCAAACCCAAGAATGCTAAGGCAAACTTGAAGACCCCTAACAAAGTTGGACCCATTTGGATATGGGTACCTAAAACTCTCTGATTGTCTTGCAGAAGCAGTATGTGCCAATCTGGTATCTTGACTCCGGATGCTCGCGGCACATGACTGGCGACCAAGGTATACTATCCTCCTACAAAGATAAACTCGATGGAGGATCTGTGGCCTTTGGTGACAACAAGAAGGGGTATATAAAAGGCTACGGAGCCATCAAGAAGGAAAACATAACCGTATGCAAAGTTGCGTATGTGGATGGCCTTAAGCACAATCTTCTCAGTGTTAGCCAACTCTGCGATACGGGTTTCGACGTAATGTTCAAAAGAACCTCCTGCTCTCTACAAGGTGAGGACACAGAAGTCGAACTTCTGCGAGCCGAACGAAGAGGCGATCTTTACCTCATGAACTTATGTGCCAAGAACAAGGAAGACAAGCTCTGCCTTGTTGCCAGTAAAAGCGAAGAAGCCTGGTTATGGCATAACAGGTTCTCCCACCTAAACTTTCATACTCTAGATAAGATTGTTAAACTTGATCTAGTCAAAGGTCTGCCAAATGTTAAATTTAATAAAGATCATTTGTGCTCTGCTTGCGAAATGGGAAAACTCAAAAGAGCTTCCCATAAAGGCAAGACTGATGTATCTTGCCCTAGGCCTCTGTACATGCTTCATGTTGACCTCTGCGGTCCAATCGCTACTCAAAGCCTAGGTGGCAAGAAATATATACTTGTGTTGATCGATGAATATTCAAGATTTACATGGGTTGAATTTGTCAGAAAGAAATCAGATGTTCCAAACATTCTGATAAATTTAATGAAAAGAATCCAAGTTCTGTATAAGTGCAGGATTCAGAAACTAAGAAGCGACAATGGCACAGAATTCAAAAACTCTGTCATTAAAGTCTATCTTACAGAAGAAGGCATATCACAGAACTTCTCTGCTGCACGCACCCCACAACAGAATGGCGTAGTTGAACGAAAGAACAACACACTTGTGGAGGCTGCAAGAACTATGCTGACAGCATCGGGATTACCAATGTCTTTTTGGGCAGAAGCAGTATCAACCGCTTGCTACACCCAAAATCGATCAACCATAGTAAAGAGGCACATCAAGACACCGTATCATTTGATCAACAAAAGGCGACCAAACATCAAGTTCTTTCATGTATTTGGATGCAAGTGCTTTGTCTTAAATGATAGAGAAGCAAGAGGAAAGTTTGAGGTAAAAGATGATGAAGGAAAGTTCATTGGGTACTCTGCCACCTCTAAGGCCTACAGAGTTTATCTTCTGCGGTCACGAACCATTGTAGAAAGCATCAATGTGTCTTTTGACGATTCCTTTCAAAAGACTTCTGAACAAGTCAGTTCAGAACTCGGTCTAAAGAAGGAATCCTCTGGCATCTCAAAAACAAGAGAAGCGGACCTAAATCTGCTATTTGAAGAGATGTTCCACGACGATATTGATCCCTCTGCTGGAGCCGTCAGAGCCTCTGGAGAAACATCTTCTAACAACCAGACTGAGTCAGGTATATCTCTAACTGGTCCATTAAATATTTCATCCTCTTCTGTGAATCATACAGATGCACGCGTTGAGGGGGAGCGAACAGAAGATGATACGACCAAGGACTCAACAACAGAGGCTCCTGAAATACCAACTCCAGCGACTACAGAGGAATCAATACCAGAGGAGAATGAGGATTCAGTCTCAACTTCCTCGGAAGAAATTCCAACTATCATTCCAATAATCCCACAAGCTGAAGAACCAACTTCGAGCTCTGAAGTGCCATCTACTACAGAAGGTGTACCAGAACCACAGGGTGCACCTACAGAAGTTCATCTTGATGACTCAAATGACCATCTTCCAAGAACAATGCAGTGGACGAAAAGCCATCCTCCAAGCCTTATAATCGGCGACCCTTCTGAAAAGGTCAAGACAAGATCAGCCACTGCTAATTTTTGTTTCTTTACAAATTTCATCAGTATGATCGAGCCAAAAAGAATCTCTGAAGCCCTAGATGATCCAAACTGGGTAGATGCTATGCAAAAAGAGCTTCTACAGTTTGAGAGAAACAAGGTATGGACCCTAGTACCTCTGCCACGAGGAAAACAAGCAATAGGGACAAAATGGGTCTTCAGAAACAAGAAGGACGAGGATGGGGTGGTCATTAGAAACAAAGAGAGATTGGTGGCCAAGGGATATCGCCAAGAAGAAGGCATTGATTACGATGAAACTTTTGCCCCTGTCGCACGGCTCCAAGCTATAAGAATCTTCTTAGCCTTCGCAGCCCACAGAGGTTTTAAAGTCTTTCAGATGGATGTAAAATATGCCTTTCTAAATGGTGAAATCCAAGAAGAAGTATACGTCCAGCAACCACCAGGGTTTGAAAGTTCCAAGTACCCAAAATATGTCTATTATCTCGACAAAGCTCTGTATGGACTGAAACAGCCTCCAAGAGCATGGTACGAAATACTTTCAATCTTTCTTCTCGATAATGATTTCGACAGAGGTACGACATATACTACTTTGTTTTATAAAAGAAAAGGTGATGAGATTCTGCTTGTACAGATTTATGTGGATGACATTATTTTCGGGTCTACCAATGCACAACAGTGCAAAGATTTTGAAAAACTCATGTAGAGTGAGTTTGAAATGAGTATGATGGGAGAACTAACCTTCTTCCTCGAACTCCAAGTAAAACAATCATGAGAGGGAATTCTTATAAATCAAGCTAAATATGTCTCTGACATACCTTCAAAATTCAGTCTCTCTGATGCCTCTATAATGAAGACCCCAATGGCCTCTGGAAATAAGTTATACTCAGATCCAAATGGCAAATCTGTAGAGTGCAAGCTCTACAGAGGTATGATTGGGTCACTTTTATACCTAACTGCAAGTAGACCTGATATAATGTATGACACATGCCTCTGTCTAACATATCAAGCTAACCCAAAGGAATCCCACCTTATTGATGTAAAGAGGATCTTCAGATACCTTAAAGGGACCAAAAATTTTGGGCTCTGGTATCCGAAGAACTCTGGCTATGATCTTAAGGCATACACAGATTCAGATTATGGAGGATGCAAGCTTGATCGAAAAAGCACCTCTGGGAGTTGTCAATTCCTAGGTGGTAAACTAGTCAGATGGACTTCGAAGAAACAGAACTGTGTATCCACATCTACAGCAGAAGCTGAATATGTTGATGCTGCTAGCTGTTGCTCCCAAGTTCTATGGATGAAAACTCAGCTAAAGGACTATGGCTTCACCATATACAAGATACCCATCCTCTGTGATTCAAAAAGTGCCATAGCCATCTCTGCCAATCCAGTTCAGCACTCAAAAACAAAGCATATCGATATCCGTTACCACTTTCTGAAGCAGCATGTTGAACATGGCACAATCGAAATGCACTTTGTGTCCACTGAACATCAGCTTGCAGACTTATTCACCAAGGTGCTAGATGAGAAAATATTTCTTTTTCTGGTGGGTAAGTTGGGAATGATTAACATGAGTTGAATCATCTGTAAGTTAGATTTGATTCTCTTGTAAATACGTATATATTTAAACTCTTCTGTATGTAAATTCTTAATCATCAAAAGTTCTGTAACCAACAGAGATTCTGTGGAATTGCTCAGAGCCTCTGACAATCTCCACAGAACCTCTGATGAGATTGACCTATGCCATGTGCGCTGCTTATCTCATTTGATCCAAGCATAGGTCAAGGGGGAGCAGAAGGAGACCTTGAACTGATCTACAGAGGTTGATCATTCAAGGGGGAGCCAAAGAAGAGATGTCATCAATCAAATTCACAGAAGTGAAGGTTTTTGCCGAACAGGGAGAGCCAAAAGGTAAGTATCTCGTACAAATCCTTTCTGAAAAACAATTTCCTAGGACATCAATTTCCAAAAACGTCCTAGAAACACTGTTTAAGACATTCCAAACAAGTAATGATCAAAAAGATTTTCGAGCCTTCCGTTATGAGAAATTTGAGGTCATAGAGCCTCTGCTGAGCTCAACAGAGCTTCTGTAAGCCGGACCCTCCATAACTGCAAATTTCATACGGGAACTCTATCGATCAACTTCAATGGCCTCTTTAAGGATTCGCTCGAACAAATGCACACACAGAGATACTGAAAGAAATTCTTTTGGTCGAAGAGCTCACTCCACCAAAGAGTCTCTGTCGCCCAAACTAGACACTCAAAAAGTGAGTATCTCGCACAAAACCTTTTCCAAAACAGTTTTTTCTAGGACTCCAATTTCCAAATATGTCCTAAAAACAATGTTTAAAACAACTAAAACTTTGGATGATCAAAATGAATCATGAATCTTTAGTTATAAGAAATTTTCACTCTCAGAGCCTCTGCTGGCTTTGACAGAGCCTCAAAGCCTCTGTGGATAAAAACTTTGTACTAAAGATTCCATCGATCCTCTCCAATGAATTTTCAAACGTTTTTGGTAAAGGTGCAAGCACAGAGGAGACATTAAAGGTAGGTTTCAGAATCACAGAGCTCACTCCACTACAGAGCCTCTGTTGATTCTGACACTTCACTCTTTATAGAAATTCTGTAAAAGGGAGTTATTTACCGCGAGTGACAGACCCCACACAGAAGAAATGCCCACGCGCCTAGCATTAATGGGCCGCGCACAACGTCTAATCATGCTCTGACACATCTGACGTGGCAGAATTTCATTGGACGTGCGTGCCACACGATCCTTCTGAAACTTTTCCCCAGCCGTAAAACTCGAGTGCGGACCCCAAATGTTTATTGAATTCACTTTTACCACGGAATTCTATCCGTTTCTACCCTCACTATATAAACCCGTTCCCATTCTTTCTTAAACCTTTTACGAATTTATCTCCATCATCTTCTCCGGCGAACCTTGCAATAACCTGCAACTTCCATTATCTACTCTCCTTCTTCAAGTTTATCGCAATGCTATCCACCTCCAATGCTCCGGTGAACTCCCCAACCCATTCTGAGCATTCCCAGAATCCTGGAACAGCAAGAAACCTAGAACAAGACAACTCCGATGAGTCAGCAGATTTTGCTCCGACAACCCACCTTCAAAACTTCATCGAACATGAACACTTTGAACGTGTTCTTCCTTTAAAACCCAATAACCAATATCTGGTTCCCTCTAAAACTGCATTTGGGGAAGCAAATGCCATCCTTCTTCACATTCTGGAAAATCACTACCTTTACCCCCTATTAACCAAAACTGTCCACAAAATCCCTGCCAGATACCTCAATCAATTCTGGCAAAGCAGCAGATTTGACCCAGAAGATAGACAGATAAAGGGCTACATCTCAAAACCAGACAAATCTGAGCACCTTGAACTCAAGTTCAACAGAACCATGTTCTCACTTGAGTTCAGTCTACCCACTAGAGGTCTTCTAGGGATAAAGGGATACGCAGAGGAACCCACAGACACTAAGTTATGTTGTTTTGTTGAAATGTTGGGGTACAACACAACCTTAAGGAAAAGGAATGATTTCAGCAGAAATCGACTTCCCCCTCTATGGAATACTCTCTTCTCCATTCTCAACAGGTGCCTAACTGGGAAAGTGGGTAGTCCAGACCAATCTTCTCACCAAATCTTGGCAATTATGTACGGGGTTTACTACGATCTACCTCTGGACTACGCCACCCTCATGATGCAAGAAATGGTTAACACCATTGACCGCAGAATCTCCACCCATAAGGCCAAAGGACGATCGACTGAAGCTCTACCTCCTCTACAATATCAACGAATTCTGGGTGTCCTTCTAGAGCCTCTGCTCCTTCTACAAAAATGGCCAATAGAGGGACCAACGGCCAGAATGTATCCTATGACAAAGAACTCTCCAACAGAGCACGAAGACAAGTACCCTTTCTGCAGACCTCTGCCAACCAAACTTCTGGGATACGCTACAGACGAGACCCTTAAGCTAGATTACATACGCGATCATAGGACTCCAGAACCGAGTCTTGTGACACCTCCGCGTCTAGGAGCCTCTATAGGAGATCAGGTAGTTGAGCGAATGGCAGATGAGGAATGGGCAGTGGCCTTGGCTAAGCATCAACAAGTACAAGAGAAGTTTCATACTCTGAGAAACACCATACTCTCCCCTGCTCCAAAAAGCAAACCCTCTGCAAAGAAGAAGAAGAAAGCTCACAAGAAAAAGAAAACGACAGAGGGAACCTCTACCAGTGCTGTTCAAACCTAACAGTCCCCTCCTCATACAACAGAAGTCGGATCATCTGCACCTCCCCCTCCTCCAAAAGACAAAAAGAGAAAACATAAGTCTTCTGAGGAGGGTGCCCCCAAACCAAAGAAAATGAGGAGCAAGAAGAAATCCAAGAAGCCTCACACTCCTATGCAATCCATCGCAGAGGATGGAGAAACATCAGAAGAAGCCCAAGAGCAGCCTCTGCAATCTCCAACCCCTATTAATTATGCAGATAATCAGGGTGACTTTTCTGCTTTCCTCCAACAACCCGGAATTGCAGACTCTGTAGACCCTTCTGGATGGAACGCATAAGCCCTATCCCATCATTCAACAGAAGCACCAGACTTCAGAATCTCTTCTGACTTGGATGAAGATGACCAAACCCCAAAGAGCATTCAAGTTGCCACACCAGAAGTTCTACAGAACCCCTTCACACAACCTGGATTTGATGTGCTAAGAGCAAGTCTAGAAGATCTGGTTAAAACTACCACCAAAACCCCACCAGTCTTAGTCTCATAGGTAGATTCTGATGAAGAAGAAGATAACCAGGTAAACGAAGGACCTCTGCATCCCCATGTACGATAATTGATTGGCTCTCACCCAATGTACGACTCCTTAGTCACTGGGGCAGAAGTCGCAACAGAAGTTAGGGTAGAAAGAGAGGTTGAGACAATAGATGGTGAAGTAGTGATAGGATGCCCAACAGAGCAAGAATCCAGAACAGATGCCTGGAATAGAAAAGGCACACAACCCAACCAACTCCCAGTGCAACCCACACTTCTATTACCGCCAGTCTAGTGGCAGAAGGTAATATTGAACAAGAGCAGCACAGCTCGAACCCACCCCAAACTAAACGGGCAGAGGAAATTCTTTCTACCTCTGTGCCACTAATAGCCAGGGAAACCATTCCAATGGAGTCCTCTCCAAAGGACTTGCCTTTAGTTCGTGATTCCTCGCCCCGGATCACATCTGACACTCTTGCCGAGGAATTTGTTTCCTCTGCCACACGCACACACGTAAGTCTAACCGGCCCTTCAGAGGGGCCTAGAGTGCACGCAGACGAAGGGATTCTAGACAAATCCCCGAGTCAACTTAAGGATACTCCTGTACCCACCTCTGGAGTGGATCATGACAATGTCCTTAACAGAACCTCTATAGAGTCTGAGGCTGATAAAGCCTCTGCTCGAGAATTAGAGGGAAATCCTTCCGTCCTCAACGTCAATACAGGGACGAAAGAAGGTGTCCAAGGAACAGGGACTCACTCTGGGGAAGAATGTGTTCCCCCAGAGGTTACACCAAGTCCACATGTTTCAAGGGATGAGTTCCAAACCCTTGTCACCTCTGTGGACAACACATTGAAAGAGTTGAAAAGCTCTTTTGATTCTTTTGCAGATGTTACCACAAGGGCCATCACCAATATGAACACCAAAATGGACAACCTGTCCACAGAGGTACAAAATGCTCTAGCCCAGATGAGAACAGTTGCGACAACCTCTGCCACCTATGATGCTGCTAACTTCGAGAAAGCTACTACCTCTGCTTTCCAAAGCTCTGTGAAAGCCCTACTTGAACAACTGAAGACAGCTCAAACGCCAACCTCTGCGGGCATTACTCTTGAAGATTTAAAGAAGGCCCTTGAGCTTGTTCAAGAACAAACAACCAGACAAACTCTGGCCATGCAGCCCTCTGACTACATGACCAGAGCACAACTCACAGAACTTGGGCAAGGGATACTTGATCAGGTCACCGAGTTTATCAGAGCCTTCACTACTGCCAACGCTAATTACGTCAAAGACTTTCAGAGAAGCGTCGGCAAAATGCGCTTCAACACAGAGGCAGATGTCCATACCCTACTTGGCCTCTGTGACGACCTATGCGCAAAGATGATCGCTGCAGGTGCCACACCGCCCAAAAAGCCAGAAACTTCGTGCAGAGCAGAAGGTACGAAAGATAAGGGTCAGGATGACTCTGATGATGACTCTAATGATTCATCAGATCATCCTGAGGGGGAGAAACAAAGGGAGAAAACTACAAGCAGAGGTCTACCAGCTCCACCGGTATCCGCAAAACCCCTAAACCAAGTTCCCCCAACTCAAACCCAAGGAGGAAACCAACAACAGACCACAGAGGCAACAACCACCTCTGTGGAAATACCCTCTGAAGAAACCCCAATCACAACCCAAGTACCTGAAACCAATCAAGATCAACAACAGAAGACCACAGAGGCAACACCCACCTCTGTGGAAACAACCTCTGTATTCGGAGAAGATGTGCCAACCCGTGAACAATTTCAAATCCTGACATCCTCCGAAGAAGATCAACCATTCCAATCACCAAAACCAAAAACACCAGAAGAACCAAAACCTCCATCCCCTACACCCAAAACCAGAACCAAATCGATTGCTCACAAAAGAAAATACTTGAGCAAGTCTACAGAAGCATCACCAACATCCTCACCATCCAAAACCTCAAAAACACAAGTGTCTAAACCAACAGAGGCAACCCCCACAAAACCTACAGAAGCATCAACAATAAAGCCCTTAGAACCCCAAAAGACAAAACCCACAGAGGCAACCCCATCTCTACAAGAAGATCTACAGCTGAAGGCAAAAGACAAAGGCAAGGGGATAATGACAGAGGAATCCAAGAAGAAGAAGCCAAAGCATCAACCAGCAGAGAAATTGATGAAAAGATCCTTCGACGCATATGTGACACCAAAACCAGAAGAAGGAGACTGGCTTTCGGTGCTACCCCTCTGTCAAAAATACCTGTTCTGGATCCAAAGACAAAACTCACAGAGGATCGAGTGGCCCAAATAAAGAAACAATTGGATGCTCTGCGCAGGCCCATGCCTCCACCCGGTGCACCTCCACAACAGATGGAAGAGGTGGTGTATAGATATATGTACAACAGAACTGCCAGAGATCCTCTGCCACCATCCATTCAAGATCCAGAATTTAGTGCTGACCTCGAAAATATCTTCACAAGAACAACACCCAAGCCAAAACACCAAGTCTTCTCAACCTCCAAAATCGACAAGGTCATATACTGTAAGTTTTCTCAAACCAGAAACGCACCTAAGGTTTCCTACAACATATATAAGGTCAAAAGGGAGGACAGAATCGTAAACCAATTCTCAGATGTTGATCTGAGAAATCTAAATCCCTACGACCTACCCGACCTTCTCAACTGGACGAAAGAGAACTACACAACAGATTCACATCGAAGGGCATACAGGGTAATAAGGAAAGCCATGCGTGAGAAACTTCTGCTATACAACCTTGTCGACTTCCAATTAGGACGAGATCTTGGAGTAAGAAACCTAAGTCTAAAACCACCAGAAGATGATTGCCCTTCCTCTGCCATACCAAACTCGATCATTACATCTCCAAGAGTTGGGTTAGTCTATCAAGATCCTGCTGGGAAGTCAAGACTATTCGTAGAGATGGACTGTCAAAAGTATGCAACAAGTACTTTAACAGAGCTTAGAGCTATCCTCATGGAGCACAGAGGATCGGAGCTCATGAATCAAGCTCTTGCAAATAGACTGATAGAGGTCATCGACTCAACAATCAACTTCAGAACCCTCTGCATCAGATTCTATCATGAGCTTAAAGAATTAGGATTCGACAACAGAAGTTTCAACGACTTCAAAGACGCCAACGTCTGATATCCTCTAACAACCTCTGCAAATCTTTCCTTTCATAATGTAATCAAGTGTAAGTGCCTCTGGCATAATTTTGTATGAAAGAAAAGTAAAAACTTTTGAGATACATTGTTACACCTCTTATCATGTACTTAGCCTAGAAAACCTTGCACTTTTCAATTTTTTATTTTTCAATACTTAGGGGGAGATTGTTAGCTCCAATCTTACTGTTTATAGAAGTATTGAAAAATAGGCTAAGTATAGAAGTCTTCGACAGAGGCTCTACCGAGTCACCGAGAAGACCGAAGCATAGAAGTCTTCTACAGAGGCTCTGACCGAGTAATCGAGAAGACCAAAGTAAAGAATCACCAGAAGACTCTTCAAAGCGGACAAGGCCACAGAGCCTCTGTCATACTTGACAGAGACTCTGGCATACTTGACAGAGCCTCTATGGTATAAAAGACTAGAGCTCTATACAAGGACAATCGTGCTTCTCACGATTTCTGCTGTACGAAGATCCTGAAGATCATTCGTACAAGGCATGACCTGACAACTCCACGTGTCAAACTCTGATGGGTCTTAGCCTTAGTAGAAGCCGGCGCATTTAATTAACGTTGTACTAACAACAGTACCAGAATAGTGTTTTAGTACCTTCAGTCCTTGTTGTCCAGAACTTGTCCCCCCCTTTAGAAGTAGTATAAATAGAAGACTCATGTTGAATTCTTCTATTAAGCTTTGCACAACACACACACCATTAGAACAGAATTCTTGTTATATCATCGGTGTTCTTGGTGTTCTTATTTATATCAAACACAGTGAATCATTGAGTTATTTATCTGTGTTATTTACACTTCACGTATTTGATATTGTGTGCTCTTCTACCTTATTATATCTTTTAGTTCGTTAAAAACGCTTCCGCATTATATATATTGTTTGAACTATTAGATAGAATCATCATTGTTAAGCAAAACAGGAACCAACAGCATTCCTGGGACGTAATTCTTTTGAGGGGGGGGGTATTGTTATAACCAAGGTCCTAAATGAAGAGAATAATAGTTTTGTGGAAAATGTTGTAAACTTATAACTTCGGGGCAGTTTTGGAAAATAATGGAAAGAGGGTATAAAACCCTCAATTTTGGCTCAAACCCCTAGGTCTTGATAAAATCATATTGGGCGGCTGTGTGTGTGTGTGCGTGTATAGAGCAGAGCTGAGAGAGGAAAGCTAAGTTGATACATGCAATTTTGGAAGAAGAAGAAGATTCTCTATCAAGCAATTCAAGGTAATCTCTACCATCTCATAGTAATTATTGGATTTCTAGTAAACCGGATTGTTGAGCAGGGATAATAAAGTTTGATTATTCAACTAACTATTAAGGGTGGGGTTGATTGTAGTTTTATGACGTTAAAAAGGGGTTAAGGGAGTTGGATAATTAACCTGATGAGCGGGAGACTTAGAAATCGGTTTAGGAGGGGTTAATCCTTGAACCTTGTTTTTTAGCGGCGTCGCCGATCGTCCTCATCGCGTCCGGAAAATCGCCTAACCCGGAAACCGGGAGTCCGGATGAGATTCCGGAAGTGGAGTCCGGAGGTGAGTCCGGAAATAGAGTCCGGAAGCGATTCCGGAATCCGGATTTCGTTACCGGGAATGTGGAATCCGGATGTGAGGGATCCAGAAACTTATAGCCCGGAATAGTGCAGTCCGGAATTCGATCCGGAAAAGAAGGATCCAGAACTCTGGTTTCGGATTGGGGAGTTCATTTTGAGCTGGGATCTTTTAGGGAACTGTTCAGGAGTAATCTGAGTGTCAAACTTAAGACTTATCACTCTCGTTTTCTTTGAAATCATTGGTGTTCCACCTAGATATCTGAAGCCTAAGTGGGAAGTTTGGGCAAGGACGACAGGTGAGTTTTTCTAACTAAATATGTGTTTTCAGAAGTAAGGAAATGGATATGAAATGGTATGTTTATATTACATGAAAACGCGTGTTTGGAAGTTAACTTAAAATGTATGCATGCATTGTTGATAGATGTGTATTGGCTAAGTCGGGGGGTGTGTCCCGCCAGTGCTCATACCGCGCCGGGGGGGGTGTCCCGTTTATGCCATGGGAGGAGTGACCCATGTTTAAGGTCTATATGTTACATATAAATTATTCATAAAGAAATTAAGGGAAATATGATCGAGTTCAAGATATGATACAAAGTTTAAATTTGACTTTTCATAGTTTATAACGGTGGAACACCTGTAAATCGTTGAAATCAGGCCTTATTTTTTAGTATTTTGCAACTATAATAAAATTTTCATTCAATTCTATTACTATTATTATTATATTGTTGTTGTATAAGACAATAATTATTTTGTGTTACTGCTGGAAAAATCTGGATCCGACTCAGCTTGCCTATGATAAAGAAAATAACAAAAATAAAGAGGGACAATAAATGTGACTAAAAAGTAGGATTGTTTATCCAAACTGTCAAAACGCACAAACCACTCACACCGTAAAACACGGTTTAGAATTTTCGCCGTGCGGTTTGCTGTTGGCATTTTTATCAAACCGCAGTATGCAGTGTGATTTGCGGTTTTGAGTGATCAAAACGCGATTCAAACCGCAATGCACCACATTTTTTATATTTTTATATTTTTTAGTTGTAAATATAACATATGTTATATATATATATATTTAGTATTTGTGTAATATTTTAGTATGAACTATGATAATTTTAACGTGGAAAAAGTCTAAAAAAAAACCCAGTAAACTATCTGGTTTTGAATGGTTAAGTCCTTAAACTATATTTTTTTGAATGATAAAACTCTTAAACTTTCTAAAACCGGTTATGTTGGGTCATCAAAGATTTGAAGATGACCTCTTGATCTCTTTACATTCTTTGAAAAACATATTTTATACTTAGATAAATTTTAGGTTCTTTGTAATAGCTTAAGTCATGTTTTCAAAGTTCAGTGAATTCAAAGATCAGCCGAAATCAAGAAGAAGTCAATCTACCAATGTGAATTGAAGATGGACTTCTCAACCCAAACTAAGTTATCTCACCGATTTTCTCCATGACAAATCGGTGAGATCCTCAAAATAAGAGAATCCTCTCTTGTCTCTTTGCCAAGAAGATTTTCATCAAAGAGGTAATATTTGTTATCTCACCGATTTTCTCCATGACAAATCGGTGGGATCCTCAAAATAGGAGGATCCTCCATTGTCTCTTTTGCTAAGAAGATTTTCATCAAAGAGGTAATATCTGGTGTGGGTGAAAAAGGTTCATCTGTCCTTTTTCCCATTCTTAGATATTGTCACCATCAAATCTTTTTAGCACCATGAAAAATAGGAAAAGACACTTCAACTTTTGAGAGTCAAACCTGACCTTCAAATGACAAAGTGACAAGTGTCTCATGCATTAAATGTTCATGGTACTATTTAAAGATGAAGACTTCTCCATGCAAACGACTACTCTTGAAGATTTCTCAGTGCACAAGATGTTCTACCTTTCTTCTCCATTGAACTAAATAACTTTTAATCTTTGTATTTTTAGAAGTTGTGTAGTTTTAAGTTTTACTTTGTGAAGATTGTTTGAATATATTTCATCTGTTCTTTCCGCAACAATCTAAGTGTTCTATGTGTAATTCTTGATTTTATAAATCAATAAAGAATTAAATTAAGTGAAAATTTTGTGTATTGTATTTAACCCCCCCCCCCCCCCTTCTACATACATGTTCTTGTTCTTATTAGCCGTCTGGGACTAACAAGTGGTATCATAGCAAGAAAGTTTAATTTCAATAAACTTGATCTACAATGGTTGCTTCCTCCTCAAACAATGAAGTTTCCTCTCAACACATTTTTTCTGAAAATGGATCTATTGCTAAACCTCCTAAGTTTAATCCAAACAACTTTTCTTTGTGGAAAAGCAGAATGATGCTTTTCATGGAAGGAATGGATAGCAGATACCCTACTATTCTCAGTGAGGGACCAATTGTCCCTAGAGTTTGGGCTCGCTATGAAACTCAAAAATCCGGCAAAGAAAGTGTTGGTCAAGATGATTCTGATGATTCCTCTGATGAAGAAAAATCTACTATAACTGGTCGTTATTTCCTTAAGAATCCCAAGAAATTACTGATGAAGAAAAACGTCTTGTGTCTTTAGATTACAAAGTCAGGGTCATCATTGCTCTCTTTCTTCTTACCACTATGGTAAATTTCTCTACTGCCAAAGAGATGTGGTCCACTCTGTGTGTTATGTACGAAGGTACATATGAAGTTAAAAAGAGCATAAAGATTGCTCTTGTTAGAAAATATGAACTCTTTTCTTATGAGAAATGAGAATCTCTCTCCAACTACTATAACCACTTTAACAGTCTTCCTAATGACTTAAAGTTGTTAGGTAAAGTATATGACAACGAGGAAGTCCTATGCAAGTTTATGGAATGTCTTCCTGATTTTTGGGAAAACATATGTACTTGCATAAAGACAACCAAGGATCTTGATCATATGTCTCTCACTGCTCTTTATGGAACGCTCTTCAACTATGAGCAGACTAAGCTGCAAAGGAAGTCTGTCATCACATATATAAAGAGTTCTTCTCTAGATCTCTTAAGTGACTCTTCCAAAGAACTATGTGTATCCAAGAATCACCTATCCATCTGACTCTGACCATGATAGTCAAGAAGATCCCAGTGAGCATTCAGAGGCATATCTTAGTGATGCTGAGGATGAATGTGAGGAAACTTCAGTTGACAAATTATCAGATGGAATGGCCATGTTGGATGGGTATTCTAAATCCAAATCTCGCTTCTCTTCTGGAAAAACCTAGATTTAGCCTAAATCTAGCAAGGTGGGTTCAAGTTGATTTGTGAAAACGTTGTACATGTCAAAAATATTATTTTCCAAGTATTTATGTGTTTTACATCAAATTATCAATTGTTGAATTATTTGGTGGATCTTGATTATTTGAAGTATTTAACATTATAAACATTTTAAAATACCCATATTTGGGATTTTTGGGCAATTTGATAAATGAATCATAAATGAGAATGTTTTTATGAATTATTGCATAAATGGAATTTATTTGGTAAAAATGCATTTCGGTGTTTGTGGGAAATATGCATGGTTTGTGTTATGGTACACTTTGAAAATACGATCGGGTGGTCTGGGATATTACAGATGGTATCAGAGTCGGGAACCGGACTGGTGTGCCAACGAGGACGCTGGGCTCCCATGGGGGTGGATTGTAAGATCTCATATTGGTTGGGGAGGAGAACAAAGGTTGCCTTATAAGGGACTTGATACCTCCTCTATCAGACGCGTTTTAAAACCGTGAGTCCAGGTGTGTGGACAAAGCGGACAATATTTGGTACGGTTGGCCTGGGATGTTACAATCTAAGTTTAGTTGAAAATCCTCCTCTTCTCTCTCCAAACACTCGTCTTCGGACAAAACTAACGAGGAATGTTTTAACTGTGGTAAAATGGGTCATTTTGCCTCTGAGTGCAGAAGAAAACGCTTTGAAAGACCTAGAACTTCTTCCTCAGGCCAATTTTTCTCAAAATCGGGAAGATCCAAATATGATTCTATCAATCTCTCCCCTTCCCAAAAGGTCGGCCAACCTCTCCCTTCTATAAACTCTTACCGGGCTGAAAAATACAAAGAAAAATACAAGAGAGAAAAGGAAAGACATGAAAGACTTGTCAGAAAAGGAAAGGGTATGTCTGCTGAAACTCATGATTTGGCAGATGAACCCACATCTGAAAGAGAGAAAGACACTTCAAATGTGTGCTTCATGGCCAAGATAAATGACATGGATGATCCAGAAGGTCACACCTCCTCAACTGATCTTGCATCAGCTAAGTGCCTCTCCTCCTCATCACAGGTACATCATTTTCTATCTCTTTCTGATGCTGAAAAGATTGAAGCAATTGATTCTTTAACCATTGATTTCTATGATGCTAAAGCTGCTAAGAAAAAGGCAAATGCTTAAATAAAATCTCTTTCCTCTCAACTTCAAATATGTCTCTCTCAGCTCAAACATTTTGATAAAATCAAGGCTGAGCTTGAAGATTTGAAAACCATAAATTTCACTCTTGCTAAGGAGAAAAACAAAATATTTAAACGTTTTAAAAATGAGCAAGAAATTGTGAGAAAATGGACCAGTTCCTCCAAAAATCTAGAAAAGATTTTTCAAGATCAGATTTCTTGTGATGACAAAATTGGTTTAGGCTTTGGAAAAATGGAAATTGATCAATCTTCAAAAGCTCATGCTTCCACCTCCTGTATTTCACCAACTTTTTATGAAACGTCCGAATCTAGTTCAATTGGGTCTATGTCCATGAATTCTGCTGATTTATCTGAAGCTCTAAAATTTGGTATGTTTATAAAGGCCAAAGATCCCATCTCCTTTCCAAATGAAGAAGCTCAAGATTCCAATGACTCTCCCAAACCTATTCATGACCTTCTGAAAATCTTGACTTTAGATGAAGCATCCTCCTCTGAACCCATGCCTTCTAAAATTCTCAAACGAAACCTTTCCAACTCAAACAAAAAAAATTTGCATCTGAAAAAGGCAAGTATTTGGCTACCGATTTTTTCTCAAAAATAAAATCCTCAAATGTTTCCAAAAATACTTTTGTGGCTTCCTCTACCGATTTTGTTCCCCAATCTGTGAACTTTCAAAATGTCCAACCCAAAAGAGAAGATTCATTTCCTCCCAAATTCTGAAAAAGGAATCTTAGGTTTTGCACCCCAAATCGTTGATACTTCATCAAAATCTTTGAAAATTAATACAAAGGGCAAAAGTAAGGAAAAATGTCAAGGTTCTAAAAAGGCTTTTATTTATAGAAGGTGGTATATTTGTGGTGATATTTTTCATTTTGCCAAAGACTGTCCGAAAGAAAGAATTGACCTGATTGATACCAATTCTTCTTGATCAACATCTAACCCAAAAGGACCCACTACCAAATGGGTACCTAGAAAATAAATTATTTGTGATTGCAGGTTCTGAGCTAAATAGATGGATATCTTCATGCATTGGTGATGGTTCTCTTACAACCTCTACCAACCCAAATTCCTCAGCTCCCTTCACTCATGATCCTCCATCTCAAAATGGTGATCTACCTATTTCTTCAAAACTCATTTGTGATCAGCATGATTCTCCACCTACTGATCTACCTCCCACAAAAAAAATGTTCATACCGATTTTTTAGCCAACACCTCCGAAATTTCGGTGGGTTTCCTCAAAAATCGGTGGTTATAAAAAACAAAAAAAACTTGTGTGAAGGACCTCAACTTTGATGATCATCATCACTCTCATGTAAGGATGATGAACTTAATAGATGGATTTCCTCTTGTGTTGATGAATTGTGTTGGTGAAGGATCTCAACTTACTTCACCAGACCCAACTCCCTATGTGCCATTTTTCAAAATAATCCCCCTCATAATGGTGATCCTCCTACTTCAACAAGTTTCACTCTTGGTTAGCATTTCAACTTTCCCTCTCTTCAAAACCCTCCTACTCCAAACTCTCCTGAAGATGCTATCCCAAATTCATCTTCTCAAAATATTCCTCCTACTTCACCAAACCTTCCACTTGATCATCAATCCAATATAAACCTCCCTTCTTAAAATCCTCCGAATTTAATCTCTCTTGGGTCATCAAAAATTGGAAGATGCAATTCCAATCTTCTCTTCACCTTGAAGATTTTCTAAAGATGCCTTGAAGATTTCCTCCAAACTCTCCTGAAGACGCCTTAAAGATTTCTTCTTGAAGATATACTCTTGAAATTATCTTGAAGATTTTACTTTTGAAGATGCCTAGAAATCTTGCCGAAGATCTTGCAAAAAAAAATCTACCGATTTTTTGGCCAACACTTGCTAAATTTCGGTGGGTTGTCTTAAAAAATCGGTGGGGTTAAAAAAAAGTCTACCGTTTTTCCTACCGATTTTTTGCCAACACTTGCTAAATTTCGGTGGGTTGTCTTAAAAAATTTGGTGGGGTTTAAAAAAAAGTCTATCGATTTTCCTACCGATTTTTTGGCCAACACTTGCTAAATTTCAGTGGGTTGTCTTAAAAAAAACCGGTGGGTTTCAAAAAAAAATCTATCGATTTTTTGGCCAACACTTGCTATATTTCAATGGGTTGTCTTAAAAAAAATCGATGTGTTTAAAAAAATGTTGCCGAAATTTCCCATTTTTCATGGTGTTTCTTCTCCGTCGACCGCTGAGGGGGAGAAACCATCTGAGGGGGAGCACTACCAGCGTTCAACTCGAACAACATTAACCCTCAGTACTCATATTCAGCGTCCAACTCAAAATTTTGGTCAAAAATAAGGGAACCGGCGAACCAACCCAGTGGGGAGCAGATCAGTCCGACCGATGTAACTAAGGGGGAGGCAAACAAAGACAAAGAAAAAAAGGGTGATGACTGACGAATAGGAAGCTGAAGATGTTAAGAGAAAGAAAAAAGTTGTAAGATATGGGCAGAGGCATCCTGAGAATGATTCACTCATATTGTTTACTCTTCCAAAGATTGTCACCTATTTGGGTTCGGGCAGATCAGCTTCTTCCATGATGGAAGTACATTCTATTTTATTCATATTGTTTATTCTTTATTCTTTCATTCCTTTCATTTATTTGTAAATATCAGATATACAAAAAAAACTATGTAAAAAAGAACCCAAAAAAGTAAAACAGGGTCAACATATATTATTAATTGTCTTACTCATGTTTTTCTAAGTATGAATGTCATCCTCAAATAGGGGGAGATTGTTGGGTCATCAAAGATTTGAAGATGGCCTCCTGATCTCTTTACATTCTTTGAAAAACATCTTTTATACTTAGATAAATTTTAGATTCTTCGTAATAGCTTAGTCATGTTTTCAAAGTTCGGTGAAGTCAAAGATCAGCCGAAATCAAGAAGAAGTAAATCTACCAATGCGGATTGAAGATAGACTTCTCAACCCAAACTAAGCTATCTCACCGATTTTCTCCATGACAAATCGGTGAGATCCTCAAAATAGAAGAATCCTCCCTTGTCTCTTTGCCAAGAAGATTTTCATCAAAGAGGTAATATTTGCTATCTCACCGATTTTCTCCATGACAAATTGGTGGGATCCTCAAAATAGGAGGATCATACCTTGTCTCTTTTGCTAAGAATATTTTCATCAAAGAGGTAATATCTGGTGTGGGTGAAAAAGGTTCATTCGTCCTTTTTTCATTCTTAGATATTGTCACCATCAAAGCTTTTTAGCACCATGAAAAATAGGAAAAGACACTTCAACTTTTGAGAGTCAAACATGACCTTCAAATGACAAAGTGACAAGTGTCACATGTATTAAATGCATATGGTACTATTTAAAAATGAAGACTTCTCCATGCAAACGACTACTCTTGAATATTTCTCAGTGCACAAGACGTTCTGTCTTTCTCCTCCATTGAACTATATAGCTTTTAATCTTTGTGTTTTTAGAAGATGTGTATTTTTCAGTTTTACTTTGTGAAGATTGTTATAATAGATTTCATATGTTCTTTCCGCAACAATCTAAGTGTTCTATGTGTAATTCTTTATTTTATAAATCAATAAAGAATTAAATTAAGTGAAAATTTTGTGTATTGTATTCAACCCCCCGTGTACAATACTTGTTCTTGTTCTTGTTCTTATTAGCCATCCGGGACTAACATGTTAAATATATCTTTGTAACCTGTACAAAATTAGAAAAAGTCTAAAAAAAACCCCAACAAACTATCTGATATTGGATGATTAGGTCCTTTATTTTTTAACAAATAAATATTTACACTTTTTCCTAAAAAAATAACAAATAACTTTTTAAATTTTTTCCTAAGTTTTTTTACCAAATAAATTCTTAGAACCTTTTTTGAACAAATAAAACAAATTTTTTTTAAGAAACAAAATAATGAACTTAATTTTGAAAATATAAATCCAAAACTTTTGAATGTTTCGGAATTAGTAATGGAAATAATATAAATTTTATTTGTTTAATTAGTTCATTTTATTTTGTTGCCATTAGATGATTAGTATATTGTTTGTTCAAAAAAGGGTTTCGAATTTATTCGTTCAAAATTAAGTTTATAATTTTGTTTCTTAAAAAAAGTTTGGGATTTATTTATTAAAACAAGTTCAAGAATACATTTGGTAAAAAAATAATAGAAAAAGATTTAGATTTTTTTTAAGTTCAGGGACTTAAAAGACGCAAAAGATTGAGTATAATTTATTTGTTAAAAAGTTCAAGAATTTATTTGGTGAAAAGATGAGTATAATCTTTGTATATATCTATTTATGTTTTAGGCATAAATTTTAAATGTTGGAATTAGTAATAGAAATGATATAAATTTTCTTTGTTTAATTGGTTCATTTTATTTTGTTATCAGTGAGATGAACTATATATTTTTTGTTCAAAAAAGTTTCGAATTGATTTTTTCAAAATTAAGTTCTTTATTTTGTTTATTCAAAAGAAGTTTTGGATTTATTTGTTCAAAAAACGTTCAATGATTTATTTGGTAAAAAAACGTATGAAAATGTCCAACCGCATATGCGGTGCGATTTGCGGTTTGAATCCAAATCGCACCAAACCGCACCACAAACACCGTTACCCTTAGTATGTTCTTTATGTAATTTATGCATGGATTCTCATAATCACCTTTTCTTCGAGTGTCAGTACTCGGCACAGATTTGGAATAGTATTAATGGTGATATTGGTCGCGCATCGCTTCCTAATCGATGGGAGGAGATTCTTGAAGACATTCAACATAGAAGATGGAGGCCCGGTGAAACTTATTCACGATTGTTGTTTGTGGCTTTAATCTATTTCATTTGGCAAGGGCGAAATAGGAGATTGTTTACGGATAGAAAGCGGAATGTTGATCAGATTGGGTTGAAGCGAAGAAGAATGTCATGATGCGGATGTCCGGATCGTGTGTGAAGAAGCCTATGATCAGGTTTGTTGGTGATCGACGTGCTTGATTGTGCCGTGGAGTTGCCTCAGGTTTTTGTATTTTTCATTCTCCTTTGGGAGCTTTTGGCTTTGGTTGGAGGCTTGTTTATCTTGTTTTATATGTTGTGGGGTTCCATCTCGCTTTGTTTGTGTTCTAGTGAGTTTTTCCACCCCGTCTAGGGCATGTCCTTTATTGTGGGCCGATTCTCTCGTTGGGAGGGAGTCCCTCGCCATTTAGGTGTATTTTGTTTTCCGTTTCTATATATTACCAGGAGTGCCGCCTCCTTTATAAAAAAAAGAAAGAAAAAACACCCCAATGAACAGGATTATGAGAAGGATGATGATAACATGGGCGGACCTAGTTAATGGCTATAGGCGGCACATGCCACCGTATTGTTTCTCCGCCGTAAGGTAAAAAAAATTAGTTTCGTGAAAGGTGCAACCATATCAATTTGTTTTGTACCACCGTATATATTTTGAAATTGCAATAAGGACACAAGTTTCACTTGGTAAAGTTGGTTTTGAAGGCTTTTATTCTACTTCAGACCCGGGTTTGAGTTTTGTTAGAGCCATTTTCGTAGTTTTTAGCTTTTAATTTCATATTTACTATGTTTCTAAAAAGATTGCAATAGTAGGACTTGAACTTGAGACCTGTAGTTTGAAAAGTAAAGAACTAACCATCAAACCAATATTAATTTTAATAAAAATATCTCTATATTTAGTTTTTATAGTCATAATCATAAATGGTGCTACCGTTTAAAAAAAATAACCTACCAACTTTCAAGGCTGATAAACATCATATTTTCCAAGTATTTTCTTCATTTCATGTGATCTATACTGCAATGTTGTAAGGAAACCCAAATTTAATAAAACCATACCATTACAGCATTACTGCTTTAAACAACCGAAGAAGAAGCAGTTAAAATGGTGTTACTAAAAAATATCAGATAAAACATATTTAAAAGTAAAACTATGCTCGTTAATCCAAAATTGCATAAGTTGTCATCCTTATCCGTGTTTTTATTACATAAAATATTAGCCATTCTTATTCAAAAAATTTAATAATTATATTTTTGTGTTTAACATTTTAATTTTCCTAATTTAAAAACCAAAATAATTAAATTTAATAAACAAATAAAAGATTATCACAACAGAATAGAATTTTAAGAATAAATATGAAATTATTTAGCTTGTATTATAAAATAAAAGATTATCACAAGTCTATAGATATTTAAGAATAAATATGAAATTATCTAATTATTTTCAACTTGTATTATTCGGAAAATTAATTTATTTAACATGTGAATAATATTTTAAAATGTTGTTTCTCAATATAAACTCTTAAAATTAAAAACTAGAGATATTCACATAATGCAATGCGATACATTTTAATTTAGTATTTTATTTTATATTTTATATTTATCAATTTTATAATACGGTTTGTGTGGCTTTGAAAAAATTATAATTTTTTTATAAAATTATTTAATTTAATTTTACTTTAATTTAGGTTATTGACGATGTACTTTATTTTTAGTTGTAATAATTAAATGTTTTTATAAAGTAAAAGTTAAATATTATGTTAGAATTCAATAGTTATCTTTATAATATTTTATATTTTTTTATATTTAAACTGTGATGTTTATTCTGTATTTTATTATGATTATCAATTAGTTATGAATTCAAGCATGCAACTTTAAAAAGTTGTATTCAAGCATTAACTATTCGTATTCTTGAATTTTAAGTAATATGCATCAATAAATAATATTTGATTTTTTATAAATTTGTTTAATTTAATTTGTATTAGGTTTAATAAAGATGTTTTATTTTATGTTTAGTAATACAACTTTTTTATAAAAAAAATAATTAAGTATTCTGTTAGAATTATAATTATCCTGATTATATTTTATAATTGGGATGTTTATCTTGTATTTTATTATGTTTATCAGTTAGTTATAAATTTAAACATGCAGCTTTAAACAGTTATACTTATGCATGATTATGGTAATCTTGAATTGTAAGTAATATGTATCAATATATGTATAAAGTTTTGATTTTAAGAATTTTCTCAAATATTTTATAATATGATATAGATATAGATATAGATAAATTAAAAGCATATAAATTGGTTCTATCATATATTCAATAATATTTCAAAACATATGGCTTTTTTTATTTGTAAATTACTTGAGTATAATTTTAAATTAAAAAAAGTCAATTACAAAAAAAATATGTGATAAATGTTTCAATAAATATAAATTTGGTCCCTATGCTTTGTCGAATACAATTTTCGTCTCTACAGTTTTAAAATTACAAGATAACCATTGTTGTTTGCTAAGATGTCTGGATTTGGTCCCTTTCTCTAACAACCGTTAAATAGGGGACATTTTCATTCTTTTTATTGATTTTTTGTTTGTTACCCGATCAAAACAATTTTATGATTTTGCCCTCTATGGTTTTTAGGCATTGTTATTTGTCTCGGCCCGTCATGGAACCCGTTTCACCCGCCCCTATTCAGGACTAGAATTACTTACTAAACCGGGTCCCCAGTCCGGGGATGGGGACCCCCATTTGGCTCAAACTAGGGATATGATGGGGACCCCCATTTGCTATGAGTTACACAAAAAGTGTTATACAAAGGGGTGAATACAAATACAGTAAATTTGCTCTTTTTAATTTTATATTTTATTTCAAACATAAAACTACAAATATTTGCGGAAACTAAGATAGACGATTTGATCCTAAACTATTTGACGGGACAAAAATACATACTCAAAGAGAAAAGAAGAAGGTTTCTCTTTTAAATCTGAGAGACTAAGATAACTCTCAGATTTTGACGTCAAATTTACTTTGAAGCTATGATAGAGATATTTATTTTAGGATGGGTGATTTGCAAGTTAACACAATGAAGACCTTTTTATAGCCTCTATTGCATTAAATGTTATCCTTCAACTTTAACCCATGTATTCGTCGGATTTGGTTATCCATGTATGTTTGTACTTTTCACTTGAGCCTTTGTGTTGATGTAAACACTTATTAACCCTTCACATCCTTTGTATGAAGAGGGAGTAGTAAAGTATAAAAAAATATCAGTTAAATAATACTTTAGAACATATTTATATTGACATGACTTTGCACGTTCTCTTACTTTAGGATGAGAGTTTGTAAGAGTTGGTGAACCACTTGATGGCCAAGTTTGCACTTCAAATTTTGGCTTGCTAGTTGTAGTATTTGTCAGACTACCAACTAACTGCATCTTGTATTGATCTTCTTTTGGCTATACAACAAACCAATCCGTTTTGATGACAATCTGACCACTCTTCAACTAATCTTTCATTTTGTTGAAGGTTCTTTACTCTTGGAACAATACAGATAGCAATAAGACTTTACAAGTAAATTTTTTAAATATATATATATATATAATCTTGTATTCCATCATCCACCATTCGTTTGGTAGTTTATGAAAATGTTATTATAATACTTGAATAGATAAAATAAATTACATCCTTGACTCATTAGTTTGTCGCTCACCATTTAAACATGGACTATTTTGGAGTACCACATAAACGGGGAAAATTCGTCGATTCCCCGTTGAAAATGGGGACGTAGGCATATTCCCCAGTAGAGATAGGGACAAAGGTTGGGATCACAGACGAAGATAGAGATTGGGGTCCCCGGCCATTTCCATGTCGGGTGGTTTTTGATTGGATAAAAAGATAAAAGAAATCGATAAAAGAAACAAAATATCCTCATTTAATGGAGTTGTACCAAATTTAGATGTTTTTGTAAATCATGATGGCAGTTTTATAATTTTAAAACCTTATGGATGAAAAGTGTTATTTGTGAGAAACTAGAGGAACCAAATTTGTAGTTTAGTCTAAAAGTAAGTGGTTTTTGAGGGGTAGCATTTTTGATGTATATTATCCATTACAGCTTCTTTACAGCTAGCTAGGGAGAGAGGGACTTTTGCAAACGGAAGTAGAGGGCCCCGACTCACATGGCTACGTCAACCTCTTGGCCCCACTTTACCAACCCCAATTTCCCCTCAATTTTTATATTTTATGTTAATTTCATCATTTATATTGATTTAATATTTGGAATATTTGTTTTAATATTTTTACCTCAATCCTTTATTATATTCTTTTATTTAGTAATAATAATAACTATAAACATGAATGATATGTTTACATTTTTGTTTGGCGGTGTTTGTTTTATTCAAAATAAACTCTTAATTGCCACTTATGTCTGATTTAGTCATAAGATGATTCAGACCATTTGTTTTTTCTATTTTTTCAGAGCCTCTTAACTCTTAATGTCCTCTGAATAATTAAGTGACAATCTAGCCACTTAATTACCTCTTATTTTCATCCAGCATCATTCTTTCGATTTCAATGTCGGTTTTAGCCCAGATGCTCCTCGAATTTGCGAAAACACAAAACACGAACATCGTAGATTTGTGTGTTGGTTTTCCAAAACATCTTGGATCGCTTAAATCGGCTCTTCGGTGTTTGATATATGATTAAAACTCTACAACCTCGCAAATCTGTCAGCGTTCTTCTTTTGATTTTTTTTTCGATTTTGTCCTTCGATCATCGATGCTCACTTCAATTAACGATTTAAGTTGAATTTTTTAGGGATAAAACAGAAAACTATACATATTCATACGTGTGTCAGTTTACAAAAACAAACAATCTTATTGATTCAGATTTCAGACTTCAGCACCACTTCTTAAAAATCAGAAGTGAAATCAGACTACCTCTTAAAAAACAAACACCACCTTAGTGTTTTATTTTCTTCGTTCTAAAATAAATATATATATTATTATTTTAGTTTATTTTAAAATAAACGTTAATTTTTAAAAATAAAAGTCTTTTTTTCATTTTATACTTACAATTAAGATGAGAAAAATCATTTTTTACAATTATGGGGTAAATTATTCTTTTGTTAAGACGAAATAGTGTAATAATTTTAAATATCTAAAATATGTGCATTTTTTTGTCGACATTTTTTTGAATGGAGAGAGTATGTTTTATATAAAATATATTTTGGACATATATTTATGTTTTTTGATTAATTTTAATATTTTCTTTTGTAAACCATAGTTATAAATTTTAAACTTGATTCTAACGAATTATAGAATTAATCTATAAAAAGATTGTTGTTAATTACTTGTTTTGAGTGGACTTGAAATTTCAAACAAGGTAAATTACGAGATTTTTCGGTTTTCATGTTATACGTTAGATGTCTCGTATAAAAAAAATCTTATCAATTACGTATCAGTCTATTACCAAATCAAACACAATATGCTAAAAAAGATGTGCTTGTTCGACTCGTTACTTAATAACTCCACATTTTCATTTGTCGCCTATAAGTCCACAGGTATTTAGTATTTTTGAGTATTATCATATCGAGGGTCACATGGGCTGACACATCTCATCTTCACTAAACATTCATCGTATTTTGTCAAATATTTTCATTACCATCTAACAAAGTCGGTTTTCGCATGACTACTGAAATTAATAAACATGATGATTGAGAACTCGTTGACCAAGAATTGCCAATATTTCGTTTCATTGTGGATCTTACTACATAATCCCCCCACATTTCCAATAAATTAGAGAGGAAAAAGAAAACACGCGGTACTTCTTGAGCTTGTCTGAATTCTTATCCAACTAATATATGTAACAAATATTGAAGACAACCTATGTTGTAAATAGGTTTAAGATTTATGAGTGTTGTTCTTTCGATCAGTTTTTAGATTGTTTTTCAAATGACAAATTTTATGGAACCCGTGGAGTTAGCTTAATTGGCCAGATCTTGATTTTGCTTTCTATTGCTCACCGGTTTAAGTCCCCTCAGGGTTATCAGAGGTTTGCCCTACTGTTAACTTTAGGGACTAACGAACTAGTAGAGGCACATGCAAACTAACATTAACACCCAACAGTTATAAACAAAAAACAATCAATTTTAGGGTTATAAATTATAGACATGTTCTTCGTTCATTTAAAGTTTATATGCTTTAGCAAATTAAGATCTCATTTCTTGTAACCTTGTTTATGCAAGTTAATATTATACAATTGTTGAGATTTGATCTAAGAGGTTGTTTGTTTACCTCTTAATAGTTCATTTAAAAGGCACCCTCTCATTGGCTAATAGGTGAATCTTGTTTGGCAACAAGAAAGTCTGCCTCTTAATGGTTTCATAACCTGAATGATTTTGTATCTTGGGCTCCCTTAACCATTAAGGGTCTTAATTTCATTTTGAACAATTACCAAACAATCATATTTCATTTTGCACTATATCATAAGAGCCTCTTAATCATTTTGACTACTTAATCATCCTGCACCAAACCATTCAGTAACCACCAAACAATAGGGCATCTCCAATGGGTCACACTATATTTTACACCAAATTTCAAAAATAGTGTAAAAAATAGTGTAAGTTTTAGTGTTAATAGTAAATCATCTCCAATGGATAACACTATTTTTTTAAAGTGATGTAAAAGTAGTGTAAATGAATAGTATTACACCAAATATAGTGTAATACTATTCATTACACTAAATTTAATGTGAAAAATAGAGACCACATTGGAGATGTGAATATTGTTTTTTATACTAAATTTAGTATTTGGTGTAAGATTTAATGACTCCGTTGAAGATGGTGTAAGTGAGTATTTTCAACGTATTGATTAATTGGATTGACATTAAAGGAAACGATAATAACAATAAAAAGAACACAAAATAGAAAAAAAAAACAAAGAATATTCAACTTCACATGTAAATTAACAAATATTTAATTATTAATACATAAAAATAAATGATATTAATTTTATAAGACGAATTTAAATAAATAAATAAAATTGATAAAAAAAGGAGATTTTGGATTAGAAAGGTACAAATTCGGACATAAAAAGGGTCGAAGGTCAAATCAGGGGGGACATTTGCCCCAAACCCATCCCCGCGTTTCTCTCTCCTAAACCCATAATCTTCATAACAAAATCACCCAAATTTTGTGTTTTAGGGTTTTGAGCATTCGATTTACCCCCTAAGCTCATCAAATCTGGATTCAAATTTCCTCAATGTTGTTTTAGTTTCTTCTAGATCTGGTTGCACGTTCTTCAATGCCTTCGCTGTAAGTTCTTAACGATTCTCATTATTATTCGTTGGTACAAATTTTGTGAGAGCACATGTTTTCGGTTGTGTGTATCTGCATTTTGCAGGCTCGATGTTTCTGGAGATTAATTTTAGTAATTAAGTGTTTATATGTGTGTATATACATTACAATTTTGGGGATTTTGTATAAATTTTAGTTCATATGAAGGTTTTCGTTGCTGGATTTAGATGGTATTAAGAAAGTTTTTAGATCGGCTAATGGAGTTGTGTTTAATTTACTGATGCGTTTTTGAAAATGAAATAGGGTGTCTGACGATGGATCATTATGACAATCCGTAGTGTATAATGAGCGAAAAGGAGACTTTAAGGATGAAAACGAAGCCACCTCTTGTACCGCTTGGGACTCTGATTAGGCGTGAACTTAGGCATGGAAATGTAGAGAAACCTACTGTCAATCATGGACAGGCCGCACTGGCAAAGAAAGGGGAGGATTATTTCTTGATCAAGCCCGATTGCCAGAGAATTCAAGGGAATCCGTCATCGTCTTTCTCAGTTTTTGCGGTATATATGCGAACCTTTTCATTATGGTTTATAAAGCTGTTCTAGATTGGTTAATAACTGAATTGTTGAAATTTGGTTTGTTGGTAGATATTTGATGGGCATAATGGTATATCAGCTGCCATATTTGCAAAGGAAAATTTGTTGAACAACATTTTAAGTGCGATTCCGCAAGGATGTGGCCGTGAAGAGTGGCTTCAAGCACTTCCTAGAGCATTGGTTGCAGGGTTTGTTAAAACTGACATAGAGTTTCAACAGAAAGGTAATGGCTTTACCTCATTTAACATCACTATCACTTAGAGCATTCATTTTTTTTTCTGTAGGTATTCCTATTTAACTCTCTTTGATAAATATTAGGTGAGACATCTGGTACAACTGTTACATTCGTTGTGATTGATGGGTGGACCATAACTGTTGCCTCCGTTGGGGATTCACGATGCATACTAGACACACAAGCTGGTGTGGTATCACTGTTGACAGTTGATCATAGGCTTGAAGAGAACGTTGAAGAAAGGGAACGAGTAACAGCAAGTGGGGGTGAAGTAGGACGCCTTAATATTTTCGGAGGGGATGGGGTAAAAAAGTCATTTTTATAACTTTTGTGCTTGTAGGAAAGAGAAATGTAAATCTTATATCCTTGCGGCTGTTATGTTATAGGTTGGTCCACTTCGCTGTTGGCCTGGTGGGTTGTGCCTCTCAAGGTCTATTGGCGATACAGATGTTGGGGAGTTTATTGTCCCAATACCTCACGTCAAGCAAGTCAAGGTTGCGAATAATACCTAATTTTGTCTATTATAGGTTCTGAATTCTCATATGATTAAAACTGACACATTTTATTTGTATATTTAGCTCTCAAGTTCCGGGGGAAGACTTATAATTGCTTCTGATGGTATCTGGGATGCTTTATCATCTGATGTGGCTGCTCAATCTTGCCGTGGATTGCCTGCAGAACTTGCTGCCAAGCTTGTTGTCAAGGTGTTGTCCAACCAATGATATATATATATATATATATATATATATATATGATTTTCTTATGTTCACTTATTCACTGGTCTTAATCCAATGCTTTTTAATTTGGTTTCAGGAGGCTCTTAGGTCACGTGGGCTAAAAGATGACACAACCTGCTTGGTTGTTGATATCATCCCATATGGCTATCCAGTCCTGCCTCCGACACCCAGAAAGAAACAAAATCGGCTCACTTCACTCATTCTCGGAAAGAAATTTCAGAAATCTATGAATAAAACACCAAATAAGCTTTCAGCGGTCGGGGTAGTAGAGGAACTATTTGAAGAAGGTTCTGCAATGCTTGCAGAAAGGTATGTCCGTGACGGATAGTTGTTTTTCTTTATGCCATTGTTCCTTGCATTCCAAGTTTATATGTTGTTTTTGAACCTACGAGTGCAGACATCTGGATCCTCATGCACATGCAAGGGTTTGGGTAAATAACGTAAAAAATTAAGAAAGAAACAATAAGCTAGTCAGGAAGATGTGACACAAAAATTTCTGTTAAAAATGTCAATATATGGATTTTGGTTAACTTTAACTGTAACCGTTACAAGGCTAAGAGCTGAGATACACACTTGTATTGATATCTATGCACATGATCGTGAATGATATCGTGACTTACCATGCTATGTTCAACCTGGTTTTGGTAAGATTTTATTTGTTTAATCTTAAATGCTCTGGACCATATATGGTTATTTGGGCTTGTTCGTTTTCAAATAAAATTTCCAAGTTAACTCTGAATTCTATGTTTCAAAATCAATTAAAGAAAGTATTCAGAGCTTTTGAATGCATGCAGCGTAGCAAATGTCAATTATGGTTTTGAATATTGTAGTATAAGAATCAATGTTCTATGTTGAATTATTAGGGAAATAAGGATAGTTTAAGATTCGAAACGTTGGAGGTAATTAAGGAGGCCACATGCTAATCAGGAAGACGTGGAAATATACAGAGGGACAAAAGTTTCATTAATAGTTGTATGACATTGGTTTATGTTCAGATTTCATACACATCTTGTGGCCATCGTCATTTACAATCGTATCTATCCTTCATGTTCATGTTTTTGCTACACCCAGTTTATGTACGTAGATATTCCCTTATGATCATTTTGAACTGTAAAGCATACTTGGCCTCATTTTTATTATATCGTACTCGTGAAGTCATCTGGACAGTATGCATAAGATGTTTTTTTGGTTCTTATGCACATATGCATGTTACAAATTACTTGTATTCACAGGTGCATACTGTCCAGATGAAAACGACTACCAGGGTGTTGTTCAAATTTTCATTTTTTTGCGGTTTTCCCCTGAACCTACCCTAACCCTACGTACATATGTAATATATAACTATATATGATAGACTTTCCTATTTGGTTAGCTAGCGTTGTAAAATGATTTTATAATGCTGTGTATTAAGTGCAGGCTGGGAAAAGATCTGGGTTTAAACTCAAACTCAGGAATGTTTAGATGCGCAGTTTGTCAAGCGGACGATGATGATGTATCTGGATCTGGAACAGCAATATTGTCATCACAGCCATGGGAGGGACCGATGTTATGTTCAAAGTGTCGGAGAAAGAAAGATGCAATGGAAGGGAAAAGGTCGATGACGTAATTTGGTACTGCTACTGCTGCAACTAAGGTAAATAGTAATACATTCTTTTGTGTGGCAGTGAAATCTAAAACTGGTGTGTGAAAGAGATAGAGAGTCTGTAGGGGTGAGAGTAGGAGTGTGTGTGTGTGTTGTTGATTATAAGTTATGGTTGGCTGTTGGACTGACTAATTAAGAACAAATGTTACCATCATATATACATATAAGAAATTAAATTGGAGTGATTTTGCAAGTGGAAGCTTGCTTCAATGTGTTCATCTGCTTCTGTTTAAGCTTATTCAATAGGTATATTATATATTTAAGGAAAAAAGTATCTTTTGTATATGTATGTTTTTATGTACACATGGAAAAGATGCATTTTTATTTTAGCTTACTTTTCAATTCTATTCTTGATCATAGAAGGGAGAAATGTAAAATAACGAGTCGTGACACAACATTTTGGGATATACATGTAGAGTTGCATGAACCGATCATGAGTCGTAATTTAATCAATTTTCAAGGAACTTAAGCTATTATCATATCTTGTGCATTTTGGTTTTGAATGTCTTCAAATATTTACGCAAAAAGTTGATCCCAAACATGTTTTAGCTTAGTAGGGAGGGCATCAACTTAAACAGAGAAGGTAAGTTTTAGAGAATTATCTAAACTTGGAAGTTTCTCTAGTTGAACCTGTTGGTGCAATATAGAGAACCAAAGTTCAATTTTCTTTATTTTAAAGAAACTGTTGGAGATGCTTCTTATGTGCTATTTCATATGATTTTTTTGCATTTAAGACTAGTATTTAGAATATTAATTAACATATATTTGTTTCACAATGTGTTTGCTTCACATATACTCCGTTCACCATGTGCATATTTTTTACATGTTTGTGAAACAAAAAATACACATAAATTCATATTGTGAAACAAATACATATGCAACAATCATATTGTGAAACAAATATATGTTAATCAATACATTAAATATTATCCTTACATGAGAAAAAATCATGTGAAACAAAACCGTAAGGTGGAAGTCCTCACGTATCTCACAAATTTTAGAGTTCTCAAATGATTAAGTCCTATATATATGTATGTATATATATACACACACAGAGAGAGAGATAAGTTCAAATGAAAACTCATTTTTCATTGTGCACATGAGGACGGATCTCGGCTCTTCCATCTCTATTGATCCAATGACACATATTAAATAGAGTTTTTAATTGAAATTATTAATTAAGGTGATTAGGGGTAAAAAAATGAAGATAATTTCAATCTGCATACCATATATGACTTTTTATTTTCTTTTTTAATTAAAAACTTTTACCCCCTTAAATTTTAAAATAAATTATTCTAAAAATTACTCATATTTTAATCAAACAAATTACATAAAAAAACGAGAATTTCGTGCTCTTCGATATGGCATCCATCTCGATATAGTTTTTTTTGTTTTAACCGTGTTTTACATAAAATGTTATATATGTTCTATATTCATTATGAATATTAATGTAAGTTCAAATGTGTACCACACATCGACATCTCGAGTCCGTAACTCGACATCACATTTTTCAACACTTTCTTCAACGTCGTAAGACATTATTCATTACCGTAGAAGCCACCATCGCCTCCTTCACTCAAATTTCTCTTTCACTGCTTCTTTCTCTGCATTCTGTTTTGAGATTTTCGTCTGTAATCGGTTTCAGCTAGATAGAGAGAGATCGCAATGATGACTTACAAAAAAAAATTATTCATTACCGTAACCCAACACCCATCGAGTTTCGGTTGTGAACCGGGTAACAAAAGAGGGGGTGTCACGTGTCCACACTTTCACGGTCATTCATGTATTATTCATCATGAATGTATCATTCAGGATGAATAGTACAACATTGAAAGTGAATAATACACTATTCATGAATTCGTGTTTTATTCATCCCGAATGTTGTATTATTCATGATGAATAGTGAATAAACGTTCACCTTTGTTATTCATACTGAATGTGGACACCCGGGGATGTGCATACATATTCATAATGAATAAAACCAAATTTCGGCTATGAATCGGAAAACAAAAAGAGCGCGCCATGTGCCCACACCTTCACGGTCGTTCATTTATTGTTCATCATTAATAATGTATCATTTAGGATGAATAATACAACATTCATGGTGAATAATACATGATTCATGATGAATAATACATGAATTATGAATTCGTGTATTATTCATCCTGAATACTTTATTATTCATACTGAATATTATATTATTCATCATGAATAGTGAATGAGCGTTCACATTTGTTATTCATACTGAATGTGGACACCCGATGACGTGCATACACACTCATAATGAATATAACTTATATATGACATTTCACGTAAAAAACGGTTAAAAAAAACTATATCAAGATGGATGTCATATCGAAGAGAGTACGAAATTCTCGTTTTTTTGATGTAATTTGTTTGATTAAAATATTAATAATTTTTAAGATAATTTATTTTAAAATTTAAGGGGTAAAAGTTTTTAATTAAAAAACAAAATAAAAGGTCAAATAAGGTAGACGCATATTCAAATTTCCAATTTTGTCCGTAATCACTTCTTAATTAATCTTATTTTGTTTTAACCATTGATTAGTTTTCTAAATTTTGATCAATGACTGTGTCATCATGTGCACAATGAAAAATGAACTTTCATATGTGATTTTGTACATGCCTGCAAAAATCTGGACACGCACGACTTTCCAATTAGCAAATAAGCCACACTTTCTATATCATTAAACCACTACCAAACAATCAAGTATAGCTGACCGAATAAGTTGTTAGTCTTATTAAGCTCGTCAAGCTGCTAACAAACATAAGATAAGATCTGAAGAAGGTTCCTTCATAGTTGCGTTCAAAATAAACTATTAAACCGCAAGCAGTACAAGCAGCCACGTTCCAATTTCAACATCATGAAAACATTACAACATCATTTTTATTTCATGATATGTATTTAACCTTCACTATAATGCCACCAAAAAACCAACACAAAACCACTTGCATTTACATAATATCATAGCTTCAGCGGCTTCATACCAAGCGATGCACGTATCCTGTTAGCTTCAGCAATTTCCGGATCCGGATGATCAGTTCCATCGTCTTTCTTCTTCTCCTTCTCTTTCTTCTTCTTTGTGGGCTCCGCCGCCCCCCTTCTAGGGCTACCGCTGTTATCACGTGCATGCCGCCTACGCCGCTCTTCACCATCATGATCGCGATCCTTCCTATCCCTATCACGTTCCCTATCCCTACTTCTGCTTCTGCTCCGTGATGGGCTCCGCCTTCTGCTACGCCTATCCCTTTCCCGTTCTCTATAATCCTTTTCACGATAACGATCCCTATCTCTATCCCGATCCCTTTCTCTGTCCCTATCGCGTCCTCTTCCACGATCCCTCTCGTAATCTCTCTCATATTCTCTTTCATGATCTCGCTCCCTGGAATAAATAAATAATAACTCATTTGTGAATGACATCAACAAATATGATGAGTGCATCTGTGCATACAAGCTATAAGAAATAAGTAAACCCGAGTGCATACAAAGAGTAAGGTGGTGTTTGGTTAGCAGAATGTTTTTGGATGGAATGGAATGTTGTCAGGTTTGACCATCTGTTTGGTTAGCAGACACTGAAATGGAATCTATTAAGAAATTGAAATATGTTTGTTTGGTTCACAAAATGTAGCTTTGGAATTGGAATGAAATATTGATAAATGACCAAAATGCCCTTTTTGAAAATTTTCAATTTTTTTTAAAACAATAAATACTTCGAAAAAATAAAATCAATAAATATTAAATATTTCAAAAAAATAAATAAGAAAGTAAAAAGTATTAAATTGAATTAAAATAATTAGATTATATTTGGGTTAAAAGGTATATTTGGGATTATGAAAATATAACATTCAATTCCATCAAAATCCCAACTTATTATGAAAAAATGTTGAATTCCCTTGTTTGTGGAATTTGATGGAGTTTGAATATTCCTTCTTTAGAAAAGAATGAACCAAATGTAGGAATCGAATCGGGTCAATGGAATTCAACATTTCAATTCCATCATATTTCAGAATCTACAAACCAAACGACACTTGAATCAATTTGGGTTGCGAGATAAATTGATGGTCATGATAAAAAGATAAGAATGTGCATAAAAAGATAAGAATGTGCGATCCATCATACTTCTCAGCTGTACACTGTCAGTACAGAGAAACCTGGCAGGATCATAATCTATTGATCTAGGAAGCTGTTTAAATTCACAGCCGGCAGCTACAGTGTCTTGAGCCTATGAAAGCACAAGACGATTGCCAGCCAGCCAGCCAACACGTGAGATGTGAAAATAGGTCTGCCCATGTGCATGCATGTCTATTGGCAGAATGTTGAAAACAGCTTCCACGTAACAAAATTTAATCAAATTTTTCATGATAACAAAATTGGAAATTCTCAGCCAATCGTATCATTTGTGGGTTATTTGGGTGAGTACTGAATAAGCCACTTTTATGAGTTGTAACTTCCATGTAATATGAAGAGAGAGCAAGTCATACCTATGTCTATGGCTGTCACGTTTCCTATCCCTGCCTCTTTCCCTTGTTGGGCTTTGTCCACGATAGTAATCCTATTTTCAAAAAAGATGTCATATAAATGTATAATATATATTAGAAAGTGAGGAAATCATATAGAAGTGGGTATGTATTGTAAACAGATTTGAACCTTTTCGTGGGCCCCAACATCTGTATCCATGAGCTGCTCATCTTCATCTTTCTCCTCTTCCTCCTCAAAATCATCTTCAAGTGCACTTTTTCTAGGTTCTAGAGCACCAATGGCTTCAATAGTAAGCCTGTACGTGAGTGAAATCATCAATTTAATGGCAATTTTTTTTCTTATAAAAGTTCATGTCACGATATCTATAAATAAACCTCGTTATTATCATCCATGAGCATGTTTCATGTACAAAGCAACAAAAAACACCAATAATGTTACACATTAGAAATACTATAAGGCGTCATCTATACATATATACATACACACATATATGTGTTCGAGCTTTTGTAAGGGGCTGTTCGTTTTTTTCATTAAGCTCTGAATGATTAAGCTGTTTGAAGATATTTAGGGGCTGTTTGGTAGTTGCTGAATGGTTTGGTGCAGAATGATTAAGTGGTCAGAATGATTAAGAGGCCTATATGATTTAGTGCAAAATGAAAAATGGTTGTTTGGTAATTGTTTAGAATGAAATCAGGGTGCTGAATGGTTAAGGGAGGCCCAGGATGCTAAATCATTCAGAGGGTTTTAGAACCATTAAAAGGCAGACATTTTGTTTGCCAAACAGGATTTACCTCTTAGCGATTCAGAGGTTGCCTCTTAATGGAACTATTAAGAGGTAAACAAACAACCCCTTAATTGTTGACATGAATTGGGATAAATTGTTGTCCAGTTGTTGTGCTGAATAAACGGTCTGAATGGCATTAATAACTATATTACCCCTCAACAAACAACATTTGTATTTTTTTGCATCAAAGAACAAAGAAGGTTTCTTGAATATACAATTACCGATGAAATATAACTTCAATTACCCAATTCTGGCAATTACACAAATACTATATTCCTCCCTAATTCTGGCAATTAACCTCAAATACCCAATTGAAATATTACAAACCCTAACTGATGGTTCTTGAGTCCAAACCACAATACAAAATCCCAAAGTTTCCACTCATCATTCTCTCTCTGTTCTTTTTCCCCTTTTCCCCAAAATACAAGGAGATAAAAATCATGGTGGAGAACAAAATACAGAATCCCTTTCTCCACAGTCGGTGGTCGCTGCAAGTCATGGTGGAAGATGCAGTGGTAAAAAGAGAACTTTTTTTCTTTCTATTTCACCTAATTTCTCGTTTTCTTTCATTTTTCAGACACGTTCTTACATTTCTTCCTCATTCTGAGTTGAAATGGGTGCCTTTGTTTGGTTGACTTCAGCCTTCAATACAAACTTTTTAGGGAAGTTTGATGGCTTAATACAAAGTTACAAACAACTACCCTCCCTTGGGTTAGCGAATAAGTTCATTTAAGCCAATGGCTTAATGAATAAGTTAATACTGAGCACTAAGAAATGGCTTAGCGAATAAACCATACAAGTCATTAAGCCCAATAAGTCAATACCAAACAGCCCATAAATCATTTTAGGCAGACGAGAGCTGAGTTGAAAGAGAAACACCTTTATCATGTAGAAATAGTGTTCCAGTTACATATCTCTTCCAGAATACCAACATTAATCATCTGAATATTGCAGAAATAGGGATACCAACACTCAAAATTTAATGACTGCGGAAACTTCAAAAGGTTTTGCAATTTTTGCCTTCCAAATACTTATGTAATAAATAAAAAATTGACCAAGAACTGAAACAAGTCAAGGGGTTGCATTCCTCGACCCCGACCCCGACCCCATGTATGCACCCTAGTCCCTAATGACGGATACGGGGAACCTGTTGGGTACCCGTTAAGGAAGAAAAATTAATTATTTAGTTTTAAATGAAAAGAAAAAGGATTTTTTTAACGAAAATGAAAATTAATTATTTAGCTTTTAATGAAAAGAAAAAGAACTTCTTAAAATAAAAATGAAAGCTTGTTTACTTAGATATGTTATATACATTTACCTACGGCGAATATAGTGTTCTATCATAATCATACCCAAATGTTACAATAGAATAGTATGCGCCTTCAGGAATTACAACTCCCTTGACTGGCCTTTTGAGATCATAGATTCAGGATTATCAGCCTTTTCATTGTGAATCTTGAATGCACCTTAATATATATATATATATATATCGGGTATTAGGGGCGAGTAGTATCATCCCGACCCCAACCCCAAACCTGCTTCGGGTATAAAAAGCAATACCCGAAACCCGCTTCGTGTATAAAAAGCAATACCCGTCCCCGCCCTAAAACCCGCTAAGCCGGGGAGTACCCATCCCAATAGGGGTGGATATCCACAAGCATCTAACCCAACAGGACAAATTTCCATCACTATAACTTACTATCCTGCTAATTTCTTTTGAGCATAGATTACAACCGAAATTCTAAAACAATAGCACCCAGATAAAGCTCACTCAACATATCATTCCATAATATGCAGCAACTGCAATCCTTAGCCATTTCAGAAACACTACTTATTTGTACTCTATGTAATTCACGGTCCAGTTAAGGGACAAACACACTAATACCAAACTTATTATCAACAACTGCAACTTCAAAGTTTTGCATCTCTCTTTTCAAAAATTTATGTAGCATTGCATAAAAGTATATTCCATAAAAGTTTCTTTTAAGTTTAGATTACATTAATAGTTCTAACGAAACAGCACTAAATAAAGCTACCCAGCAAGCCATATTCTAGAACACGCAGCCTATGGCATCACATACCATTTGACATGTATTCAATGGTTCTCAAGGTAAATCTATTGGTATAAGGTTCAAATGGTACTTCCAGGTACAGTAATGGAATACAGATACTAAGCTATGGGGTAAATATATATATATATATATATGATATATGTATATATAAGCTATTAATTACCTTCACTGAATGCAAACATGATAATCTCATAACAAAAGAAGAAAAAGAAAGACAAGGTGAAATGCACAATAGAGTGCTGATCTACCTTTTCTTTATACGCGGCAGAGCAATATCACAAGAATAATCTTTTGTCAAGAGTTCATCTATAACCTCATCCACATGCGTCAATGCATATTCTAAAACATCAAAACAAAGATATCAAAATACATCAGTACACCAAAAAATAGAAAAATGAAGTTCAGAGAGTCTCAAAGTTGTGGTCAACATATACTTACGCCCATCGCCTAATTTGCGTCTCAGTTTCCTGTAGTCGTTGTACAAGGGCTCCAAATACCGATACACATCAATATCTGTGCCTGTGATTCGCAAATAAAAGGCTCCTAGTACTCGTACATATCTGCTCACCAGATGCTAATGTTAAGCAAAATAAAGTAGAACACAAATGAAGCATCAACGACGCAAGCAATTTCGGTATACTTATAAAAGCATACGTTCTAATGACGATAATCAAAAGAGAACCACAAATATGTTACAAACCCGTGGGTACCAATATTGATTTTTTTCATCAAAACCTATAATTTAATATATTGTTTCACATATGTTCGTGTTCAAATTACATGTGGAAAAAGAAATTGATTCACCCAGCGAAATGAAATATATATGTATCAAATATTCACGTAGTGAAACAAATCCATGTAAAATTATCAAACAAATATACGATGAAGCCAAATATCTTAAATCTTAACATTTAGAGAAAAATAGCATGTAAAAAATATTTTATGGAGATTCTCACGGGATTGTAACATATTTGTGGTTCATTTGATTTAAGCCCTAGATTCTAATATGTAAATCTATTAAAAAGCAAAAGAGTGATGAAGACGACTGACTTATAATCTTCGTTTTTGATGAATTCGACGACGATTTCTTTATCAGGCTGGATCTGGAGCATCTTCATGACGAGGCAAATGAAAGGCGTGGGCCTGCGGTTGCCGCCGTGGGTGCCGCCGAGGTGATCCAGCTCCATGGCCTTGTCCACAAGGGTTTCCGCTGTAAGTCCGAAACATTGTTCCTTCCAATAGGTGTTTTGGTAAATCTTAGACCTCAATATCTTCTCAACTAGGTTTTGTGGATTTGTTCCCCTTATGCTCTTTGCCGATGGGTCCGTACGATTCGCCATTGATTACAGCTCCTGATGTTGGAGGAGCAAACTTGATTCCCGAAAACCCTAACCCTATCACCAAGGATTTGAACCTTTTCACTTCCCCCCTGTTTATAAATAACAAAATTGACCTTGCAACATTTGTAAAGTCGTTTACTATTTAATTAATTATTTTAGGGAAAAGCCTAAAAAAACTAATGACACGTTTGGTATGCATACAGGATAGGACAAGATAACGTGAGATAAGATATGACAGAACAACTGTTTCACGTTTGATAAGACAAAACTGGACAAAATAAAATAGATAACATTGACCAATTTACCTTTACTAAGTTGTTTATATATTTTGATTAATTATGTAAGTTATTAAATTATAATGAAATAAATATTTTTCATAACAATGCAGATTATTAGAAAGTTTCTTCAAGATGATTAAAATAACATCAAAATAAATAAATAAAATTGTAGTTTTCAATCTTTATTTTCTAACATTTTCTATATTTTTTTACTATTAGTATTTAATAGTTTACATAAATTAATTAAAACATAGAAACAATGTAAAAATTATATTTTGAAGAAAATAAAGTAAAGGTTTAAAGAACATAAAATACAATAAATAAAATTAAAAGAATGAATAAAATATGAAATAGAAGGTTTATTTGATGTTTTAGAAAAGATTAGACTTTATTTTGAGGTTATATTGATAAAACATAAGTTTGTTTCATCTTGTTTCATCTTGTTCCAACTTGTTCCATGGGGTGGGGATGGAACAGGCTTGTTCTAGTTTGTTCCACCTTGTTCCAGTCTGTTCCTCATAAATGTCCTCTCAAACATGGGACAATACACCATGTTTTGTTCTGTCTTGTCCAGTGTACCAAAAGCACCCTCAAGAAACTATCTGAATTTGAATGGTTAGTTATTTCAAATATTTTTTTGAATGATAAAACTCTTGAAATTTCTAAAACCGGTTAAAAATTCTTTTTAACTTGTTAAAACAAGTTAATGCGATACAAATTTGGAAAAAAATCTAAAAAAGTCAATAAACTATTTGATTTTGAATAATTAAGTCCCTTGATTTTTTAACCAAAAACATTTACACTTTTATCCTAAAAAATTTAACAAATAAATCTTTAAACTTTTTTCTAAGTATTTTACCAAATAAATTTTGAACTTCTTTTGAACAATTCAATCCTATTTTTTTTTGGAAAAATAAAATAATGAACTTATTTTTGAAAAAATAAATTCAAGCTTTTGTTGTACACAATCATGAACTAAAAGTATACAATTCCTTTCACCGACAACAAGTAAAATGAACCAATTAAACAAAGAAAATTATACAATTTCATTACTAATTCCAAAACATTCAAAAATTATGTCTAAAACATATATAGATACATAAAAAAGTTAAAACTCATTCTTTCACAAAATATACCAAAAGAAAAACGTCCATCATTTCTCAAAATATTAAAAAAAGCGTCCATCTCTTTACAAATTAGTAATGGAAGTAATTAACTTTTCCTGTTTTAATTGGTTCATTTAATTTGGTTGTCAGTGAGAATATTAGTATATTTTGTGTTCAAAAAAGAGTTTCGGATTTATTTGTACAATATTAAGTTTATGATTTTGTTTTTTTTTTAAAGTTTCGGATTTATTTGTTAAAAAAAGTTCAAGAATATATCTGGTAGAAAAAATTCGAAAAAAAATTATAAATTTATTTGTTAAAAAAACTCAAAGACTTAATCATGCAACATCAGATAGTAGGGGTGCTCAAAAACCCGACCAACCCGGTCAACAAAACCCGAAAAATCCCAACCCGAGGTAACCCGAAGCATTTGGGTCGGAATTGGGTCAGGCCCAATAGAACCCAACCCAACCCGATACACCGATCAGCCCATCTGATGTATAGTGCGTCTGATATTTTTATTTTTAGGGTTAAGTTGAAATCTCTCCAGTCTCCACATTTCAGCCGCTACCTACCTTTCCCTCTCACTCTCATCGACAGCCTCCCTCAGCCGCTACATTTCCCTCTCAGCTCTCACTCTCATCGCTCAATGTAATCTCTTAACTTATTATCTTCTTCTTCGCTCCAAACCCCTTTTTTGATGCCATTTTTGTCGATGCAGGTGATACGAGTAACCAGAGAGGGACCACTATGAGTCAGCACATTTTGGGTGTCTTAATAAATTGGATGGTAGATCTTTTTCAAGGACAGGTGTCAGCATCTCCGTTAGTCAGTTAGTTTTTGTGCTCTTTATTTTAAGAATGCTTTTCGTATTGGAGGGGATATGAAAATATATTGAATCTTCTTCTTCTGCTCAATTTCTCTCAACCTGTATTCATTAGCTCTTTGTTCTCGAATATCATTCATTCATTGATCTTCCTGAATTAGAGCTTCGGTCACTCGTTGGGTTCCCCAACCTTGATCGAATTCAGAATCATATCATTGGTATCAGAGCTATTCGGCTCTGGGATTTCCGATCATTGCGATTACGCGAGGGATGGCGAAGGCACATAACCAGGTACCGCAGAATCAAGAGCAAAGGCAAGCCAGCTCTGTTGAAGCTTCATCCATCCATAGCCAGACTCCACCTCCAGATCAGGGAAGTGTTTCCAATTTTGAGGTACTGCTTAAAACTATTCTCGCTGATTTTGGTACACGAATTGAGTGCAATAATCAGCGACAGACTACAAGGATCGATGCAAATGCTAAAGCTATCTCAGAAATTAGTGATATGATGACTGGTTTATCATTGCAAATGAATCAGTTCATGGCAAGTCGAAGTCAGAAAGAACCTCCTGAGAATATTGGGAATAGTGGCCTTAAATTGGGGGAAGTAATCGGAAACCCTCATCAGTACTCTTCACGGTTAACTAAGATTGATTTTCCTCATTTTGGTGGGGATGATTTAAAGGCCTGGTTATACAAGGTTAACCAATTTTTTCAATTGGATATGGTGAAGGACAACACTAAGGTCCCTCTGGCTTCCATTCATTTGGAGGGCAGGGCCTTGCAATGGCACCAAGGGTACATGAAACGGCGAAATCACGTCAATCCTTCATGGGAGCAGTACGTAATTGACATCACAGGTCTCTTTGGGGAGCCATTTGATGATCCCATGGCAGAGCTTATGGAATTAAAACAGACAGGAGCTGTTAAGGATTATCATGATGAATTTGACAGTATAATCAGTCGGCTACAATTATCTCCTGAAAATGCCCTAAGTTGTTTCATCACGGGTTTAAGCGAAGAATTGAGGAGCTTAGTTAGGATGTTTAATCCTACTACGATAGCTCAGGCATTTGCTCTAGCCAAACTTCAGGAGACCAACATGAACAAAGGAAAATCAGCCCCTAAACTACCTTATTCAAACACACTCACTGCTCATACCTTTAACAAAACGGGTATACTACCCCTTCCCACAAAGAACCCCAACTTCACAAACAAATCTGTGAACATTCCGGTAAAACCAACAACAGCTCCCTTCAAACCAAATCCAAACCGAAAAACCTTGTCCCCAGCCGAATTAAATGAGAAGCGATCGAAGGGGCTCTGTTTCTTTTGTGATGAAAAATATGAATATGGACACCGGTGTAAAGGGAAGAGACCTCAGTTGTACCACTTGGAATGGGACGATGTGGGAAATGAGGGTGAGAAGGAAGAGTCACAAGACACAGACAATGAATTTTCGCAAATTTCACTCAATGCGATGTCCGGCATCACTGATTATCAGACTATGAGAGTAACCGGTTACCATGGAAAAAGAGCTCTGCAGATGCTGCTTGATACAGGTAGTACTCATAATTTCATCGATACGGCAGTAGCAAAAAAATTGGGTTGCATTTAGTGCCAATCCCACCCATGATGGTTAGAGTGGCGGACGGAGGACGAGTTGGCTGTGAGGCAATGATTGAGGGGTTTCAATGGAGGATGCACTCTGTAACATTCACGGCAGACCTCTACTTGTTGCCCTTGGGGGGTTGCGATGTCGTTTTGGGCATCCAATGGTTTACATCGCTGGGTAAGGTCCAGTTTGACTTTATTAATCACACCATTGAATTTTTAGTCAAAGGATCGAAGATAATGTTGAGAGGAGCTACGGGAAAGGGTGTGAAAACGGTAAGTACTGTGAAGATGAACAAGATGCTACAACAAAGCGGGCAATTATCGATGATGCAACTGATGGCTATTCGGTCCGATGAGCCGCTGCCCAATTATCAAGTTAAGGTAAATCAGCCCAAGGACACTTCGCCTCCTGAATTACTGCAGTTGTTACAAGATTATAGCGACATATTCAAAGAACCCACAGGTTTGCCCCCTTTTAGACCGGGATTCGATCACGCGATACCCCTCCGGGAGGGTTCCAATCCGGTGAACTTGCGTCCTTATCGATTTCCTTTGTTACAAAAGGATGTAATTGAACAACTTACTCAGGAGTTGTTGAACCAGGGAGTGATCAGAACTAGCAATAGCCCATTCGCTTCTCCGGTCGTGTTGGTTAAAAAGAAGGACGGGAGCTAGAGAATGTGTGTGGATTATCGTGCCTTGAATAAGTTGACCATCCCGGACAGATTCCCCATTCCTTTAATCGAAGAGCTCATGGATGAATTACATGGCACTCAATGTTTCTCCAAAATTGACTTAAGGGCGGGGTACCATCAAATTCGAGTTGCTAGCCAAGATGTTCACAAAACGGCTTTTAAAACACATTGCGGTCACTTCGAATTCTTGGTTATGCCATTCGGGTTAACCAACGCGCCTTCCACCTTTCCAGAGCTTAATGAACAAGTTGTTTCAACCTTACTTGAGGAAGTTTGTACTGGTGTTTTTCGATGATATCTTGATTTACAGCCCAAGTTGGAATGAGCATATGCAACACTTGAAGTTAGTGATGGATGTTCTAAGGGTTAATTCTTTGCTGGCCAAACGTAGTAAATGTGTGTTTGGGGTGCCACAGATCGAGTACTTGGGCCATGTTCTATCTAAGGATGGAGTAGCCACTGATCCTGCAAAGATTGCTGCTATTTTGGAGTGGCCGGTGCCAAAAACTCTAAAACAACTAAGGGGTTTTCTTGGACTTACCGGATATTATCGGCGGTTTGTAAAAGGGTATGAGGTGCTTGCAAAACCGTTGACCCGTTTGTTACAAAAGGATTCCTACCAATGGGATGAGGCAGCCAATACAGCGTTCCTGGAATTGAAACAGGCCATGGTCAATCCTCCTGTCTTGGCTTTACCGAACTTTAGTGAACCGTTCGTAATAGAGACAGATGCGTCTAACCAAGGAATAGGGGTTGTCCTTATGCAACAAGGACATCCCATTGCATTCATTAGCAAAGCTCTATCTCCTAGACACACTACTTTGTCCACTTATGAAAAAGAGTTGCTAGCCGTAATACATGCCGTACAAAAGTGGCGCTCATATCTGCTAGACAGACACTTTGTGATCAAAACTGATCAGCAAAGCCTTAAGCATTTGTTGGAAAACAAAGTGAATACGACCTTTCAACAACGATGGTTATCAAAGTTGTTAGGTTATGATTATGAGATTTGCTACAAACAAGGAGTCGAAAATAAGGTGGCGGACGCTTTGTCGAGAGCGACACATGGGGAACTACTACAAGTTGTTCTCTCCAACATTCATGTTGATCTGTATGATTTAATCAAGGAAGGCTGGAATCAAGATTCTAATCTTAGGAATATTATCACTGAACTCCGGCAAAAGAGTGGTAAACATCCTAAGTTCAGTTGGTACGGTCAAGAACTGAGAAGAAACGGTAAGTTGGTAATTGGAAATAATAAGGATCTTAAAATGAAGATCATGTCGTGGATGCATGATTCATCGCAAGGAGGTCACTCTGGAATTACAGCTACCCTTAAACGACTGCAAAGTTTGTTTTTTTGGCCGAAAATGAAAAAAGATGTGGCTGCCTACATCCAGAATTGCATCACCTGTCAAAAATGTAAAACCGAGACAGCAGCTCAACCCGGGTTATTACAGCCTCTACCCATTCCCGAGGGTGTGTGGGAAGACATAGCTATGGATTTTATTGAAGGCCTCCCCAAATCCCATGGCAAGGACGTTATCTTGGTGGTCATTGATCGACTAAGCAAGTACGCTCACTTTATCGCATTGAGTCACCCTTTTTCTGTTATAGATGTGGCACGGGTGTTCATGGATAACATTTACAAGTTACATGGGTTCCCAAAATCTATAGTTTCGGATAGGGACAAGATCTTTGTTAGCAATTTTTGGCGTGAATTGTTGGTGTTACAAGGAACAGATCAAAACATGTCTAGCAGTTACCACCCTCAATCAGACGGCCAATCGGAAGTTCTGAATAGGTGTTTGGAGGGTTATCTACGATGTATGTGTCATGAGGAACCTATGGATTGGGCACGCTGGCTTCCTTTGGCCGAATATTGGTACAATACCAATTTTCATTCCTCTATCAATTGCACTCCATTTAAGGTGGTATACGGGCAGCCACCTCCTCTACATTTGTCGTATCTACCGGGGGAGAGCAAGGTTGACTCGGTGGATCGGAGCTTAACAGCAAGAGAGGAAGCCATTAAGCTGCTGAAACATAACCTGCATAAAGCACAGAACAGAATGAAACAGGCCACAGACAAACACCGATTTGAAAGGACATTTGAAGTGGGGGACTGGGTCTATCTTAAGTTACGACCATACAGACAGACATCAGTTGTTGATAGAGCAAATATGAAGTTGTCAGATAAGTACTTTGGTCCTTATCAAATCTGTGCTAAGGTGGGTCAGGTTGCTTACACCCTTAAACTACCACACGGATCTAGCATTCATCCTACCTTTCATGTTTCTTTACTCAAAAAGCACCATGGCCCGAGGCCCACAACTCTCAGCCCACTAATTGCACCTGGAAGTGTTATAGACAAGGTCCCTGACAAGGTAATTGATAAACGAACCATCAAGAGGCAGAATAAACCAGTTATCGAATGGTTGGTTAAATGGCATAACTGTCCTGTAGAAGATGCTACCTGGGAAGATGCAATGACTATGGACAGAACCTATCCAATGTTTGATCCTTGGGGACAAGGATCGTCTTAAGGGGGAGGTAATGATACGAGTAACCAGAGAGGGACCACTATGAGTCAGCACATTTTGGGTGTCTTAATAAATTGGATGGTAGATCTTTTTCAAGGACAGGTGTCAGCATCTCCGTTAGTCAGTTAGTTTTTGTGCTCTTTATTTTAAGAATGCTTTTCGTATTGGAGGGGATATGAAAATATATTGAATCTTCTTCTTCTGCTCAATTTCTCTCAACCTGTATTCATTAGCTCTTTGTTCTCGAATATCATTCATTCATTGATCTTCCTGAATTAGAGCTTCGGTCACTCGTTGGGTTCCCCAACCTTGATCGAATTCAGAATCATATCAGCAGGGTGCCCTCACCATTTCAGATCTCTCTCTTTGACTCTCTCTTTCTCTATCTTCTCTGATACTTAACGCCTCACGGCTTCACGAAGACACGAAACACAGGTTCACAGTTCACACTCCACAGTCCACAGCCTCCGATTTAATTGAAGAACACACGACGGCGGTACTGGTATTGATTTCTATTTTGCTTTCTTCAGTTTTTTGTAACTTGTTATTTTCTTTCTTCAGCTTTCCTCAGTAATCTGTTAAGTTAGAAAATGTAATTAATGTATATATACTTTGTTGCTGTCAGTAATCTGTTTAGGTTAGAATATGTATATCTACAGATTGTTAATATTTGTTATGTTAGAACATTTATATCCACTTTGTTGTTGTAAATTATAACCTAACATATTTTTATAACCTGTTATGTTAGAAAAGTTGTAAATTGTTATAATCTGTTATGTTAGAAAACTTGTAAATTGTTAAAACTTATAAATTGTTAAAACTTATAAATCTGTTATGTTAACACTTCACACAAATTGTAAAATCTGTTATGTTAACACTTCACACAATGTACATTTTTGTTTTTGTTGTTGTGAAAAGGGTTTTATCAATGCGTTTATTAGTTTGGGATTTATTTATATATGATTAAGCAGGACAAGTTGTAATTCATTGATGATGTATATGTATCTGATCTACAAATATATATATATATATATATATATATATATATGTTATAGCTGATTATTGTGTTTTGTTCAACCCATGCATCTATCTAATTAAAGCCACTTGAATGGCTTTGGACAACCTACCCCATACCAATCAGATATACATATACCCCCTGGTTTCTTTGGTTTTTTTACTTTAAGATCTCAAATATGACTGTTTAAGATTTTAGTATATCTCATTCTTTAGTTATTATTATGGTTGCAGTCATGGCAGGTTTGGCGCCCGAAGGTTCTCAGTTTGATGCTCGTCAATATGATTCCAAGATGAATGATTTTTAAGTTCTATATATGTTGATCATATATGTATATTTTCTAGGAAATGGATTGAAACTAATTAATGTGTAATTGTATGCAGGCTTTCATCTGATGGCCAAGATTTTTTCACTTGTTATGATGAGGTTTATGATAGTTTTGATGCTATGGGCTTACAAGAAAACCTATTGAGGGGCATTTATGCATATGGTATGTTCATCATCAAGGACCAGTCATCTTTTCTATTCTATTAATTATTATATGTAATGCTTGCTTTTGTTTCTATTAACTATTGGTTGCTAATTCATTATGTAATGCTTTTGTTAGGGTAATTGCTTTGAAGAAGAATGTAACATATAAGCATATAAGCATTGCTGTTTGTATGCCTAATTATATGGCATTGCACATTGTAACTGTAGGATTCGAAAAACCATCCGCAATTCAGCAAAGAAGAATTGTTTCGATTGTTGTTGATTGATCATTTTAGTTTAGACATTTTAATATGTAATAACTATATATTGTCTTGAATTGTCGGACGTTGGTTGTATTTTAAGATTTGTTTCCTTTATTATTATGTTTGTAATATTTATTTTACCTTGTTTAAACACAACCCGATCAACCCGAACGGGTTGGGTTGGGTTGGGTTGTATCTTTGGTTGGGTTGGGTTGGGTTAAAAAATTTTCAAACCGCCAACATTGGGTTGATGTGTCAAAATGCCTTCAACCCGATCAACCCAACCCGTGAGCACCCCTATCAGATAGTTTATTGGGTTTTTTTAGACTTTTCCCGACTTAGGCAAAGGCTTGGAGGTGGGAGTCGGTTGTTGTTGAGCAGCTTTGAGTCTTTGGATTTGGGCCGCTTCGGCAGGAGTGAGCTGAATCTTGTGCCTGGCTTGAAGATTTTCGTTTTGATCAGCAATCCATTGATGTGTTGATGAATTTTATCTTTCAGGGTCCTTTTGCTTTTCTTCAGATGTTCCAATATTTCAAAAGATTCCAACCAAATAAGTCTGTGGTTTCAGATAAATGACAAACCCAGATCGGTGACAATCTTTGAGGGAGGTTTAAGTTTGAGTGAATCAGCCTCAGGATGCCTCTCCCCATATCTGGCAGCTTATTTCTTTCTCTTGGCATCCCCAGCTTCTTGTTCGACAGTCATCATTCTTTTTTCCTTTGTAATTACTTGTCTCCCCCTCAGTTACATCGGGCGGACCGATGTGTTCCCCTTGGGTCGGTCCGTCGGTTCCCTCATCTTTGGCCAAATTTTCGAGTTGGACGCTGAATATTTGTAGCAAGGGTCCCCCTCAGCGGCCGACGGAGAAGAAACACCATAACGGTAACAACACCCTCCGGACCGGCCCCTGGAACGACCTACCCTTCATGAGGTAGTGCAAAGTCTTCGACCAATAGATGGTCGGGAGATAGGTTGTGCAGTGCAAAAGAGGCACCTTGGACCGGGGAGAAGTCCAAGTCATCCTCATCGATTAACTGAGTAGTCAAAGAGGGAATAGTGGGGGTCTACGAAGATACAATTGTATCCTTTTGAGATGGTACATAGGAGGTGGCTAAGGGTAAAGCAGATTCCCTGGGCCCTGAAGGGATAACTTTAACAGTCCCCATTTTTTTAGAATCGATAACTGGAGGGGAGCTTGTGGCCACTAAAGGTTTCCTAAGTCTCTTCAGAAGAGACTTATGGGGGAAGAGTGCCTCAGCTTTTGAGGTTTTTTTTGTTTAACTTGGGTAGATAGAAGCAAGTGCGGATGTTTCGGGTTTTTTTAATTCGACGAGATCCGATTTTAAAGATCGGGGAGACTACAAATCGGGAGAAAACCGGGGAGATTTTTTTTAATCGGCGATGTCCGATTTTAAAGATCGGTAAGACTACAAATCAGGAGAAAATCGTGGATTTTTTTTTAAATCGGCGAGATCCGATTGAGGATGACATCCATACTTAGAGAAATAAAGTGAGTAAGATACTGAATAATACTTTGTGACCCTATTTTACTCTTCTGGGATTCTTTTCACATAGTCCATTTTTTTTAATCTTTTTGGATTTGTTAGAGTATCCTACATTTACGAATGAAATAGAAAGAATCAAAAGTAAATAAATATACAGTTTGGACAAAATGAAAGTACTTGTATTTAAGCATGCAATTTTTGGTACGAAAGTAAATTACAAGTACAGGGAAATAAAGATAAGGCTATACATCTTGAATCAAACCCTAAGAGAGTAATTCCTTCTCTTCAGCTATGAAAGAACGTCATTGTAGAGGGAGGCACCTTCTGGACTCTTAGGGATGATGGCGAGGATGCCATCGAGAAAAAGGCTTTCGGCCACCGCAATCAGATCAGCTCTGAAGCATCCTCATCGACTAACTGAGTAGTCGAAGAGGGAATAGTGGGGGTCCACGAAGATACAACCGTATCCTTTTGAGAGGGTGCAGACGAGGTGGCTAAGGGTAAAGCAGATTCCCTGAGCCCCGAAGGGACAACTTTAACAGTCCCCGGTTTTTTAGAATCGATGACTGGAGGGGAGCTTGTGGCCACTAAAGGTTTCCTAAGTCTCTTCAGAAGAGACTTAGGGGGAAGAGTGCCTCAGCTTTTGAGGTTTTTTTTTTGTTTAACTTGGGTAGCTAGAAGCAAGTGCGGATGTTTCGGGTTTTTTTAATCGACGGGATCCGATTTTAAAGATCGGGGAGACTACAAATCGGGGAGATTTCTTTTAATCGGCGAGATCCGATTTTAAAGATCGGTAAGATTACAAATCAGGAGAAAATCGTGGATTTTTTTTTAAATCGGCGAGATCCGATTGAGGATGACATCCATACTTAGAGAAATAAAGTGAGTAAGATACTGAATAATACTTTGTGACCCTATTTTACTCTTTTGGGGTTCTTTTTCACATAGTCCATTCTTTTTTTATCTTTTCGGATTTGTTAGAGTATCCTACATTTACGAATGAAATAGAAAGAATCAAAAGTAAATAAATATACAGTTTGGACAAAATGAAAGTACTTGTATTTAAGCATGCAATTTTTGGTACAAAAGTAAATTACAAGTACATGGAAATAAAGATAAGGCTAGACATCTTGAATCAAACACTAAGAGAGTAATTCCTTCTCTTCAGCTATGAAAGAACGTCATTGTAGAGGGAGGCACCTTCTGGACTCTTAGGGATGATGGCGAGGATGCCATCGAGAAAAAGGCTTTCGGCCACCGCAATCTGATCAGCTCTGAAGCATCCTCATCGACTAACTGAGTAGTCGAAGAGGGAATAGTGGGGGTCCACGAAGATACAACCGTATCCTTTTGAGAGGGTACAGAGGATGTGGCTAAGGGTAAAGCAGATTCCTTAAGCCCCGAATGGACAACTTTAACAGTCCCCCATTTTTTAGAATCGATGACTCGAGGGGAGCTTGTGGCCACTAAAGGTTTCCTAATGTTGATCCAAACCCTCAGTGATTTGATAATGACCCTATCTTAAATACTTAGTGAAAATTGTAAGTAAACAATATGTATCAGAGTTTCACTATCGCTGATAAGTACTAAGATCTTACAGTACTGCTGATAGGAACTCTCGCTCTTTTAGATTAAACATTCAGCGAACACTGTTCACCATATCGCTGAGTCTGTTCAGTCCTTATGGTGATCGCTGATAAATTAGTTGTTTACTTATGATCCCTGAAGACAAGATTCACGTCAACAAAGGTTCTATGCTGAAGTCGAAGATCAAGCTCAAGAACCAGCGACAAGTCTCCTAATGAACTGATGCGGATCAGCGAAGACTCAGATTTGTCCACTCAACGTGAAGTATCAAGTACAAGACTTTAGCTATCGCTGAACTTTATCATTCGCTGAATAGTAAATGATAATCGTTGAATCAACGAAAGCTGATCATGAAGTCCTCCGTACAAAATACTTTTGTCTTAACCTCCCTTGCACGCCACCGTACGAAATGTCAGAAAAGAACCTCCGAAAATCTGAAATCGTACAACCACTCTGATACTACACTGTTCATTCATGCGGCTACTAAGGTTGTCAACAAAGGTCAATGACATGCAACCAATCCGCTGATGACACGTGTAAAGTGTATACTGAATTGCATTAAATGCATGCAGTATATAAAGAGATGAACTCACTTCATTTGAAGTAACTTGCTAACTCTGGACAAGTTCAAATCTCTCTTAAGATAGGATTTTATTAGTAATCTCCTTATCTTTCTTAGTGCAAGAAACCTTAGTGTTCCAACTTGTTTAGATTTAGGTTTATCCTTAATCTTGTTTCCGCAACAAGCTGTAAATTGTTAATGATTTATCAATAAACAATTTAGAAAAGTAAAATAGTGTGTTTGTATTCAACCCCCCCTTCTACAAACTTGTATAGGCCTTTCGGGACCAACACCTAAGTCTCTTCAGAAGAGACTTAGAGGGAGAGTGTCTAAGCTTTTGAGGGTTTTTTTTGTTTAACTTGGGTAGATAGAAGCAAGTGCGGATGTTTCGGGGTTATTTTAATCGACGAGATCCGATTTTAAAGATCGGGGAGACTACAAATCGGGAGAAAATCGGGGAGATTTTTTTTAATCGGCGAGATCCGATTTTAAAGATCGGTAAGACTACAAATCAGGAGAAAATCGTGGAAATTTTTTTAAATCGGCGAGATCCAATTGAGGATGACATCCATACTTAGAGAAATAAAGTGAGTAAGATACTGAATAATACTTTGTGACCCTATTTTACTCTTTTGGGGTTCTTTTTCACATAGTCCATTCTTTTTTATCTTTTTGGATTTGTTAGAGTGTCCTACATTTACGAATGAAATAGAAAGAATCAAAAGTAAATAAATATACAGTTTGGACAAAATGAAAGTACTTGTATTTAAGCATGCAATTTTTGGTACAAAAGTAAATTACAAGTACAGGGAAATAAAGATAAGGCTAGACATCTTGAATCAAACCCTAAGAGAGTAATTCCTTCTCTTCAGCTATGAAAGAACGTCATTGTAGAGGGATGCACCTTCTGGACTCTTAGGGACGATGGCGAGGATGCCATCGAGAAAAAGGCTTTCGGCCACCGCAATCTGATCAGCTCTGAAACATCCTCATCGACTAACTAAGTAGTCGAAGAGGGAATAGTGGGGGTCCACGAAGATACAACCGTATCCTTTTGAGAGGGTACAGAGGAGGTGGATAATGGTAAAGCAGATTCCCTGGGCCCCGAAGGGACAACTTTAACAGTCCCCGGTTTTTTAGAATCGATGACTAGAAGGGAGCTTGTGGCCACTAAAGGTTTCCTAAGTCTCTTCAGAAGAGACTTAGGGGGAAGAATGCCTCAGCTTTTGAGGTTTTTTTTGTTTAACTTGGGTAGATAGAAGCAAGTGCGGATGTTTCTGGGTTTTTTAATCGACGAGATCCGATTTTAAAGATCGGGGAGACTACAAATCGGGAGAAAATCGGGGAGATTTTTTTTAATCGGCGAGATCCGATTTTAAAGATCGGTAAGACTACAAATCAGGAGAAAATCGTGGGATTTTTTCTAAATCGGCGAGATCCGATTGAGGATGACATCCACACTGTTGGACAACCTAGGGGGGGGGGTAAGGTTGTATTTAAAATCTTTTACTTTCAAAAATTCTTTTACAAATAAATACAGTACTGAAACAGTATAAATAAATCAGAGTATAAACAAATAAATATACAACAATTATATAAACAGATATAATTTAAATGCACAGAGATTATATAAATAAATATAAATGCAAAGCAGTTTATATAAATAAATATAATATAGCACAGCGGAATAAATAAAGAGATAAGGGATAGAGATACTTGACACAGAGATTTACTGATTTACCACCAACTGTGATAAACCAGCAGCCGAGACACTTCTCGACACGATCCAATAAATGTATTCTTTACGGTAGAAATACAAACCAAGTACAAAGGTATTTGTAATAGTTTCTCAAGCCTCTGCTATGAGATAAACAGGATCACACACCCGTTATTCAAATACTTACAAGAGGAGTATAACTCACAATGGGTAATCACTCTTGTATAATATCTCACACTTGGATATTTTATAAAAAAATGTTTTATAAAATATATATATATAAAATAAGTGAGAGTGAGAGAGCTGAGAGTTTGCTGTTGGTTGTTGCTGTTGTGTTGTGTTGTCTGAGGTCTGCTATTCTTCATCACCAACAGTTTCTTTATATATCAGCATCTCCAACGGCATTGTGAGGCGCGGTATACCGCCAAATGCATGCGGTATACCGCCGTCAGAAAAGGTGACTGACACACCAACGGCTACATGCAAAGTTGACAGGAAAACGTACCCGCGGTATACCGGCTGGGTCTCGCGGTATACCGGCCTTACAAAAAAGGTAACTTCAACCAATCAGAGATGCACACGGCCTGCCGCGGTATACCGGCTGAACACCCGCGGTATACCGGCAAAAGTGTACCCGCGGTATACCGGCTGTACCGCCGCGGTATACCGCCGTCAGGAAAAGTCAGCTTCCAGGACAGCACCCAAATCTTGCTGGATCTTCTCAAAACCTTATTAAAATTAATTGTTGGGTTTTTAGAAATATCCAAGTGGTATATTATTTTAGGGTGTTTATCATTATTAGTTATAAATAATAATGACGACGTAAACACTTCCGTCTTGAACCCTTCAGATTAAATCTTCGTGTTCTTCAACAACTGCACACTTGGATTAAATTGTTAGATAAACAATAATACGGTGTGTTTGTAATCATCAAAATAAATATATATAAATATATAGAGATGTGGTACACTTGCACCAACAATCTCCCCCTTTTTGATGATGACAAACACAACCGCTAAGCAAGAGCATATGCGGTTTCTCTCCCCCGTTTGTCGAAGCAAAAAGGGTTAAGAAAGACGGTATGCTCCCCCTCGAGAGATGCTCCCCCTCAAAATATGCATATAATTGAGAGAGCATAAACTCATGGGTAAAAGAGCTAAAACGCTCCCCCTCAAATTAATAACGATATCAATTTGATTTTATAAAATTTGAGGGATAAAATAAGCATAAAGCAATAGAGACATAAGATATACAAACCAATACGAAACACTTGCACCAAAACGGATCTTAAGGCTTCAATATTCGGTTAATTTTATGTAATAAAAAATCACCACGTATTATGACCTCGTCAGGTAACCACGTATTATAACCTCGGCAGGTAACCACGTATTATAACCTCGGCAGGTAACCACGTATTATAACCTCGGCAGGGAACCACGTATTATAACCTCGGCAGGGAACCACGTATTATAACCTCGGCAGGTAACCACGTATTATAACCTCGTCAGGAAACACCTACAAAAGGCAAAGAAAATTTTTCGTGGTACCCTTTTCTTATGGGTCCTTTTAACAGTTAGTATAAAACATAAACTGCAAAAAATATGTTGTCGACATAAAACAAACACGACAAACATACAAAGCCATATAAATGGTTTAAAACCATAAACGCATTCCACCCGGATTATCAACATTAAACATTCCTTTCGGAATCCATTTTCTAACCATTTTAATTTTACGATTGTATTTATCATACACATAAAATGAAGCATTTATATTCACATTATTGTTAGGTCTAGAAAAATTACCATTATACATACGAGCATGCGGTTTCCTCCCATAATTCACATTTTTTATTTTTGACATATATCGAGGTTTTCTCGTATCAACTTTAGGAGATGCAAAAAATCTTTTAATGGGTTTACACGAACATTTATCAACACATGTATCGGAACCAATGCCTTTACGACAATTTATACGATTAGGCATATTTAGCATTTTAAGCACTTTATCATTGCTACTATTAAAAGCATTTGCTAATAAGTCATTTTTCTCATGCGATTTACATTTAAGCATTTAAACATGCAATTTCATTTTCAAGAATCTCGCATTTTGTACATATACTTTCATTTTTATTTTCACTTAAGCATGCTATTTTATCATTTAAAATAACACAAGATTTACAAATATCTTTTTCACTTAATTTATTTTCTAATTTAGTGATAATATCTAAATCATAAGCAGATTTTTGTTTACCGTCATCTATTTCCTTTTTATATGTGGATACGGTTTCTTTTAAATTAGAAATTTCATCTTTATACCTATTTGCAAGAGCGGCCATATCATGAAATGATTTATATAATTCGTCAAGATTATTTTCATCGTCACTATAATAATTATCACAATTATTTTTAGAGGAATATGATGAAGATACCTCATTATCATGGTCGGCCATGAAACAAAAATTTTGGGCCTCATTTATGCTTGCGCTCAACGCGCCTCCAACTAAAGCTTTTGGTGTGTTGATTTGTTTTGCTCGTTTCGGACACACACTTGCATAGTGATCCTTGTCACCACACACATAGCAAAAGCCTTTCTTTTTATTGGCTTTTTCATCGTCGCTAGATTCGTCATAATTGTCTTCACTTTTGTGGACGTTGCGACTTTGGTTTTTACCACCACGACGGTAGTCTTCATTTTCTTGAAACCTGTCAATATTGGCAAACTTTTTGTTAGATAGAAGTTTAGAAAGTTTTCTTACCAACTTGACTAAATCGTCAAGATTTTCGGGTTCATCATCGGATGAACTTGCATCTTCCTCCTCTTCCTTTTCTTTTGAGGCAACGACCTTGAGAGCGATGGATTTCTTTTTGACTTGCTCCCGGACTTGATTTCTTTTTAGTGCGATTTCGTGCACTTTAAGATTGCCGATGAGATCATCGAGCTTCATAGTTGCGAGATCTCGGGAGTCTTCCAAGGATGTGATTTTTGCCATCCACTCCGAAGGAAGTGCTCGAAGAATTTTCCTTACATAGTCTTCGTTAGGATAAGTGCGACCTAATCCCTTCAAAGTAGTCATGATGAGGTTAAAACGTTTAAACATTGAGTCGATTGACTCATCTTTTGACATTTCAAATAATTCATAATCATGAACTAAAATGTTTATTTTAGAACTTTTAACTTGAGTATTTCCACGATGAGTGTCACTCAAGCTTTGCCAGATTTGATTAGCAGTTTTACAGGTATATACTCTTTCTATTTCATCGGAAGTTAAAGCAGCATATAATATATTTTTAGCCTCAAAATTTAAACAAAAAAGAGATTCTTCAGCGGGAGTCCAGTCTTTAACAGGTTTATCAACAATAACATTATTTTTTATAATAGTAGGATTAAAATTCCCATTTTCTATAATATCCCAAATTTTTTGACTTTTGCCACGAACGTGACATTCAAATAGCTCGGCCCAAATGCCAAACTTTTCAGTATCTATCAAAGGAGTTTTAGAGAACACAAAATTAGTTTGTTGAGCCATTTTAAAAAAAATTAAGACAGAAATTTTTGAAAGACCCGCTCTGATACCAAATGTTGGACAACCTAGGGGGGGTAAGGTTGTATTTAAAATCTTTTACTTTCAAAAATTCTTTTACAAATAAATACAGTACTGAAACAGTATAAATAAATCAGAGTATAAACAAATAAATATACAACAATTATATAAACAGATATAATTTAAATGCACAGAGATTATATAAATAAATATAAATGCAAAGCAGTTTATATAAATAAATATAATATAGCACAGCGGAATAAATAAAGAGATAAGAGATAGAGATACTTGACACAGAGATTTACTGATTTACCACCAACTGTGATAAACCAGCAGCCGAGACACTTCTCGACACGATCCAATAAATGTATTCTTTACGGTAGAAATACAAACCAAGTACAAAGGTATTTGTAATAGTTTCTCAAGCCTCTGCTATGAGATAAACAGGATCACACACCCGTTATTCAAATACTTACAAGAGGAGTATAACTCACAATGGGTAATCACTCTTGTATAATATCTCACACTTGGATATTTTATAAAAAAATGTTTTATAAAATATATATATATAAAATAAGTGAGAGTGAGAGAGCTGAGAGTTTGCTGTTGGTTGTTGCTGTTGTGTTGTGTTGTCTGAGGTCTGCTATTCTTCATCACCAACAGTTTCTTTATATATCAGCATCTCCAACGGCATTGTGAGGCGCGGTATACCGCCAAATGCATGCGGTATACCGCCGTCAGAAAAGGTGACTGACACACCAACGGCTACATGCAAAGTTGACAGGAAAACGTACCCGCGGTATACCGGCTGGGTCTCGCGGTATACCGGCCGTACGAAAAAGGTAACTTCAACCAATCAGAGATGCACACGGCCTGCCGCGGTATACCGGCTGAACACCCGCGGTATACCGGCAAAAGTGTACCCGCGGTATACCGGCTGTACCGCCGCGGTATACCGCCGTCAGGAAAAGTCAGCTTCCAGGACAGCACCCAAATCTTGCTGGATCTTCTCAAAACCTTATTAAAATTAATTGTTGGGTTTTTAGAAATATCCAAGTGGTATATTATTTTAGGGTGTTTATCATTATTAGTTATAAATAATAATGACGACGTAAACACTTTCGTCTTGAACCCTTCAGATTAAATCTTCGTGTTCTTCAACAACTGCACACTTGGATTAAATTGTTAGATAAACAATAATACGGTGTGTTTGTAATCATCAAAATAAATATATATAAATATATAGAGATGTGGTACACTTGCACCAACACACACTTAGAGAAATAAAGTGAGTAAGATACTGAATAATACTTTGTGACCCTATTTTACTCTTTTGGGGTTCTTTTTCACATAGTCCATTCTTTTTTATCTTTTTGGATTTGTTAGAGTATCCTACATTTACGAATGAAATGGAAAGAATCAAAAGTAAATAAATATACAGTTTGGACAAAATGAAAGTACTTGTATTTAAGCATGCAATTTTTGGTACAAAAGTAAATTACAATTACAGGGAAATAAAGATAAGGCTAGACATCTTGAATCAAACCCTAAGAGAGTAATTCCTTCTCTTCAGCTATGAAAGAACGTCATTGTAGAGAGAGGCACCTTCTGGACTCTTAGGGATGATGGTGAGGATGCCATCGAGAAAAAGGCTTTCGGCCACCGCCATCTGATCAACTCTGAAGAAGCGGTTTTGCCCTAAAACATCATGAAAGAAGACCCCCCCCAAACAAAGCATTGTGGTGGAAGGATGAGGTACGAGGGTTGGAACCGATAGATCCAAATTGTTGACTTTTGGGATCTTTCCTTGAGCATCCATGTCCTTGAACACTGTCTCCTTTCCTGATTTGGGTTTTGGCTTTGGCTTGGAAGAAGAATGTTGCGGATGATGAGTGGCATTGGGTTGTCTGAGCAAAGCATATTCAGAAGGAGTAAGTTGGATCTTGTATTTAGCCTTAAGATTTTTCATTTTTGTCAGCAGGTTGTGAATGTACCTAAGCACATTATTCCTGTGAGAGCTTTGACTATCTTTTAGATGTTCCACGATTTCAGACCATTCGCTTACTCCATACTAGTCAAGGTTGTAAGGTCTGATGTTGCGCATTGTGCCATCTTGTTGAGATAAACCAGTCGAATATCTTCTTCTGAATTTTTAGTCGTGTCGATTTTAACCTCGAGTATTTTAGAGTCACCAGACCTAGTTAGAAGAACCTTTTTGTATCAGCGAATATCCCCATCTTTTGACTCTTCAGCCTCTTTTGCCGATTCTCCAGATTTTCAAGCTCCGGTTTTTGAGCCTGAACGGGATGGATAGTTTTGGTCTTAGCCGCTTCTTCTTTGGCCATCATCAAAGATACCCTTCTATCTTCACCGTGAAGCTTTTGAAGACGGATAACTTCTTCAATTTCATTTTGGGGAAGGCCTAGATCGGAGTTGACTTTCAGAGGGGGTTTGAGTTTTAGTGAGTCGGCCTCAGGATGCCTCTGCCTATATTTTGATGTTTCTTTCTTTTTTCTGGGCGAAGTGTTTGCCTTTGTCTTTCTTTTTCTCCTCCTTCAAAACATCAGTCGGATCAGATGACGTTTCCTTAAATTGTTCGTCGGTTCCCTCCCTTTGAGCAACCGATGGAGAAGATCGGATGCTAGAAATTGTAACTGAGAGGGGTTGTTGATCCCCCTTAGTTGGTTTCTCCCCCTCAACAGCCGAAGGGGAAGAAAGACCAAGTGAGGCGGATAATTGATCTACCTTCCGGACCATCTTCAGAAGAATCTTCCGATCAGTACCTGCAAAGGCACTATCACCCAAGTCAATCTCCCAGTCCTTAGAGAAAGACTTGGCAGTGCATCAACTTTGGTGTGAAGCCGTTGAAGGGGGTCAAGAATAGGAGAGAAGGAAATTTCCTTGGGTTTAGATTTCTTGATATTCACATATCGGGGAACAAGATGTGTAAGGGGAGCCATAGAGTTGTTCTTTGAAGATTTGGAAGGGAATTTCCTTTTTAAAGGTAAATCGACAGATACCACCGATTTTCCCTTCTCAGGAGCAGAGAGTCTTTTGACTGAGGTTTGAGACTCTCTTTTAGGAATCTTTGCAAGCTTGGGTTTAGAGGAGGATGCTTCATAATGATCAAAGATTTCAACAGTTCATGGATGGATTTGGAAGGGTCATTTGAACCTTGGGCCTCCTTGTCTTCAATATGTGGAGTTGAACCTTTAGCTTTAATGAACATTCCGAATTTTAAGGCTTCTGAAAGATCGGAAGAGTTCATGGACTGAGAATTATTTGAGTTATGATCAGATGACTCATAGAAGGAAGAGAGTACAAAAGAAGCAGGGGCATGAACATTTGAAGAAGAGTCAATGTCCATATTTCCAAAACCCAGTCAAGATTTGTCATCACACGGTATTTGGTCTTGAAAAATCTTTTCAAAGTTTTTAGAAGAACTAGTCCACTTTCTCACTGTTTCTTGTTCTTTTTAAGGCATTTCAGCATTTTGTTTTTCTCTTTAGCAAGGGTGAAGTTTATAATTTTAAGATCTTCAAGTTCTACCTTAATTTTGTCAAAATACTACAGCTGAGAAAGACATATATGGAGTTGAGAGGAAAGAGATTTTATCTGAGCATTTGCCTTTTTCTTTGCATCTTTTGCATCATAATAGTCAATGGTTAAGGAGTCAAATGCTTCAATCTTTTCAGAGTTAGAGAGAGAGAAAAAAGGATGTACCTGTGGTGAAGAGGATGAGCACTCAGTTGACACAAGGGCCATTGAGGGAGTGTGGTCTTCTGGATCATCCATGTCATTTATTTTTGCCATGAAGCAGACATTTGAGTGTCCTTTTTTACTTTCAGATGTAGGTTCATCTGCCCAGTCACGAGTTTCGGTAACCAGACATTTTCCTATTTTGGCAAGCTTTTCATTTCTTTCATTTTATCTTATGTATTTGGCTTTGTACTTTTCAACCCGGTCATTATTTACAGAAGAGACAAATTGGCCGATTTTCGTGTGGGACAGAGATTGGAATATGGCTTGGATCTGCCAGATTTTGAAGAAAATCGTCCAGAGGAAGAAGTTCTGGGTCTTTCAACTCGTTTACTTCTGCACTCAGAGGCAAAATGACCTCCTTTCCACAGTTAAAACATTCCTCGTTAGTTTTGTCCGAAGATGAGTGTTTGGAGAAAGAAAGAGAAGAGGAGGGTTTTCGACAAAACTTTGATTTTCCGGAAGAAAAACGATATTTGGGCTTAGAATAAACATCTAACATGGCCATTCCATCTGATAGTTGGTCAACTGAAGTTTCCTCACCTTCATCATCAGCATCACCTAGATATGCTTCTGAATGGTTGTTGGAGTCCTCCAGACTATCATGATCCGAATCATCAAATGGATAGGTTATTCTGGGAATACACACAGTTCTTTTGGAAAAGTCACTAATAAGAGCTAATGAAGAGCTCTTTTTTTATTTTATGACAAACTTCCTTTGTAATCTAGTTTGCTCATAATTAAAGAGAGTCCCATAAAGAGTAGTGAGGGGCATATGGTTAAGATCATTAGTTGTCTTGATACAAGTACATATGTTTTCTCAAATATCAAGAAAATAGTCTATAAACTTGCACAGGACTTCCTCATTATCATAAATACGACCCAGCAATTTGAGATCGTTGGGAACACTGTTAAAACGGTCATGGTAGTCTGAAAGAGATTCTCCTTTCTCAAAAGAGAAGAGTTCATACTTTCTAACAAGAGAATTTTTTCTGCTCTTTTTGAATTCAGAAGTTCATTCATAAAGAACACAAAGAGTTGACCACATTTCCTTTGCAGTAGGAAAGTTCACAAGAGAGTGATAAACCTCATCAGACAAAGAGAGGGCAATGATGGCTTTGACTTTAGTGTCAAGAGAAACAAGACGGTTGTCTTCATCATTGTACCTACTGGGATCTTTAAGAATGTATCTCCTAGTGGCTGCTGTTCTTTCTTCCTCAGAAGAATCTTCAGCACCCTCTGCTCCATCAGCCTTCTGGGTGTTATAGCGAGCCAGACTCTAGGGATGATGGGTCCCTCACGGAGAATGGAAATATATCTGCTGTCAACTCCTACCATGAAGAGCATCATACGACTTTCCCACAAATAGAAGCTATTGTCGTATGATACAGCAAGAGAGTTTTGAGAAGAGCCATTGTTCACAGCGGAAGACAATGCCATTTTAGATCAGGTTTATTGAGTTAAACTGACCTTCTCTGACACCACTTGTTAGTCCCATCTATGAAATAACACACAGTAACAAGTATTGTAGAAGGGGGGTTGAATACAATACACACAAATTTCACTTAATTTAATTCTTATTGATATAAAATCAAGAAGTACACACAGAAAACTTTAAGATTGTTGTTGAAAAGAACAAATAAAATCTTTTTTAATAATCTTTCACAAAGTATACAAAAAACTAAACACAAATTTGACCACAAAGAACAAGATTGTGAAGTTCTAGAGAGAGAATATTGTTGTCGAGTTTTGCTTCTGATCACTTTGAAGAATTCTTCAAAAACATGGTTTGCATGGGAGAAGTCTTTGGTCTTAATAGTACCATGAGCTTTAAATGCATTAGACACTTGTCACTTTGTAATTTGAGGGTCGGGCTTGACTCTCAAAAGTTGAAGTGTCATTTCTACCTTTTCATGGTACTAGGAAGAATTTGCACGCCTTGATTGTGACAATATCTGAAAGTGGGAAAAAAGACAAATAAACTTTTTTCCTTGACACCAGATGTTGCCTCTGTCAGGAGATTTGATGAAGATCTTCTCAACAAAAAGACAAAGAAGAAGTCCACCGCTTTTAAGATTTCCCAATCTGTCTAGATGAAAATCGGCATAGATATAGCTTAGGTGGTTTTTGGGAAGTTCACCTTTGATCCGCTTCTGCGGGTTCACTTGTTGAATTCAGCTAGTCTTCGATTTCGCCGCATTTTTCGTACTATTAAGCTCTCAAAAGAACCTAAAATTTGTCTAAGTAAAATGGATGTTTTTCAAAGAGATTGGAAGGTCATCTTCAAATCTTTGGTGACCCAATAGTTACAAGGATGTATTTAACATGTTTTAAAAAGTTTAAGGGATTTTATCATTCAAAAAATAGTTTAAGGACTTAACCATTCAAAATCAGATAGTTCGTTGGGTTTTTTTTAGACTTTTCCCATTATTTTATGTATTAAATTATAGATTATTACATTATATCAATTTTAATACTCCAATATAGTAACAAATTTGTAAAAATATTTTCGGTAATAAACGAAAAGTAAAGTTAAATGATTACATAAAATATGTTTATTTTATTATTACATATAAGAAAAAAAATGTATTTTGTATAATTTTAGATTAAATACAAATAATTTTGATGCTCGGTTGCAAAGCAACGACATTGACTCGACGTGGGAAATGCTTGGAAGACTGTTGTCGATGGAAGTAAACAAAATTTGATTCTCTAAGAAAAGGTAAGAAAAAATGTTAAATTTGTTTTAAAAAATAGTTGTCGGAGAAGTTCATGGTTGTCGAATAAGTTCGGGAAGTTAAACCTCCAAATTGAGATGAGCAAACATGAAGGAGTTTGATCGGAGTTGGAAGTTGAAATAAGGACTTTGTGTCCAATTTGGACCTTTGGAACAATGGTGTACTTGGTTAGAAATAGACAGACTCAAGCGAGACATCGACACACAGAAAGCTCGGATAAAATGGGACGATGAAGGTGACGAATGTTGAATTTAAGCTAGCCTGGTCAAACAAGTTTACTGTTAGTTAGCCGTTGACAGTTATTTAACTGGTCAGTTTGGTAGTTAAAGTTTGACAGTTATTTAACTGTCAAACTATGTGAACCGTTGTGTCTATTGTTGGAAGGGTCACGATTGTTTCGTGTCTATTTATACCTGTAAATATTGTACGTATGAATTATGATGTCTGATCAATAAGATAATAGTGTTAAGTTTGCTCTAACATTGTGGTATCAGAGCACAAAAGATGGCTTCAAACACGAACACCATCTTACATCCTCAACTTCCCAAACTAAATGGGAAAAATTACTACCACTGGAGCATACAGATGAAGGTTCTTTTCGAATCACAAGAATTATGGGATGTTGTTGATCAAGGCTTCGATGAACCAGAAGAAATAGACGAACTCACACCAGAACAAGAGATGGAATTAAGAGACTTAAGAAAGAGAGATAAGAAGGCTCTCTACATCATCTATCAGGCTGTGGATGAAGTTATTTTCGAAAGAATATCCTCCACGATCTCATCTAAGGATGCATGGGACATGCTCTATAGAACTTACCGTGGGGAAGACAAAGTTAAAGTAGTGAGGCTGCAAACTCTTAGATGCGAGTTTGACAGCCTTAAGATGAAAGACGCAGAAACAGTAGAAGATTATTACAATAGAGTGATTTTACTATTAAACCAACTTAGATTGAATGGTGAAAGTATAGAAGACAGAAGGGTGATTGAAAAAATACTCAGAAGTTTAACCAAGAAATTTGAGTATGTCGTGGTGGCAATCGAAGAATCCAAAGATCTTTCGACTTTATCTCTTGAGAGTCTACTTGGCACTTTACAATCTCATGAATTGAGAATGAAACAATTTGACACTACCCCGTATGAGCAAGCCTTTCAATTGCAATCATCCAATTCAGAAAGAGGAAAGTTCTACGGAAGAGATCAACAATTCGATTTTAAAGGAAGAAATAAGGGAAAATCAAATCCTCCTGTACAGTGTTTTCACTGTCAAAAGTTTGGCCACATAGCCAAATTTTGCAGAAAAAGAATAGCAGAAGAGAGGGACAACAACAACTTCATCAACATGGAAGAAGAAGATGATACCTTATTCATGATCCTTAGTACACAAGAGATACCTGTCAACAACACTTGGTATGTTGACAGTGGATGCAGCAATCACATGTCTGGAAACAAGGACATTTTCATACACATAGATGAAAGCCAAAAAAGGGAAGTAAGGACAGGGGACGATAAAAGGTTAAACGTGCAGGGTATTGGAGATATCCTAGTAGATACAAGAAATGGACAAAAGAAGAAAATCTGCAGTGTGTATTTTGTTCCAGGCTTAAAGCATAACCTATTGAGTGTAGGACAGCTTTTGCAGAAAGGTTTTGACTTACACTTTAAAGGAAAAACGTGTGAAGTCAAAGATCAAAGTGGAAGGCTCATTGGTAAAATCAACATGACAGGTAATAGGATGTTTCCTTTAAACTTTAAAGAAGAAATTTTATTTTCTTTTAATCTGTCCACCAAGAAATGCTGAGGTTTGGTCATACAAACATTGGATACCTAAGCTACATGCAGAAACATGATCTTGTAAAGGGAATGCCAAATATAAGCAAAACTGAAGATATATGCGAAGGATGCATGATGGGAAAGCAAACAAGAGAATCCTTCCCTCTTGAAGGAGCATGGAGAGCCACCAAACCACTGGAATTAGTACACACTGATATTTGTGGACCTATGAGAACACTCTCTACGGGTGGAAACATGTATTTGCTTACATTCATAGATGATTACGGCAGGAAACTGTGGGTGTATTTTTTAAAAGAAAAATCTGAACTCTTTAACATTTTTAAAATTTTTAAAGCTTATGTTGAAAAACAAAGTGGTCATGTGATTAAAACAATCAGATCAGATGGAGGTGGAGAATACAACTCCACTTACTTTCTTGATTTTCTAAAAGAAAATGGATTTTCTAAAAGAAAATGGAATTCATCATCAAATGACCACTAGGTATACACCCCAGCAAAATGGGGTGGCTGAGAGATTAAACAGGACCATTATTGAGAAAGCAAGAAGTATGTTAAAAGGAAAACATCTGGAAAATTCTTTCTGGGCAGATGCAGTAGCCTGTGCATGCTACTTAATGAATAGAACCTTGACAAAAGGCTTATCAAATAAGACACCACAAGAAGCTTGGACTGGATTCAAGCCCACTGTTGGTCATCTTAGAACCTTTGGATGTGTGGCTTACTCACATATTCCTGAGCAAAGGAGGAGCAAGCTAGATGAAAAATCTGAGAAGACCATATTCATAGGTTACAGTGAAAAATCAAAGGCTTACAAGCTATATAATCCCATCACCAAAAAGACTATTGTAAGCCGGGATGTGGTATTTGAAGAAGAAAAGGAATGGAGCGATTCATCAAGGGAAGGAGGTGACAACCCACATGTAATAACAATGAATGAAGGACAGGAAGATGCTCAACAGGATCAAGGGAATCAAGAACCCAATACTCCAATAAATCCTCCTATAACACCTACAAATTCTCAAGTTTCTGTAAACACTAGCACTCATATTGACACAACCGAAAGTCCACCAAGAAGGGGGTACAGAAGCCTAAGGGATATTTACAATGACTCCAGGAGCTTAGAATTTAATGAAAATGCAGCCTTTGCCTTATTTTCTGATGCAGATCCAGTCTCCTTTCAAGAAGCTTGGAAAGAACAAAAATGGAGGGATGCCATGGATGAAGAGATAAAAGCCATTTTGAAGAATAACACCTGGGAATTGGTAAGTCTTCCTACTGCTCACAAGTCCATTGGAGTCAAGTGGGTATACAAAACTAAGTTAAATGAAAAAGGTCAAGTTGACAGATTCAAAGCAAGGTTAGTAGTGAAGGGTTACAAGCAAAAGTTTGGAATCGATTATCAGGAAGTGTTTGCTCCTGTAATCAGAATGGAAACAGTAAGGTTAGTGTTAGCATTGGCTGCGCAAAATAAATGGAAAGTACATCAGATGGACGTAAATTCAGCCTTTCTAAATGGCTATTTAGAGGAAGATGTCTATATTGATCAGCCTGAAGGGTATATAAAGAAAGGTGAGGAACATAAAGTGTGCCATTTGAAGAAGGCTTTATATGGCTTAAAACAAGCCCCTAGGGCCTGGTATAGCAGAATTGAAAACTATTTCTTGACACATGGCTTCATAAAATGTCCTCAAGAACACACACTTTTTACTCACAAACATAAAGGCATGATCCTTATTGTTTGCATATATGTGGATGATCTAGTTTTTACTGGAAACTCATTTGAAATGATAGAAGAATTTAAGAGAAGTATGAAGAGTGAGTTTGACATGACAGATTTGGGATTACTTCACTATTTTTTGGGCATTGAAGTGAAGCAAGATGATGAAGGAATTCAAATTCTCCAACAGAGGTATGCACAAAATTTAATTATTAAGTTTAATATGGAGCACTCAAAACCTGCTATAACCCCTATGGAATTTGGGATTAAACTCACAAAAGATGGCAGGGAAGAGAGTGTGGATTCTAGCCTATATAGGAGTCTGGTTGGTAGTCTCATGTACTTGACTGCCACTAGACCAGATTTGGTTTTTATAGTGAGCATATTAAGTAGGTTTATGGAAAATCCTAAAGCAAGCCACTGGGAAGCTGGGAAGAGGATTTTAAAATATGTGAAAGGCACTTTGGATCATGGAATTATATACTCAAGGACAAATTCTTTCAAACTCACAGGCTTCAGTGATAGTGACTATGGAGGCAATTTAGATGATGGAAGAAGTACAGGAGGATATATATTTAATCTGGGATCTGGTGCAATATCTAGGCAAACAAAAAAACAAAGTGTAGTGGCTTTATCTTTTGCAGAGGCAGAATACATGTCACTTTCCATTGCTGGATGTCAAGCACTATGGTTAAGGGACATTCTAAGCGAGTTAGAACATTCTCAGCAAGGTCCTACTACTATCTTCTGCGATAATAAATCAGCTATTGCCTTATCCAAGAATCCTGTGTTTCATGGCAAAAGCAAACACATCAGGATTAAATTTCATTTTATCAGAGAATTAGTAACCAACGAAGAAGTCAAGATTGAATTCTGCGGGACCAAAGAACAGCTTGCAGACTGTTTTACAAAAGCTCTTCAGCCTGGAAGTTTCAGAAATATGAAAGAAAATTTGAAGGTTTTACCTTGTCTAGCTTAAGGGGGTGTGTTGAATTTAAGCTAGTCTGGTCAAACAAGTTTACTGTTAGTTAGCCGTTGACAGTTATTTAACTGGTCAGTTTGGTAGTTAAAGTTTGACAGTTATTTAACTGTCAAACTATGTGAACCGTTGTGTCTATTGTTGGAAGGGTCACGATTGTTTCGTGTCTATTTATACCTGTAAATATTGCACGTATGAATTATGATGTCTGATCAATAAGATAATAGTGTTAAGTTTGCTCTAACAACGAAAACCCTAAATTCTTTCATAATGTCATCAAATGGAGAGAAAGGAAAAACAAAATGTGTGGTTCTCTGTTGATGACTTGATGGTATATGGGTAGATGATCCTCTCATCATCAAGCAAAAGTTCTTGGATCACTTTACTTTGAAATTTTCTGAAGGTGTGGATTTTAGACCTTATTTTCAAAGTGGTGTGTTCAAACAACTGACATTTGAAGAACCAAAGTGGTTGGAATCAGCTGTTTCAGAATCTAAAATCTGGGAAGCAATTCAGGCACCCGACAGCTCTAAAGCACCAGGTCCAGATGGTTTTAACTTTCGGTTTACTAAAAGGTTTTGGCCAATTATAAAGCAGACGTCATTCGTGTTGTTTTTTGGTTTTTGGACTGAGTCAAAATAAGCAAAGGACAATGCATCGTTTTTACCTTACTTCCAAAATGCAAAGATCCTAATACCGTTGGAGACTATAGAACAATAAGTCTTATAGGTTGCTACTATAATATAATTACCAAGATTTTAATGGAAAGATTGAAGAAACACATCGGGAAGTTGATCGGTGAAGAACAATTTGCTTTTGTGGGTGGGAGATTCATTTTAGACAGTGTTCTACATGCAAGTGAGGTGGTTGGACAATTAAAGAAGTCCAAGATAAATGTTTTGCTTTGAAGATTGATTTCGAAAAATCCTTCGACAACATAAATTGGTGCTTTCATTTTAAACATAATGAAGCAAATGGGTATTGGTAAAAAATGGTGCGACTAGATTCATTGTTGTCTTCGTTCGGCTACAACCTCGATCTTGGTAAATGGCTCCTCAACAAAGGAGTTTTTTTAGAAAGGAGTGTTAGACAAGAAGATTCTCTTTCACCGTTCTTATTAATTATGAATCGTAGCGGAGGGACTTAACATTGATTTACATTAGGCAATAAGAAAAAATGTTTTCTATGAGATATCGGGTAGGTTCAAACAACAACAAAGTTTCTATAAGGTGCAAATATTTCTATAAATCTTGGATCTTTTAGATTGCTTCCCCAAATGTTGTTACGACATAGCCTTTTTTTAGCCAGTTCTTTTGCAATATGTTTCTCAGCTTGGGGCTACACTTGCGGCATTCTTTCGACTTGCTTCATGTGTATTTGTTGGTGATCTTGCTTGTACATTGATTGGTTGCCTTGTTTTTTCTGGGTTAGGAGTTTGTGTCGGGCTCCTTTGTTGCTTTATTAGGTTCTTGTTGTTTTCCTATGTTGTTGCTCGCGTCTGTTTATGCCCCTAGCTTGCATAAATTGTTTATACTATCTTTTCTTTTCTTTTAATATATTTGTCTAGCGTTTAAAAGATACAAATAATTTTGTATATCTATACTACCTTATAATGCATTTGAATCAAAACTCTTAGGTACTAGCATGAATTTCAAAAAACTATGAACTACAACTTTTAAAGAATATTATATAAGTTATTATTGCAATGATTTTAACAGCTCCACCACCACCGACAAAGGAAATTTCATCAACTTTTTTCCTCCAAAACCAATTTCTTTAGGTAATGCTTTTTTAAACGTTGTATTTAAAAACATCTTAAATACAAGTTATGAAGCATGCATGATGTATAACTACTATTCCTTCCTTCTTATGAGGTTGTTTTTTGCATGCACTTTTTACATTTCAAGCAAAGCATCACCGTCTATGAGGGAGTTATTGAAGAAAGTTTGAAACTTCCTTTCTTAAGAAATTATTATTGTTCAAAAACCCTTCTGTGTTTGTGAATGGTTTCTTCCCAACGATATTCCAAATATGGTTTCTTCAAACTTATTCTTTCTCCCAAGAATTCAATTAACTCAGGCTCCTATATTTCCCACTTCGAAATTTGATTCCTCCATCTTCTCACAACCCACCACCATATTTCTTTCTCTCTCCAAAACCCTGGGATTCTCACAGATTTAATTTTTTTGTCTTTGCTTATGTTCTGGAAAGAGGTAAGCCATGTATTGAACTGATGGTATTTGATTCATCTTCTAGGGTTTTTGATTTATGTTGGTTCCAAATTGGTTTTTGAGTTTGGATGGTATTTCATTTATGTGAAATGCCATTTCTAGTTTCAACTTACTTGACTAGGAACTTATTTAACATTAGTTCATGTGAATTTGCCTTTTTTACACGATTGTTTATCACTTAAACTTCATTTTTGTGATGAAATAATGTTTAAATAGGCGGTTCAAAAATATGGATTATTGATCTTGAAACAAAGTTCTGAACACCAGATTACTGTTGCTGTCTGTTGTTGATCTATGTTATAGCTTACCTGTCTTAACTTTTGATTTTTTTCTCTTCTTTTGGTCTTCACAATCTCTTCATAATAAATTTGTTCTTCTAATACCTCTAATAAACAGGAAGAGATAAGAATCCAAAATTCTGCATTTGGAATTGATCTTACAAATGAAAAGGAGAAACTTACGAATGCCATTTCCCGAGATGAAAAGAGCAAGGAGGCATGACGTGAGTTGGATAGAAAACGTGATTTGAAATATCAACGCGTAGTGCATGGCGTTAAATGTGTTCTCTTAAATTGAAAAGGTCATGTTTGTTTATTTAACTATTGAGCTTGTTTGTTGTGACAACTATGAATTTTCAAATTTTAATATATGTTAATACCTCAAAATCCTCATTTTATGTCATTTAAGACCCTTATTATGTCTTTTGTTGAATAGGAGTGAAAAAGGCTTAAAACTGAAGAAAATGGGCCAAAATTAGGCTCTCGCAACCTCTTGGGCGACTTAAGTCACGCAAAAGTCGTCTAACTCACTGTGGAGTATAGTTTATGAAGTAACTACAAGTTGGAGCATATTACTCAAAATTTTAGGGGAGCATGCATATTTTTGCACTAGGCATAGTTATTTAAAAGAGGAACGACCCAAACATATTTTTAATGACGAAAATCAAAAGCATACGTTTCAAATAACATATTAATTAGTGGGGGAGTCGGGTTTTAAGCGGTTTTAGGGGTTTTTAAAGAAAAATGTCATTCTAAAGGGGGTCGACTTCTAGGAACGTTTAGAGGAGAGAAAAAGATCGATGTGAAGCATTCTTCATCAATTTCCTTTCACTTTTGGTAATTTCTTTCCCATTTTTAGTTGTAATCTCAACTTAGCCATTTCCTTCCGACAATGGTTTTTCTTTAGATTATGTTGCATTTACTTTGAGAGTTTGTTATAATTTTGTGAAAACAAATTTATTTGCGTGAATTCCATTTGAATGTCAATTTCGTTTGAATTGTTAATTAACTTGATCAATTAGTTAATATTCTTATTAATGTTTGTTATTTGAAACCCTAAGATTTGTAACTGTCTAGGGATTTTGATAAAGTAACGAATGAAATCATTTAGTCTGAATAAAGTTTTCAATTAAATTTTGTGAATTTTTGCAATTGAATCTCTAATAAGTCAAGCGGGTGTGCTTATTGCTTCGACTTGGTGATTTTTCTAACTCGCTAATGCTAATCGCACCTAGGAATTTGAGAGTATGTTCAAATTCCCCATTTGAAGTTAACAATTGATTAAAGAGCTTATTTTAATCAATGTTTATCTAAGGAAAAATCAAGGTTATCAAAGCTTGTTGATAACTAGAGTCAGTTTGGATTTATTTTGCTAGTTTACATTTCCAGAATAAATGATAAGTATTTGCAATTTAATCGATAGTGAACCGTTGTTGGGTTCTTAATATATTGCTTTTCTAATCATTTTTAATTGCATGTTCAGTCTAGTTAATCAAATCCACCCTCTTTCATATTTGTTATTTAATTATTCGTTCTTGTACTTGAATTTATTGGGTATAATAAGTTAAACCGAATCTCTTTGGATTCGACTCGACTTACCGCTATTACAATCTTGGTTTTAGTTGGAACTTATTATTTGGTGGACTCAGCATCCGTCAAAATTTTGGCGTCATTGTCGGGGACTCGGTGCATTTAACCTTCTATGCCAAGATCCTCTCGTGCAAGTTCACCTTTGTTACTTGATTTAGAAATTAAATGGACCGTGAAGCGCCTGAGGTAACAAGCAAAGCTTCAAAAGAAGTTAGGTGAGGGACTTCGTCACCAAGGGTAAATATCTGGAAACATATTGACGAGCGATTCGGGTGAAGAAAGAAAAAAAGAAAATCCAAAAGAGAAGAGAAAGGATAGTTGTCAACATGGCCGACGAGCAGGCATTGCGACAATGGGCGACACAAGATGTCACTCGAGATCCTTTATGTATTCGTTTTCCACAAGGTGAGGTAAATTACACGCTCAAAACCGGTCTAGTACATTTATTGCCTAGTTTTCATGGCCTTGAGAACGAGGACCCTAACAAACACCTTAAGGAGTTTCATGTGGTATGTTCCAGTATGATGCCCAACGGGTTCACCGAGGATCACATAAAATTAAGGGCATTCCCCTATCCTTTAAAAGATTGAGCTACAGATTGGTTGTTCTCCTTACCATCATTGACCACCTTGACCTCCGCAACCACCGCCCATCGCCACCAGTACTACCATCGTTGACCACCACCACCCATCGCCACCACCACTACCATCATCTCCCCTTTTGAAATTAGTATGGACTATCTGTTGCATGTTAATTTGTTTCAGGAAAACCACTAGGAGAGTGTTGCAAGTTTGCATGCATGTTCTAATTTGATATTCCTTCGTGATATTCTAGCCGACATTTTCGAACAATGAAATCATATTGTTAGTTTTCTTTGAACTTGAAACTGACGCAAATCATTTCATGTTTTTAACCAAGGTATATATATGAATTGCTTCGTTTCTTTGCGAACAAACTGACACATGTGAATTTTTGTTAGTGAATTTCATTTCATGTCGTTTTATGGTTAAAAAGAAAATTTTGGAAATTGATGTTGTTTAATTTCCTCTTTTGAAGTTTTGTACATACATGTTGTTGCACGCTATCTTATTGCGGAAATTTCTATACGTACATGACATAAATAAATTCATGCTAGGGCCGTAACAGTTCATTTAAAAAGTTTGTTAAGCCTACTTTTGCACTTGTTAGTAACTCGAGTAACGATCAAATAATTTCCAAAGCGAGTTTTCACTTGTGGGTCGAGTGTGCCCATTTTGCATGACTACCAGGTAAAGTGGTGGTAAATTTTTACACGTACTATTGATTGTTATGAAAACCTTGGTGTTGAAAATTTCTATAAAACTTACGATTGGCATAATTGTTGAGTTTGTCACTTAAAAACCTTGAACTCATTAGGCTTGGGAAGGTTAAGCAACACCGGTTAAAGGTGACGGCGTATAGAATCCTATCGGTGGAAGGATGGGTGTTCCGAAGCTTATTAGTACCGTAAACCGAGTGGTATCGTTTGCAAGGTTGGCGTATTTTTCGTTATAACGGACGGGTGAGGCTCGCGGTAACTTATGTTAACGATGGTGGTAACCGTTCTCTTCGGCAACCTTGTTTTGGGTTTGTCAGTTTTTGCATAAAAGACGTGTAGGACCCTTAAGACACCATGTGGATAACCTTGGTTTTGTGGGGATGCTCGACGAATGGAACTCGTGTATGGAGTTCTATAGTGGTTCTAATCTTGGTGGTATGGATAGTTGTCAACTTTCGGATTTTGAGGCCTTGAACCGTTGGTGTATTTGCAGTGGGTAGTCTAATCTTAAGAAATATTTGTATCGGTTGCAGTGGTCTTAAGAAGTTCAATTTGTGGTAAGTGGATTTAGTGGGATGGCATTCCTGGAATAGTAAAAGAATCTGTCGAATGGATGATTGGTAATTGGACGTATTCTTGGAGTTGTATATTCGATGGGCCAGGGACGACTATCTGTTTTGGAATGTAATAGTGCTTGTTGGACTTAAGTGATAGTTCAACAGCGGGAACAGTTGGATTTAGAGATTTTGTTAGGATCGGTAGTGATCAAACCTTGGGTGGATTGGAGAAAAAGTTTAATAGCGTGTAGACACGGCTGATTGAAAGTCAAGATCTGTCGTTAGGGAAGTGTGGGACACCTAAGGTTGGGAGACGACCGAAGTTTTGTGGTTGGAAGCTACTCTAGTGAGTTAAGCGTTCACTTGGATGTAAGTGCAATGTGCCTAAGCGGGCATTCATTGTGAGTATCAGCATGGGGTTTGCCAGAGCAGTTATGTCAAGAAGGAAAATCTGAATTTTGGTTGTAAGGGAACTAGATTTCAAGGACGAAATCTCTTTTAAGGTTGGGAGGATTGTAACACCCCGATTTTTGGAAGGTATCGATCTTTTAAGATAAATATGAAAAATAGGATTTGGACTAAATCCTATATTTTATGGTCTTGTTGGATGGAGAATTCAAATACGAGTCCAACGGTTCTTTCCGGAGCGAAATCGGAGTTAAAACGAAGAAGTTATGGCCAAAACAGTGTTCAGGAAGAAACCGGGCGACCATAGTCGCGCATAGGTCTTGGCGCAGATTTAGCCACACGCGAAATCGCGCCGAGCGCTGGACCTGCTTAAAACGCGATGTTCAGCCCCAAACTTCATTTCTTCATATCTCTCTCATTTCAACTTCGATTTTGTTGATTCAAGTTGCTATGGTTTCATTTTTTAGAGCTTTTTGAGGATTGAGTGTTAGTTTTGGGAAGATCCAAGAGTATTTTGTGGTGAAGTGGAAACAAAGATCAAGAGCTCATCATCATCACCTCCATCTTCATGAAATTTTGAGTTTTCTAGGTTTTCACCAAAACCTAAGTGGTGAGTTCATCCTCCTAGTTTATAAACTTGGTTATGAGTTGTAAATGCCCCATTGTTGACTTCCGAGTGTTTTATTTCTCCAATTTCGGTTTGGATGATTTTGAGAAAAGTTAGGTCAAATTAAGGTTTTGGGTCAAAATGAAGATTTTGATGTAATACGTATGGGTGAACGATTCTAAGTGTTTGGGGATGAATATTTAAGGTTGGAAACTTGTGGATCTAGGTTTTGGAAGATTGGACTTTAAGATTCAAGTTTCTTCAAAGGAGCTCAAATTGGAGAAAATCTAGATTTAGCCTAAATCTAGCAAGGTGAATTCAAGTTGATTTGTGAAAACGTTGTACATGCCAAAAATGTTCATTTTAAGATGTTTATGTGGTTTACATGAAATTATCAATTATTGAGTTATTTGGTTGACTTGATTATTTGAAGTGTTTGTCTTTATAAATCCTAAAAAAACACCCACTTTTGGGATTTTTGGGTAATTTGATAGAATGAATATAAATGGAAGTGTTTTGATAATTATCGCATAATTGGAGATTATTTGGTAAAAATGCACTTTTAGTGTTTTGTTGGAAACATGCATAATTTATGTTGTGGTACGTTTTGAAAATACGAACATGTGGGTTATTGGATTTTGGTCATTCCCGGCCTTGTGAACATTTTAGAAGTTGTAAACCTTTTGGTTTGAGAAAAGATGTATTTTGGGTATTTTGATGGACGAATCTTAAGTATTGTTATTTTAAATGATTTATCTTACGATTGCAAACCCTTTGGTATAAACGTTCTTTGATGTGTACTTTGGAAATGACGTGTCTTAATTTAAGAGTGTGTTGAGTAATTCGTGTCTATGGAGCATATTTCGCATAAACGCGGGTTACATGCGTTTTAATGCATCATTTGGTTTTTATGAGCGGTTATTGGTTTTGGTTGAGCTTATGGCTTGGTTTCTGACTTTATTGAGTTTTGAGGACATTTGTCCGAATTTTAACAATTGAATGTGGAACTTTGGTCGTCAGTTGCATTTATTGCATTTGATTTGAAGAGTACATGTTTTGAGTGCGTGTGTCGTTCAAGTGGAGTCATGTACTTTTAGACCGTAATGCATTGGATCCATAGGCATATGAGTCGGTCATATTTATATAGTGGAGAGTCTTGGTATTCTCACTTTGGGAAGTATGCCATTTTGGCATTTTGCGTCTCGGTGTTGTAGATAGGAACCGTATTTGGGCTGTACTCCGGAATTTTGGGTTTGTGGTTTGATGTTCTAACACTTGTGCACGAGGGTTGAACATCTTGGGTTATCAAGTAAGGAGTCAAGACTCCAATTCTTGAATACTGGTAAGTAGGCAATATGGGTCCAATGGAAACCTTAAGGTGTAACTTACCAGAGAATGAACATGCAATAAGGTCGTATATCCTTGAGGTGTAGTTGGGCACAACAGGAAATAGGGGATACGGTGGTGCCACCCGTTGCTGGGTGTGGGACTTGAGGTGTTGCTATATTTATAGCAGACAATAAAGTCCGACTCGAGTTGGAGCTTATTAAAGCAGACAATAGAGTCACGATCTGAGGTGTAGTTCAATAACATGGTTATGCGGCTTAACTTTGTGTCCCGTCACATACCATGGAATCGGGTCTCCCCGTCACCGAAAGGTGTTGTTTGGGTATTTATTTTATCCATGTTTTCGGTGACGTATTTTATTTATATGGATTGCTTTCCATATTTTATGGGTTGTGATTTATGCCTCATCCGTGTTTGGGATGCTTTGAATAATAGAGATTTATTTATGTTTTTATAATTTTGGAAATCAAATACTATTTCACCTTTCAAGTGAGTTTTGGGTTGAGTCCACTTTTGAGAATCGTTTTATATGGGAGCATTCGTCACGGAATTTGTGTTCGTGGGAAAATGGGTGGTTTGCATGTAAAGTAAATCCCTTTTGGAACTCATGATTTAAATTGCACCTTTCTCGTCTTACGAATTATATAAACATGATAAAAACTCTTGAACTCACTAGGCGTTAGCCTAACCTTTTTATTTGTCGGCATGTGCAACAGGTTCCGGTTGGGATATAGTTCTAGTGACACTGTGATGAGTGGAGAGCTAGTTGTGTGCTCATGAAGTAAGTGGCTTGGTGAAGTCTTCCGCATTTTTGAGAATAGCAACTTTGTATTGGGTTGAGTAACATCCAACCTTTTGTAGTCTTGGCGTATGACTTAGGATATTGAATATTGAAGTTATTATGTTCTTTTTATTGAGGTATTTTCAAGGATGGTTTGTAGAAGGGGATTTCATCCTTATTTTATTATTTTACCGAAGTTTTTATTTAGTTGCTCTTTCCAATTTTGAGGGTGTTACAAGTTGGTATCAAAGCTTAAGTTTGAGAGATTTAGGTGTTGATTTTGGATACCTAGACTCAAGTTAGTGTTCATATAAGTGAGTGAGAGTAAAATTTCACCATTAGGAACTTTAAGATAGGATAATTTGAGGTTGATGGAATCACTAGGAACGAGAATCACGTCTAGAGTAGCAAGGATGATCATGTACGGTACGTTTATAATTGCACCTGGCCAGTGTTATGGTGAACCTACAAGTTACATGTGTATACTTGGACTACTTTGATGTGATGACCGTTGGGGTAGTGAAGGAGTTTTTAAGCAAGTAGCCGTTAGACAAGGTTGATGATTTTAGCATTTGTCGCTTGGAGTGACAGTAAGCATGATGATTGCATTAAGTGGACCATTTCGGGTCGAAATTGTTGGTTGGATTAGAACCATAGGCTTATGGAATCGATCTTATTCGAGGAGAAATTATAGGGTGAACCGATGTAATTTTCAATTATCACCTTTAGATGTTTAAGTATCCGGATGACGATAGTGTCACCGGAGGAATTTGAGGATCGTGGTTTTGAGACGTTGAGTGCCGACTAAACTCATGCACGAAATTTATTGTTGAAATAAATTGCATCATTCTCATGTTCCCAAAGCATCATGTGGGTTAAGTAACGAAATCTTGGAAAAACATTTTAGCATGTACAAGATTTTACACCGTGATTTTAAACATGCACGAAATTATTTTATTGCAGGTGATTGCAAACTTTGTCGAGACTTTCGTTATTTCGTTGATTTTCCGATGCTATTTTCGGATGTTGTGTTATACACATTTTAATGTTGTTTAGAGTCTTGGACAAGTAACTCCGACTTGTGAATTTAACATTGGATCTCATCCACATATGTTAAGGTTTGGATGGAGAGTTACCTTCCATTATTTTTGGTGTGGAACTTTATTGGGAATTATTTTATGCGAGTTTTATTGAAGGTGTTTCTTTATATCATATTACAATAAAAGAGGAATTTTCAGAATTGTGACATTTTAGCCATAACTTTGCTATATGCGATTTGATTATTGCAAACGGGAAATTTTGGCACCCCTGAAGTGTTTGGGTGCCATTGGGTTCTATTGAATTTTATGGTGGTTTAGTCGAGTCTTATGGGGTTTTATTTTACGACATTTTACGACGCATGAGTGACACTTTGTAATGTGCATACTTGAATTATTGGTATAAGTTTTGGGTTTTAAGGAGCATTTGTTTCATGCGAATTTTGCAGAGAAATATTACTTTATGTCGTGTTGCAACCAAAAAGAGTAGCTTTCGGAACTTTGATGTTGCATGGTTTTCTCTTTTGAGATTTGTGCTAGCCTAATTCGCACACCTTGTTTAGTGTACGAATTGATTTATACGTGGCGTGAGTAATGCATATAAGAGCATCATGATAGTTTATCTTAATGTTTTGATTTATGCACTTTCGGTTAATTGGATATTTTGTTATCATCTCACGCAAATGCATTATATTGATTTATTGGTATGCATAGCATTGTAGCCACTATTTTGGAGTATTAATGCACATCATTTGTAAGATTTGAAATTTGAAGTCGATTTAAATTCTTTTAATTATCAACCAAATTTCATGCACTTATCGTTTTCCTAGGTCCTGGGAAAATACTTTAATGCGTGTGAGTCTCGTTAGAAGATCTTTTTTCCATGTCACTATATGGCCAAACGAGAATTTTTTTGGGAATTTGATTTAATGAGTCTCCCTTTTTGAAATTAGTATGGACTATCTGTTGCATGTTAAATTGTTTCAGGAAAACCACTAGGAGAGTGTTGCAAGTTTGCATGCATGTTCTAATTTGATATTCTAGCCGATATTTTCGAACAATGAAAGCATATTGTTAGTTTGCTTTACACTTGAAACTGCCGCAAACCATTTCATGTTTTTAACCAAGGTGTATATATGGATTGCTTCGTTTCTTTGCGAACAAACTGACACATGTGAATTTTTGTTAGTGAATTTCATTTCATGTCGTTTTATGGTTAAAAAGAGAATTTTGGAAACTAATGTCGTTTAATTTCCTCTTTTGAAGTTTCGTACAAACATGTTGTTGCACGCTATCTTATTGCGGAAATTTCTATACGTACATGACATAAATAAATTCATGCTAAGACCGTAACGGTTCATTTTAAAAGTTTGTTAAGCCTACTTTTGCACTTGTTAGTAACTCGAGTAACGATCAAATAATTTCCAAAGCGAGTTTTCACTTGTGGGTCGGGTGTGCCCATTTTGCATGACTACCAGGTAAAGTGGTGGTAAATGTTTACATGTACTATTGATTGTTATGAAAACCTTGGTGTTGAAAATTTCTATAAAATTTACGATTGGCATAATTGTTAGGTTTGTCACTTAAAAACCTTGAACTCATTAGGCTTGGGAAGGTTAAGGATGATGGCGTATAGAATCCTATCGGTGGAAGGATGGGTGTTCTGACGCTTATTAGTACCGTAAACCGAGTGGTATCGTTTGCAAGGTCGGTGTATTTTCGTTGTAACGGACGGGTGAGGCTCGTGGTAACTTATGTTAACAATGGTGGTAACCGTTCTCTTTGGCAACCTTGTTTTGGGTTTGTCAGTTTTTGCATAAAGGATGTGTAGGACCCTTAAGACACCATGTGGATAACCTTGGTTTTGTGGGGATGCTCGACGAATGGAACTCGTGTATGGAGTTCTACAGTGGTTCTAATCTTGGTGGTGTTAATGCCAAAAATCACCCAAAGGATAACTTAAGGTTGATGTGGAACTTTTAACAACTAAAGAAAGGGAACTCAAGACAAACAACACAATCGCGAATAAAAAGTAAATAAGACAGGAGAATTAGTGATGCAGAAAACCCAAACAAGGGAAAAAACCGCGGCCGACTTGTGAGAGTCGACGGTGCACTATGATCGCCAAACAGGGGCGAAATCCTTTGGTAACAAGTGTCTTGTGTACAATAGATTACAATAAGAGTAAAAATAAACTTAATCGTAAGCTAAAGTTGTGCTTCATGCGTAAATCGTACGAAATGAACTGTTGTTGTGCGAGTTGAACTGCTCGTCGTGCGAAACTTGCGTGAGCAATAATGGTTCAAATGATCTGTTGATCACTGTTGTATTGCGTAGAAAATGTATAAGCGAGTGTAGATATTGGATGTTGTGATTTTCCGATGTCCAAATGTTTCGATGTGTTGATGTTTTGACGTGTCGATGTTTCGATGTGTTTCGTTCGAATGTGGAGTAGGCCTTTATATAGATTTTGGCAGCATAAAATGTGTCTTGATGACCTGTTTGTAACCGTCGTCGGGTCTTTAGTGTCATTAAGAGCTCGTCCGTTATTAACCGTTGTACCATGATTGCTCGTGGACCTTCATTAATGGAACAAAGAAAACGGCTGTTGACTGTTAATGGTTAGTATAATCGTACGACCGTCTTGAGTCTCTAACGTCGATCGTATGAAGCTTACGACCATCGTATAAATGTACGACCAAACATTCGATTGTAAATAACCTGCAGGACCTTATCTTAATACAAGAATAGCCTTACATAAATGTCATATGTGTTATTTATCGTCGGTCGTGAGGTGTGGATTTTTACCCAAACAGTTTGCCCCCAAAATTTGAATTTCCGCGTGAAATTCGAATTTTAAATCTGACGAAGTAACATGACACGTGCCGCGTGGGGAGAGGGCCTGGTCAAATCCCAACCGTCTTGGTTCGATTTGAACAGAGGGAGGCGAAGTGGTCGTGACGTCATGGCGACGTGTCAGAGGCGTGGAGCCGTTATTGGACAGGTATCGTTCATCCGGGCATTGCATGCGAAAAGGTGGTGGACAACTGTCGACCATCCACTGGACTGATCTGACACGACGTTGCTATATATATCGCGATACCGGAGATCACTTCCTTTTTTACGCTTGCGATATTTTCAGAGAGAGATTTTTTAGAAAGATTCAGCTGTCCGCGCTTTCGCTCGCTTGTTCGTGGTTTTAGAGATCCAAGGTACGATCTTTATTCTTTTCAACATGCGGAAAAAATCAATAGCTAGGAAGACCACCACAAATAGGGACCTTATGGACCTATATGTAGCGCAAATCTCTGTCCCAGATTTTTCTGTGTCCTTTGAGCCGGCGAGCTCTTTCCAAGAGAAGGAGGAGGTGGAAGCCTTCAGGTTATTGGCTGGCATACCTTCCGATGTACGACTGTACACACCAGACCAGCTTAGACCGGCAGAGTGTTTGAGAGGATTCTTCGTCTTGTACGAGTATACTTTTAGAATAGGATTTAGGTGGCCCTTTTCTCCCCTGGTCAGGGAGTTTTTGGATGCCTTTGACCTATCTCCTGGACAAATCTTGCCTGAGTTTTGGCAGATTCTCCAAGAGATTGATCGGATCACCGCCGAATGGGAGGCACCTTTTATGGTGAACGATCTCTTGACGGCGTACAACGTTAGGGCGGACGACTATCATCGGTATAGTCTGTCCTCCAAGCTTAGGGGTGGATATACTCTGGCTCCTGATACCCAGGTCCACGACTGCGGGTGGAAGGCCAATTATGTCATTGGTCGGGGGCTAACGCTCGACCGGGTAGACGAGGATACCTCCTGGGTCGCATCTGGATGGAACGCCAGGGGTATATATCTTTTCACCTGTCGTACGTTTTATCATTAATTCTTCCCTTTTGCTAACTTTGGTCGTTTGTTTCAGATATCAATTTTGCCGTAGTCGGGCCCGCTCCTGATTCTAAAGACAAAGTCGCAAGACTCTTTTCCTGCGGTGTCGAGGAGTTGTTTGACTCTCCCGATCGTACGACCGTTGGAACTTCGGAAGCCGAAGAAAGAAGTCGACAAGAGACTTAAACAAGTAAGTGTTTTTTAATCGTACATTTTTAATTCCGAGTCGTACGATAATACCTGACGTTTGTTGTTTTTTGCAGGCGATTCAGAGATACAGTCCACTCCGAGCAAGTCGAAGAAGGAAGCGCAACTAGCTCTGGCCCGGAGGGCCAAAGAGCTGAAGAGGAAGGATCCTCCGACTTCAGGGTCGGAGGCTTTGAAAAAGACGAGGTCGGTTCCTCTGAGGGAACCGTCGTCGACGGGTGGGGAACCTGCAAAGGTCTCCACTCCTGAGAAGGCGAAGACGACTTCCGACGTGCCCGGGGCGAGGCCGACGATTCCTGGGTCATCCGCTGCAGGGAAAAGGGTAAATGTCCTCAAGCTGAGGAGACCCCTGAAGTTACGACGATCAACTTTCCATTGCCGTCGAACTTCCTGGTGGACGGCGTCCTGGATAGGGCGAAGATTTTCCCAGACATGGGGAAATTCCTTCTGCCGGCATTTAAAGAACGCTATCGGGGCGTTTCTGTGGATGAGACGGGGTCTCATGTCGCAGGACTATCCTTTCTGGTATGTCCTTTTTATTTTATGTCGTATGATTTTTTTCCCCGGATAAGATAGACTTATCTTGTGTGTTCGTGCGACTGTAGGCGTTCCAGGCGTCTCTGTGCCTTTTTGGCCAATTGGAGGAGCTCCAGAAGGTCGACCCTTCTGTCGTTGAGGAGCTTCAACGATCGCAGGAGGGTGAGCGTTTAGCTCGGGCGGAGGAATAGGCGGCAAAGGCCAAGGTGGAGGCTCTTTCCGTTCTACTAGATGATAACGCCACTTTTTGGCGTTATTTTCAGTCCATAAACCAATGAGATTGGCTTGTATTTAAGCAAAAAGGCGAGATTTTACGGTCTATCTAGTGAATTGTGCAGGTTATCCGAAATAAGACGAGCATCGAGAAAAGGAGCAGAAAAGACCCAAAAGAGAGCCCAGAACGAAGCCCAATGGAAAGCCCAAGAACCGACCCAGATCCGCGAACCAGATTCGAACCAAACCTGACCCAGAATAAAAAAAGAAGACGCGCGGTTTTCCACGCGGTTTACAAATCGCGGGCAAAACCGCGTAACCCTCTGGACGATTTTCTATACTTTGGCATTTTGCGGATTTAGGTCATTATCACGACACGTGCGACGGTAGGCTGCGGAGGGGCGATTTTCAGAGCATATTCACATACTTTGGAGCCACGAGAGAGGATTGATTGAAGACAGTTCACCACGCGAACTGGATCAGAGTCGAGAGAGAAGGGATTCATCGTACATTCTTCACAGTTACCACGATTAACATGATTTCACATACCACCTTATACCTTTTGTCTAGTGTTTTTATCCACCCCAACATGAACTAACCTTTAGATGTTGGGGGTTGGAACAACTATGGATTTTATGATGGATGACGTGTAACCGAATGATTGTTTTTATTGATTTAATCTATGAAGCATTTGAATTCAGTTTTTCACTATCAATTGTAGTTTGATCACCTTCAATTGACTTTTATGGTTTTAAATTAAGTTTGAAAAAATTAATTAAAGGCTAGATCAAGTAATCAAGTGCCGGAAAGGAGATTCAGGTAGGGATACATGAATCACTTTCTGCTCGTAATAGTTTGACTTAATGTGTTTTAAAACCCTGGGTGTGGATTGAGAGATAACATCTACAGTTTTGAAATAAGATTTGTTATTGCTTGAAAAAGAATAATAGTAACTTTTATAAACTAGGGTTCATAGAGAGAGTCAGTAATAAGTATTGTTCGGGTATTCGTTCATCAGTCGTATTTCCATAGGAAGTCCAACCCTCAACCTTTCCTTTATCAAAGTTCTTCCAAAACCTTCTGTTAAGCGATTCTAGTATCATTTTAGTCATCTTTAGTTTTTAAAACAAGTTCTAAATCACAACTCAAAATATCGATCGTTCAGTTAATAGCAATTGTAGTCATTGTGATACTTAGTTCCTAGTTCCCTGTGTTCGATACTCGTACTTTCAGTACTATTACTTGACTTCGACCCGTACACTTGCGGTTAGATTTAGGGGGGTGTAAACCCGCTTATCAAGTTTTTGACGCCGTTGCCGGGGAACTAGTTGCGCTATTAGAGTGAACATTTTTATTTATTTATTTTATTTCATCACTTTAAATTTCTGGATTGCTAAGTTTGCTTATTTTCTTTTCAGGTGCTAGTTGGTTTATGCCAAGGAAAACCCGAGGGAAAGGAATCGAGCCGATCGATCCGGAAATTGAGAGGACTGCACGTCGCCTACGTAAAGAATCAAAAGCAAAAAAGGAATCCAAGATCAAGATGGACGACGAGAGACCTGGCGGCGAGATACCTCGTAATGACCCACCACCACCTCCCGAGAGACGCCCTATGCGGTCGTTTGCCAATCCAAATGTGGAAGCCGCACGTATAGGGATCCAACCACCCACCACTGCAGCAAATTACTTTGAGCTCAAACCGAGTACCATCGTTATGGTACAACAAAATCAGTATGGAGGAGCACCGACTTAAAATCCTCATGCACATCTCCGGTCATTTGAGAGAATCTGCAACACATTCAAGATAAATGGGATGGAAGAGGATGCAATCAACCTGAGGTTGTTTGGATTTTCACTTAAAGGTCGAGCCGAGACATGGACCGAGAGTATCCAACCAGACTCGATCACTACTTGGGCACAACTGAAGGCAGCGTTCCTTCAGAAATTCTTTCCTCCAAGCAGAACCGCTCAACTCATGGCCGAGATCACCCATTTCGCTCAATGGGACCAAGAGACGTTATATGAGGCTTGGGAGTGGTATAAAGACATGCTAAAGAAATGCTAAAGAAATGCCCTCACCATGGGTTACAAGGTTGGGTCATCATCCAGACTTTCTTTAGTGGACTTCACCCACAGTTCAAAAATGATATTACAGCTGCAGCGGGTGGAGCTCTAATGGACAAATCTTTTCTACTTCGAGGTCAACAGTTAGAAGGGTTGCAAGTGTGCAAGAGAATGACGAGCTGAAAGCCATAAAGGCTCAACTGAACGCACTTACGAGTCAGATGAAGGGTTCTTCTCTTCAATCCGCATTTATGATGGATGAGGGTATGCCGGATATGGCACCACCCATGACTGAGCCGGAACAAGTCCAATTTATGCAAAATCGTAACAACCGGCCACGGAATGATCCATTCTCAAACACATACAATGAGGGTTGGAAAAAGCACCCTAATTTTTCATGGAGTCAACCGCAAGGACAACCCGGTCAATAGCAAGGTAATCATTCTAACTTTGCCAATTCTTCCAATACTAACAATATCTATCGTCCTCCAGGTTACAACCAACGGAATGAAGGGCAATCCGAAGAGAGGAAGTCGGGGCTAGAGGACATGATGATGAAGTTCGTGTCTAAAATGGACAGCACGGTTGAGGGATTAGCCGGTACGGTCAACACAGTCAAGGCTGCCACTGATCAGAATACAGCATCTATAAAGATGCTTGAAAGGCAAATGGGACAGATTTCTTAAGCCCTACAAAACCGAGCTCCCGGGAAATTTCTGAGTCAAACCGAAAGGACAAATCGGGAAGATTGCAAGGCCATTCATCTGAGGAGTGGCAAGGAACTGATTAGAGACCCGATCCGAGATTCACCAAATGTCGAGATTGTCGATATGGATGAGTTAGAAGCTGAGGAAGATAGTGTGATTGAGGAAAACTCAAAGAGTGGAGAAAAGAAGCAAGAGCAGCCTACCATTCCAAAGCAGTCACCGATCAAGCCGATAGCTCCAAAAGTGCCCTATCCGAGCAGGCTTAAATCACATAAGGATGATGTTAATTTCTCTAAATTTCTTGAAGTATTTAAAAAGTTGCATATTAACATCCCTTTTGCAGATGCTTTGGCACAAATTCCCTCTTATGTAAAGTTTTTGAAGGACATCCTCTCCAACAAGAGGAAGATCGAGGAACATGCGACAGTTGCACTTACTGAGGAGTGCAGCGCGATTATCTAGCATAAGCTTCCCCCGAAGCTTAAGGATCCAGGGAGTTTTACTATCCCTGTTAACATAGGCAATTCTGAATTTAGTAAGGCTTTGTGTGATCTTGGAGCAAGTATTAACCTAATGCCATTGTCTATTTTCAGGAAACTTGGACTTGGAGAAGTGCAACCGACCAATGTGACATTACAACTTGCCGACAGATCTATCAAGTACCCATATGGTGTCATTGAAGATGTGTTGGTTAAGGTGGACAAGTTTTATCTTCCAGTCGACTTCGTTATCCTTGACATAGATGAGGATAAAGAAATACCACTGATTATGGGCCGACCATTTTTGGCCACGGGAGGAGCACTGATTGACGTCAAAGGAGGAAAACTCACCTTGAGAGTGGGTAACGAATAAGCTGTCTTTAATGTCTTCCGGACAGCAAAGCAAAGCATGGGACCAAATGAATGCTACCGGATAGATGTGATGGACTCATTGATTGAAGAAGCAAGTGAAGTACTAGTTTCCGGCGATCAACTGAATAATGCATTGGTGGGTACCGATAATGATCCGGAAAGCGAGAGTATGATGCAATTAGATGCAACACCATCATACCAAGGCCCGAGAAGACCGGTCATTGAAGATTTGGGAGAACCAATTCCCAAGTCCGAACCTTCATCGAAGACACCACCAAAGCTTGAACTCAAACCATTACCCGACCATCTCGAGTACGCTTACTTGGGAGATAAGGAAACGCTTCCGGTAATCATCTCGTCTAAGCTGAATTCAGAGAATAAAGAGAAGTTACTTCGAGTGTTGAGAGAACACCAAGCTGCGATTGGATGGACGATAGCCGACCTCAAAGGCTTGAGTCCAACTTTTTGTTCACACCGCATTAATTTGGAAGAAGGGCATCGACCGGTAGTTCAACATCAACGTCGGCTCAACCCCAATATGAAAGAAGTGGTCCGAAAGGAGGTTCTGAAACTCCTTGATGCTGGAATCATTTATCCGGTTCCGGATAGTCCATGGGTGAGCCCGGTTCAAGTAGTGCCAAAAAAGGGTGGTATAACCGTTGTTCGGAACAACAACAACCAGCTGATCCCTTCCCGAACAGTTACCGGGTGGAGGGTGTGTATTGACTACTGGAAGCTGAACGATGCTACAAAGAAAGATCACTTCTCTCTTCCATTCATTGATCAGATGTTGGAGCGACTATCCGGGCACGAGTACTACTGTTTTCTAGACGGTTATTCCGGGTACAATCAGATACCAATAGCACCTGAGGATCAAGATAAGACGACCTTCACATGTCTGTATGGTACGTTTGCTTATCGGAGGATGCCATTCGGTTTATGTAACGCTCCAGCAACCTTTCAGAGGTGTATGATGGCGATCTTCTCAGACATGGTGGAGCGGACGATTGAGATTTTTATGGACGATTTTTCCGTGTTCGGACCTTCATTTGATACATGTTTGGAACACTTAGAAGCTGTCCTACAAAGATGCAAAGAGACAAGTCTTGTCTTGAATTGGGAGAAGTGTCACTTCATGGTGACCGAAGGGATCGTGCTTGGTCATAAAGTGTCCAAGGCGGGAATTGAAGTGGATAAGGCAAAGGTGGCGGTGATCGAGAATCTTCCTTACCCGAACTCCGTCAAGGGAGTCCGAAGCTTCTTGGGGCATGCCGGGTTCTACCGGCGGTTTATTAAGGATTTTTCTAAAATTACTAAACCTTTATGTTCCTTATTACTTAAAGATGCTAAATTTGAGTTCACTGATGATTGTATATCTGCTTTTGACAGGTTAAAGAAGGAGTTAATATCTGCACCAATCCTCACAGCACCGGATTGGAGTTTACCATTTACCTTGATGTGTGATGCGAGTGACACCGCTGTTGGAGCGGTATTGGGTCAAAAGAAGGATAAGCGAATGCATGTGATTTACTATGCGAGTAAGACCTTGGATGATGCTCAGCTTAATTATGCTACCACCGAGAAGGAACTGTTAGCGGTCTTCTATGCTTGCGAGAAGTTCCGGTCATATCTAGTGGGAGCCAAGGTAATTGTCTACACCGATCACTCCGCTTCAAAGCATCTAATGGCCAAGAAGGATGCTAAACCAAGACTCATCCGTTGGGTACTTCTACTCCAAGAGTTCGACTTGGAAATTCTGGACAAGAAGGGTTCCGAGAACACGGTGGCGGATCACCTCTCGAGACTTGAGGGAGGTGAGGAGCACAGGAAAGATAAGACCATCATCAACGATTCGTTTCCGGATGAACAGCTTTTCAAGGTTAGTCATTCTGAGCCTTGGTTCGCAGACATGGTAAATTATTTGGTGGGAGGAGTAATGCCATATCAGATGAACTCCCACCAAAAGAAGAGATTTCTTTTTTAGGCCAAGAGGTATTATTGGGACGATCCGTATTTGTATAAGTCATGTGCCGACGGAATGATCCGGAGATGTGTCTCGGACAATGAGAAGGCCGACATTCTAAACCACTGTCATACCTTAGAATGTGGGGGCCACTTCAGCACCGATAGAACAGTGGCAAAGATTCTTCAATCAGGTTTCTTTTGGCCATCTATGTTCAAAGAAACTCGCGAATTCATCTCTAAGTGTGATCGGTGCCAAAGAACGGGGAACATGACCAAGAGGGATGAGATGCCAATGCAGATTTTCATGGAAGTCGAACTCTTCGACGTGTGGGGCATAGATTTCATGGGACCATTCCCAAACTCACACCGAAATGAGTATATATTAGTGGCGGTGGACTACGTGTCAAAGTGGGTGGAAGCGATCGCGACTCCTACAAATGATTCCAAAGTAGTGATTAATTTCCTACGGAAGAATATCTTTGCGAGATTTGGAGTTCCGAGAGTACTGATCAACGATGGTGGGAGTCACTTCTGTAATCGTTATCTAGAAGCAGTTTTAAAGAAGTACTCGGTAAAGCATAAAGTCACTACACCATACCACCCACAAGCCAACGGCCTAGCAGAAGTTTCCAATAGAGAGCTGAAGCAGATTTTGGAAAAGACAGTGAACTCATCACGGAAGGATTGGTCGTTGAAGTTAGACGACGCATTGTGGGCATATCGGACGGCATACAAGACCCCGATTGGCACCACACCATATCGACTTGTGTTTGGGAAATCATGCCATCTACCAGTGGAACTCGAGTGTAGAGCATTCTGGGCGATCAAGAAACTGAACATGGAGTTAGATTCAGCCGGGAAGAAGAGACTACTGTAACTGTGTGAATTAGAGGAACTCCGGCTGGATGCATTCGAGAACGCGACCATTTACAAAGAGCGGACCAAGAAATTCCATGACCAGCGAATTCGTGAAAAGGTACTTGTTCCAGGTATGAGGGTTTTATTGTTTAACTTACGTCTTCATTTATTTCCAGGAAAGTTGAAGTCTAAGTGGTCCAGACCGTTCACCGTCAAGGAGGTATACCCGTATGGAACAGTGGAGCTACAAGGAAAAGACGGGGCGACTTTCAAAGTGAACGGCCAGCGGGTGAAGCCGTATTATGGAGGAGAGACGGTGGTATCTGAAACTATGTACTTGGATGAACCGAAGGAGTAATCGGAAGGAAGGTCGAGCCACGACCGAAACCAAGGCGCTGGGTGGGAGGCAACCCACCGAGGTTTGTTTTATTTTTAGTTTCGTTTTAGTGTGTTTTTATTTACAAAAAAAATAAAAATTGGAAAAGTTAAAAAGTGAAACAGAGGCTTACGCGGTATGTCCCGCGGTTTCCAAACCGCGTGGAATGCCGCGGGGTCGTCTGGATGGTTTTAGGAACAGTGGGATACGTGGGATTCACCGCGGTTTCCAAACCGCGTAACAAACCGCGGGGTCCTATGAGTTGATTTTCAAACAGTGCGTTACGCGGCTTTACCCGCGGTTTACATACCGCGTGGTAAACCGCGCGTGTCCCCTAACGCCTAGGGTTTCGTTTTGTCCTTTGTATTCACTTTTTTTCTCTTTATGTCATTTCCTTCTTATTTCCCTTTCATTTTCTTTTCTGCAACTCTCTCTCTCTCTCTCTCACGAATTCTCTCGATTTCTCTCCTTGTCTCCATCGATTTCAAGAACATCCCATCTCCATTTTCAGTTTTTGTGCTCCATTGTTCTTCAAGACCAAGGTATGTAACTTTTTCCTATATCTTGTTGGTCTTCATGAGTGATGACGTGGTGTAAGTATTTGCCTAATCTTCCATACCCTGCTTCCAAGCTTTGTTATGCTCATTTCCCCTTTGTTCTGATTTCTCACAATGTGTGCACTTATGATGATCTACGCTTAGAATATGAGGACATGCTTGTTGTATGCTATGAATCTGACATGAGAACATTGTATTTGATGTAACTGGTATGTACTTGTTTTTGTGAGAATCTATGTGCTTAATATTTCGGATGGGAACCTTTTGGGAAGCAAAATAGGGATAAATATGGTAGGATCTGTGGTTTTTGTGGAATAGTCCCATTTTTGTGCCTAAATAGTAAAATGGGGATTTCTTGGTAACATGAAGTCCCTACTTTTTTTTGAGGGTCTATATTTTTTGTGCAAGCATAGCCAAACCTAAGTTTCACTTAGGTTTGGGGTCGTCATGTTATTTTTCACTGGCTCATATCAGTGAAAATTTTAGATGTATGCACTAGAGAAATTTGTGATAACTGTGGTCAAAATGCATGAGCTAAACAGTATTTTATTAATAATCTGCTTGCATGGGATTTGTGAGTTTTTAGCTGTACGTACACGTAAGAAAAATGAGATACAACAAACCTAAGTTTCACTTAGGTTTGGGGTGCCTTCCTTTTCAACATTCACACACTCACATTTAACCCTTTGCAAACCTCGATTTTACCGAGGTTTGGGGTGGCTATGAGCGCGTTAACTCATTTGAGTTCATTTACTTGTGCAGATATGAGGACCCATCCGAGCACCTACTTATCATTTCCGGACTATGAGCGAATTCATCCGAACAACCGGAGGGCGATGTTCGATCACGAGAACCCCGATAAAAATGTGCGCCATGAGCAGATTAGGTTGAACGAATGCACTCCCTTCGGGGAACGAGGCATCAGACTGGCAAACCTACCGGCCTGATCACGAGTGCCGAAGATCATACAACAACAATCATGGGAGGGATTCATTCGAACTCCACCCATGTAGTGCATTGAAACAGTGAAAGAATTTTATGCTTGTATGATCCCGACAGTATACTACGACCGATGCGTGGTAAAGATGGGTGATAGGGAAGTCCGGATCTCTCCGGCAGACATCGATGCATACTTCCACGCTCCCCGTCGGGCCGAGCTGAGCGCCACCTACGGTCTATCTCCGAACCAAGCCTTCCGGGAGCAATTGAGCCCAATTATCGCCGCCTCTCTAAGGCAGAACGGACACATGGGATGGAACAAGATGGACCAGCACATATTAAAAGGCGAGATGCACACGGATATTGCGTTCCTCATGCTGTTCATCAAGGCCTCTTTAAAGCCGTCTACACACAACACCACCGCTGACAGCCAAGTGGCGGAGGTCCTCTACTCCCTCCATAACAATCTGCCGATGGACATCGGCCACATCATCTGGATGGAGATACTAGACGCCGGTATGACCCTCAACGGTATTCTACCATTCCCTTGCTTAATAACGTATTTTTGTAGGGAAGCCGGTGTTCCAATAGGGCACCTCACCGCGTTGATGAAGGACTTCACGAAGACACAATATCAGCACCAAATTACGGAGGCAAGGAAGTTAGAAGAGAAGAGGCGAGTAGACCCACATTTTCAGATGCGGCGTCTTGCCGAGCCGGTCCATCTGTCGTCCGAGAGTGCCTCGGAGAGTGATCCAGATTTTGATCCGGAGGCACCAGCGGCGGAGGAGGCCGTTCACGGCGGCGACACGCCTCCTTACATACGCCGATTTATGGATCGCATAACGACGCAGGTTAGCGGGATAAATGCACATGTGGATCTTGGGTTCTGCAACTTAAACCTACGCATGGATAGCTACGACGCGCGTCTCACCCAAGCGGGCTTTCCACCACCACCACAAGCACCGGCACAACCCGAAGGAAGGAGGAGAGTGAGAGGACGACGAGACGGGGGTGCTTCATCATCATCCCGCCAGTAGATGGGTTTGTTTTCGTGATCTCTTTTGATCTGTTATATTCTTGATGATTCTGTACTGTTTTTATTTGTTTCTGTCGGATGAATGTAATAATAACACACAACTATATTATCGTACTATGTATCACTTATCTGCACATTGGGGACAATGTGTGGGTAAGGTTTGGGGTTGCCAATCGGGCCCCCGTTAATGCACGTTGATGTCCCATACTTAAGAATGGTTAGATCATGGTAGCCAATACTTTCTTGTTTTGAATGAGTGAGACCAACCATTGTGGGGAGAACTTTGTGACTGAAACATGACCATTAGGGAAGGACCAGGAAAAGACATGACTAGGGACATTAGTGGAGACCACCCAACAGCGAGATTTGATCCTAAAAAAGACGTTTTCATTTCGAGGGATTCATACACTTAAGTCATATACACTTTTTCGAGTTCTTTTTCGTGAATATAGAATGATCTCGCTATATTATTGCATTGAGTAGCAAAGACAACCATCGGGATATTAGGTAAGGGTGCAGTAGACCAAATCGTGTGGACCTTAAAAGGTGATTCCAGGCAATGTGTGTTTTGTTTTAACCCGTGTTTAGCTATCGTACCTTTTCACCCATTTGTGTGTATCCAAAACCCCTTTTGCAGCCAAACACTCACCTTGTTCGTTTCTAAACCCACCATTTAACCCGAGCCAAAAACCTTAGCCAACCCGTATCCGAAAGTGTGTCAACCAGAAGCAATAATGAATAGCAAAAGATAGAGCAGAGAAGAAAAAGTACAGGCCAGTCACGAGAATAATGTGGGTCAGTTTAACCCAAAAGTTAGAAAAAGAGGGCCAATGATGCCCCACGAAAAAAAACCAAAAACAAACAAACAAACAGTTAGTTAGGTAGTATTTACAGCAGCCAAATAAGAGAGTCAAAGCGATTCCAGCAGTGATTAGAATTCCAATTGATAGGACTTGAAGCGAGAAAAGTTCATAACTGTTAAAGGTTGACACACCGAGGATTTTTGACCCTTTTACCCTTCGTTCTTAGCCATAACCCTAGCCCCGTTACAACCCTTGTAAAGACCTGGATGATCTTTTGGAAAATGTGATTAGGGTATACGACCACCTTTGTTGATATTCCCTGTCTTGCTACTTGATTCCTTTCTGAGATCGACTTTTTGGACACCTGTGCGTCTTTCATTAGAGTTGTCATGTAATATTCGAGTATTCTTGTACATAAATTCCTTAGACATGACAACATGTGCGACAACCTAGGTTCGAGTGAAATGAGAGTATCCCGTGAGGTAGGGTCGAGGCGAAATGTTTTCCCTAGTATGTTTTGACCTAGTACGACCTTAGTGTAATCGGAGCAGTCACGAGTCCAACTCACAATGGAAGGCCATAGATCAGACAGAATAAGGATGAGGTTAGGATGAGATAAGCATTCACGAGTTTGGGAAATCACCAGTGCATTATTTCATTGATATATGCTTTCATTATTCTTATCGCTAATTTGCTTGAGGACAAGCAACGCTCGGTTTGGGGTTGTTGATAACGCCACTTTTTGGCGTTATTTTCAGTCCATAAACCAATGAGATTGGCTTGTATTTAAGCAAAAAGGCGAGATTTTACGGTCTATCTAGTGAATTGTGCAGGTTATCCGAAATAAGACGAGCATCGAGAAAAGGAGCGGAAAAGACCCAAAAGAGAGCCCATAACGAAGCCCAATGGAAAGCCCAAGAACCGACCCAGATCCGCAAACCAGATTCGAACCAAACCTGACCCAGAATCAAAAAAGAAGACGCGCGGTTTTCCACGCGGTTTACAAACCGCGGGCAAAACCGCGTAACCCTCTGGACGATTTTCTATACTTTGGCGTTTTGCGGATTTAGGTCATTATCACGACACGTGCGACGGTAGGCTACGGAGGGGCGATTTTCAGAGCATATTCACATACTTTGGAGCCACGAGAGAGGATTGATTGAAGACAGTTCACCACGCGAAGTGGATCAGAGCCGAGAGAGAAGGGATTCATCGTACATTCTTCACAGTTACCACGATTAACATGATTTCACATACCACCTTATACCTTTTGTCTAGTGTTTTTATCCACCCCAACATGAACTAACCTTTAGATGTTGGGGGTTGGAACAACTATGGATTTTATGATGGATGACGTGTAACCGAATGATTGTTTTTATTGATTTAATCTATGAAGCATTTGAATTCAGTTTTTCACTATCAATTGTAGTTTGATCACCTTCAATTGACTTTTATGGTTTTAAATTAAGTTTGAAAAAATTAATTAAAGGCTAGATCAAGTAATCAAGTGCCGGAAAGGAGATTCAGGTAGAGATACATGAATCACTTTCTGCTCGTAATAGTTTGACTTAATGTGTTTTAAAACCGTGGGTGTGGATTGAGAGATAACATCTACAGTTTTGAAATAAGATCTGTTATTGCTTGAAAAAGAATAATAGTAACTTTTATAAACTAGGGTTCATAGAGAGAGTCAGTAATAAGTATTGTTCGGGTATTCGTTCATCAGTCGTATTTCCATAGGAAGTCCAACCCTCAACCTTTCCTTTATCAAAGTTCTTCCAAAACCTTCTGTTAAGCGATTCTAGTATCATTTTAGTCATCTTTAGTTTTTAAAACAAGTTCTAAATCACAACTCAAAATATCGATCGTTCAGTTAATAGTAATTGTAGTCATTGTGATACTTAGTTCCTAGTTCCCTGTGTTCGATACTCGTACTTTCAGTACTATTACTTGACTTCGACCCGTACACTTGCGGTTAGATTTAGGGGGGTGTAAACCCGCTTATCACTAGACGATATCCACAGCAGTTTGGAGACATCGTCAGGGGAGAAGGAAGAGCTCCGGGGTCGCCTCAAGGTGGCGTTGGAGAAGGCCTCTGCCTATGAGGCAGAGGTGTTGGCGACTAAGGCGTCCCTAACCGTGCGCGAAAAACAGGCGGGGGAGCTGAAGTCGTCGGTTAAGGCTGCTGAGGCCAAGACGGAGGCCTTGGAGGAGAAGCTCCTCTCGTTTGAGGCGTTGACCCGTCTGAAGGTTAGGGCGACAATCATGCGCCGTCATCTGCAGGGGAAGAATCCCTTGGCTGGCTTTGAGGCCGAGGTCGCGTCCTATCGTGAACATGTCGGGACCGAGGAGGATCTCGACCAAGAGGATAGGGTCGACGACACTGATTCCACGGAAGCCAAGACGGGCGATGCGAAAGATGACACTGGAGTCGTCCAGGGCCCTCAGTAGGCTTTTGTGTTTTTTGTATTTTTGTTTTGTTCTAGGGCGATCGTTGGTGGTCGCGCCTTTGTATTGTATTTCCTTCCAATTTAATACAAGTATGGCTTTTGCTATATCATCGTGTACTTTACTTTGTCGCAAGTGAACAAAAATAAATGAAAGATGACATAATTTAAGGAGCAGGCTTTAAAAGCAGTAAGACGTATGTAAAACTATACGACTAAGGTACTTGTAGCTTTTGTAGTAATAGGGCGACTAAGGCCGAAAAGATATTCTAAGCGTGTAATTTAAGTCATAAGATTTTTATTTCCGAGACTTAGATTAAAGAACACTTGTTGAAATCGTAAGATCCATGAGATGAATCATAGGATTTTGCTTATGACGTATGAGTCATAGTTCGACGGTCGTGACATAACAGTCGTGACTTTTTAGTCATGGAGACTTTGTTTCTCACAGTATGAATCGTAAGACTGCATTCGTGCGATCCTGCGAGCCTGCAATGTAAGATTCAGGGGTGGTCGTTGGTAAGACCAACAACCATCCGATGCTTAAGTCAGTAATCATTTGGAAGAGTAGATCGTAAGGAAAATTTCAAAAGAAATACTTCTTAAACGTACTGCGTTCCAGCTACGTGGGATGTCTTGGTCGTTGAGGGTTTGAAGCCTGTAAGCACCCTTTCCAACGACTTCGAATATTCAATAAGGTCCTTCCCACTTAGTGGACAACTTACCTGCGTTTGGTTCCTTGGTGTTTTGGAATACTCGTCGTAAGACGTAGTCACCTTCTTGAAAGATCTTGGCTTTAACATTTTTGTTGAAATGCCGATCAATAACCTGTCGCTGAAATGCCATTTTGACCAAAACAGACTCTCTTAGCTCTTCGAGAGCGTCGAGGTCGTAGCTTAGGTCCACCAAGTTATGATCGACGGACGTATGTCTCAATGTCGGGAGCTGCACTTCAATAGGTAAGACGACTTCACAACCGTAAACCAATGAAAATGGTGTCTGTCCTGTCGATGCCCGGGGTGTCGTACGATTCGCCCATAGGACCGATGGAAGTTCTTCGACCCATCTTCCCTTTGCGGCCTTGAGTCTTTTCTTAATCAAATTGATAATGACTTTATTGCTTGATTCTGCAAGACCGTTGGACTGGGGATAACATGGGGTCGAGTTCGTAAGTTTGATGTTACGATCCTCACAAAATTGTTGCATACGATCACTTATGAATTGCGACCCGTTGTCACATACGATTTCGGAAAGAATTCCGAACCTACATATAATGTTAGTTTGGATAAAAGAGATGACCTCTTTGTCCCGAATCTGGGAGTAGACAGCTGCTTTTATCCACTTAGAAAAATAATCTGTAAGGACTAACAGAAATACTTTCTGCCCTGGGGCTGGAGGTAATTTACCAACAATGTCCATTCCCCACCTCATGAAGGGCCATGAAACCAAAGACGTATGCAGAGGTTCAGAAGGCTGGTGTATCATACCTGAGTGTCGTTGACACGCGTCGCAACTTTGGACGTACCTGGTGGCATCTTGCCTTAATGTCGGCCAATAATAGCCTTGTCGCGATATACGATTCGCAAGACCGCGACCACCAGAGTGGTTGCCACATTCGCTATCATGCATTTCTTCCAGAATGTCTTGTACCTGCTCTGGATTATCGATACATCGTAGGTTGAGACATGTCGATGATCGTCGATAAAGTCTGCCACCAATAATGAGATACTTTGAAGCTTTGAATCGGATCTTTCGAGCTTCCATTCTGCCTTTGGGTAGTTGATCGTGTATAAGATAATTCTTGATATCGTACGACCAACCATTTTCTGCGTTAAGAACACAAATTGTTTCAGAGTCCTCGATGGATGAGGTCGCTAGGTGGATCATAGGAATAGCGTCGAACGACGGCTTATTGAGTGTTGATCCAAGGTTGGCTAGCGCGTCGGCTTGAGTGTTTTGATCTCTGGGGATCTGTTCGATTGAGAACGGATCAAACATCTTTGACTTCTCCTTGGCTATCTTGAGATAAGCTGTCATCTTGGAATCTTTTGCTGCGAATTCCCCATTCACTTGGTTTACGACCAATAAGGAATCGCTTCTGACATGAAGTCCGGTTGCCCCCAAGTCGTGAGCCATATTCATGCCCACGATCAGAGCTTCGTATTCTGCTTCGTTGTTGGTAGCTTTGAAACTGCATCGTATGGAGTACACCATCTTGCCCCCCTGTGGGGACTTTAAGACGACACCAAGACCGGCTCCTCTGGCGTTTGAAGAACCGTCAACATGGAGCACCCAGGTCGTGTCGTTTGCAGTCGCCACAGTATAGGTCTCGTTCTGCGCTTCTTTTTCCAGCTCAGGACTGAAATCGGCGACGAAGTCGGCCAGGACCTGCGACTTAATTGCCGTACGAGGCTTAAAGTCGATATCGTAGCCGCTGAGGTAGATACTCCATTTCGCTAGTCGTCCTGTTAGCTCGGGCTTTCTCAAGACCGACTTGAGAGGAAAATTTGTTACAACGGTAATGGGATGAGATTTAAAGTAGTGTCGTAACTTCTTTGCCGCTGTAACTAGTGATAAAGGTAGCTTCTCCATAGACGTATATCGTGTTTCAGCGTCTAGCAGAGACTTACTGACGTAATAAATCGGTAGCTGTTGCCTGTCGTCCTCTCTAGTCAAGACGACACTTACTGAGTGAGGACTTACGGCGAGATACAACTGTAGGACCTCGTGTTCCTTTGGTTTTGAAAGCAAGGGCGGAACAGCCATGTATTCTTTCAATCGTTGTAGCGCCTGCTCGTAATCGTTCGTCCAATCAAACCCTTGTTCTTCTTCAAGACGTTATAGAACAAATGACATTTATCGGACGATCGTGAGATGAAGCGATTTAACGCTGCCACACGACTCGTGAGTCGTTGGACCTCTTTGAAGTTTTTCTGGGCGATTTGATGTTTATCAAGGCTTTTATTTGATCGGGATTTGCCTCTATGCCTCGTCTTGTGACCATGTACCCTAGAAATTTCCCGGCGTTGACTCCGAAGGAACATTTCGTAGGATTCAACTTCATCTGATATTGTCGAAGGACGTCGAAGGATTTCTTCAGATGATCGATATGATCGGTCGCATGTTTGGACTTGACAAGCATGTCATCAATGTAGACCTCCATGGTGTCGCCAAGGTGTTCTTTGAACATCTTGTTAACCAATCGTTGGTAGGTTGATTCTGCATTTTTCAAGCCGAAAGGCATGGCTTTGTAGCAGTATATGCCTTTATATGTCATAAAAGCAGTCTTCTATTGGTCTTCGTTGTGCATCAGTATCTGATTGTATCCAGAATAAGCATCCATGAACGTCAGGAGTTCATGTCCTGCGGTTGCGTCAACCATAGCGTCGATGTAGGGTAGTGGGAATGGATCTTTACGACATGCCTTATTAAGGTCTGTGAAGTCGATACACACTCGCCACTCCCCCTTTTTCTTTTGTACGACCACGACGTTGGCTAACCAGTCGGGGTATTTCACTTCTCTGATTTCCCAATCTTAAGTTGGTTGTCGACCTCATCGTTGATCACCTTGTTCCGTTTAGGAGCAAATTTATGACGTTTTTACTTTATTGGTTTGAACGATGGGTCGACGTTCAACTTATGGGAGATGACGTCGGGATCTATGCCGACCATGTCTTCATGCGTCCAAGCAAAACAATCAGTATGTTCTTGCAAAAAGGAGATTAGCTGACTCTTTATGATGGGATCTAACGATGCCCCCACAAAGACAATTTGATCAGGCTTGTCCTGGTCCAAGATGACTTCTTCTAGGCGATAATCATCTGAGGACTCGGGGACATCCTGGACCTGTAATTGCGATGTCTCTTTTATGAGGTTTCAATGTCGCCTTGTAGCAATCACGTGCGGTCTTCTGTTCACTTTTGATTTCCTGTACTCCCCATGGCGTAGGGAATTTGATAGTTTGATGGTAGGTCGAGGGGACCGCCTTCATGTCGTGGATCCACGGTCGACCGAGAATGACGTTGTAAGCCGACGAACAATCGATGACATTGAATTTTGTCTGCTTATTGACCCCTTTAGCGTACACTGGGAGGATGATTTCTCCCAAAGTGTTGGTAGAATCGCCATTAAATCCTATCAGAGTCGTCGATCGACGAGTGATCTCTGACTTATCGATGCCCATAGCTTTGATCGTGCTCAAGAAAATAATGTTAGCCGAACTGCCTCCGTCGACTAGTACTCTTTTGGCCGAGCAGTTGCCAATAGTAAGCTGGATAATCAATCCGTCGTGATGTTTCTGCCAGTTGTCCTGTAGGTCGTCCTGATCGAACGTTATTGGCATCGCCTCTAGTTCCAACTCCTGCTTTGGTTATGACGACCGAGGAATTGGATATTCTCCCGATGTTTGACTGGCGTGCCGCTTGGCTGCCGAATATGTTAAACCACAGACGTCTGATCCACCCGTCACACAATTGATGACTTTTGTATGGACGGGGGATGTTGGAGATGACCCTTGGGGATGATCCTTGGGGATGATCCAGGCTAACTCCTTTTGTAAGGCAAGACAATTATCTATCATATGACCATGGTCACTATGGAAGTCGCACCATTTGGTCTTATCCTTCTTTTCATCGTCTTTATCGCTTTTCTTGGGCCATCGTATCGACGATTGAATGTTCTTGAGAGCTTCGACCAAATCTTTCGACGTCCCCTTGAATCCATAAGAGGAGATCTTAGGATATTGAGGAAATCTGGGCATAAGATTGCTCTTTTTCTTGTCGAACCGGACGTTCGATATCTGGCGCGCTGGCTCTGCCTTGACGCTCGTCTTCGATTTGAAATCTGGTTTCTTGATCCCGAGCGACTTTTTGTCAGTAGAATGCTTACGATGAAAAGTCATATCATCTTCTACTCTCATGTAAGCCAATGTCCTAGCTCGGACGTCTTCAAACTTCTTTGGCGGGTACTTCGTAAGAACGACATACAATCCTGTAGTGTTGTCGTCTAGACCACGCTTGTAGGCTTTGATGGCGGTCTTGACATCACAGTTTCGGATGCTGATCATTTCTGCGTTGAAACGGTTGAAGTAACCGTGGATGGATTCTCCAGATTTTTGGACGACGTAGTACAGGTCGCTGGTCTGCTTCTCCATCTTGCGACTACTGGCGAATTGTTGTGAAAACTGGTTAACCAACTCTGCGAAGTTGCTGATGGACTTAGGTTTGAGATTGATCAACCATTTGAGAGCAGCACCTATAAGAGTTGCACCAAAGCTTTTGCACATGCATACTTCTTGATATTGATGTGGGATTGATGTTGTCCACATCAATTGTTTATACTGGGCGATGTGCTCCGTTGGATCGGTTATTCCTGAATATTTGGGCGTAAAAGCAGGAATGTTGTACTTTTTTGAAACGTCAACGCTCGCTATCTTATCGACGAAAGGCGACGCTTGGAATCCTGTGAGGGGCTCGACGTCGACGGGGACGGCGGCACTGGGTAGTTTTGAAAGCAGCGACAACATCTTTTCGTTCTGATCCTCCAATAACCTTAGTCGTTGGGCGACGGGGTCGTTAGGATCGGAGATTGCACCTGTCGGGGGAATGACTCCTAAGTCTTGAGCTGTCATGTCGACTGTCGTGTGAAAGCCATTTCTGTACGACGAACCATTGGGTTCTCCATTAAAGGGGAAGTTCATGAGGATCGCCATTGCTGGTTGCGAGATTGTTGGGATATGATATGGTATGGCTCCATTGTTGGGCTGCCATTTTCCTGGAAACAACAAAGACTTCACAAGATCGTTAGAGCGATGTATGCTTGGCTTGAGATTTTCTCTAGATGGGGTCCCACGGATAGCGCCAAACTGTTAATGCCAAAAATCACCCAAAGGATAACTTAAGGTTGATGTGGAACTTTTAACAACTAAAGAAAGGGATCTCAAGACAAACAACACAATCGCGAATAAAAAGTAAATAAGACAGGAGAATTGGTGACGCGGAAAATCCAAACGAGGGAAAAATTGCGGCCAACGTGTGAGAGTTGACGGTGCACTATGATCGCCAAACAGGGGCGAAATCCTTTGGTAACAAGTGTCTTGTATACGATAGATTACAATAAGAGTAAAAATAAACTTAATCGTAAGCTAAAGTTGTGCGTCGTGCGTAAATCGTGCGAAATGAACTGTTGTCGTGCGAGTTGAACTGCTCGTCGTGCGAAACTTGCGTGAGCGTTAATGGTTCAAATGCTCTGTTGATCACTGTTGTATTGCGTAGAAAATGTATAAGCAAGTGTAGATATTGGATGTTGTGATTTCCGATGTCCAGATGTTTCGATGTGTTGATGTTTTGATGTGTCGATGTTTCGATGTGTTCCGTTCGAATGTGGAGCATGCCTTTATATAGCTTTTGGCAGCATAAAATGTGTCTTGATGACCTGTTTGTAACCGTCGTAGGGTCTTTAATGTCTTTAAGAGCTCGTCCGTTACTGACCGTTGTACCATGATTGCTCGTGGACCTGCATTAATGGAACAAAGGAAACGGCTGTTGACTGTTAACGGTTAGTATAATCGTACGACCGTCTTGAGTCTCGGACGTCGGTCGTATGAAGCTTACGACCATCATATAAATGTACGATCAAACATTCGATTGTAAATAACCTACACGACCTTATCTTAATACAAGAATAGTCTTACATAAATGTCATATGTGTTATTATCGTCGGTCGTGAGGTGTGGATTTTTACCCAAACATGTGGTATGGATAGTTGTCAACTTTCGGATTTTGAGGCCTTGAACCGTTGGTGTATTTGGAGTGTGGTAGTCCAATCTTAAGAAATATTTGTATCGGTTGTAGTGGTCTTAAGAAGTCAATTTGTGGTAAGTGGATTTAGTGGGATGACATTCCTGGAATAGTAAAAGAATATGTCGAATGGATGATTGGTAATTGGACGTATTCTTGGAGTTGTACATTTGATGGGTCAGGGACGACCGTCTGTTTTGGAATCTAATAGTGTTTGTTGGAGTTAAGTGACAGTTTAGCAGCGAGAACAATTGGATTTGGAGATTTTGTTAGGATCGGTAGTGATCAAACCTTGGGTGGATTGGAGAAAAAGTTTAATAGCGCGTAGACACGGGCTGATTGAAAGTCGAGATCTGTCGTTAGGGAAGTGTGAGACACCTAAGGTTGGGAGATAACCGAAGTTTTGTGGTTGGAAGCTACTCTAGTGAGTTAAGCGTTCACTTGGATGTAAGTGCAATGTGCCTAAGCGGGCATTCATTGTGAGTATCAGCATGGGGTTTGCCAGAGCAGTTATGTCAAGAAGGAAAATCCGAATTTTGGTTGTAAGGGAACTAGATTTCGAGGGCGAAATCTCTTTTAAGGTTGGGAGCATTGTAACACCCCAATTTTTGGAAGGTATCGATCTTTTAAGATAAATATGAAAAATAGGATTTTGGATTAAATCCTATATTTTATGGTATTGTTGGATGGAGAATTCAAATACGAGTCCAACGGTTCTTTCTGGAGCGAAATCGGAGCTAAAACAAAGAAGTTATGGCCAAAACAGTGTTCAGAAAGAAACCGGGCGACCAGAGTTGCGCACGGGTCTTGGCGCAGGTTTAGCCACGCGCGAAATCGCGCCGAGCGCTGGACCTGCATAAAACGCGATGTTGAACCCCAAACTTCATTTCTTCATATCTCTCTCATTTCAACTCCGATTTTGTTGATTCAAGTTGCTATGGTTTCGTTTTTGAGAGCTCTTTGAGGATAGAGTGTTAGTTTTGGGAAGATCCAATAGTATTTGGTGGTGGAGTGGAAGCAAAGATCAAGAGCTCATCATCATCACCTCCATCTTCAAGAAATTTAGGGTTTTCTAGGTTTTCACCAAAACCTAAGTGGTGAGTTCATCCTCCTAGTTTATAAACTTGGTTATGAGTTGTAAATGATCCATTGTTGACTTCCTAGTGTTTTATTTCTCCAATTTCGGTTTGGATGATTTTGAGAAAAGTTAGGTCAAATTGGGGTTTTGGGTCAAAATGAAGATTTTGATGTAATACGTTTGGGTGAACGATTCTAAGTGTTTGGGGATGGATATTTATGGTTGGAAACTTGTGGATCTAGGTTTTGGAAGATTGGACTTGAAGATTCAAGTTTCTTCAAAGGAGCTCAAATTGGAGAAAATCTAGATTTAGCTTAAATCTAGCAAGGTGAGTTCAAGTTGATTTGTGAAAACGTTGTACATGCCAAAAATGTTCATTTTAAAATGTTTATGTGGTTTACATGAAATTATCAATTATTGAGTTATTTGGTTGACTTGATTATTTGAAGTGTTTGTCTTTATAAATCCTAAAAAAACACCCACTTTTGGGATTTTTGGGTAATTTGATAGAATGAGTATAAATGGAAGTGTTTTGATAATTATTGTATAATTGGAGATTATTTGGTAAAAATGCACTTTTAGTGTTTTGTTGGAAACATGCATAATTTATGTTGTGGTACGTTTTGAAAATACGAACATGTGGGTTATTGGATTTTGGTCATTCCCGACCTTGTGAACATTTTAGAAGTTGTAAACCTTTTGGTTTGAGAAAAGATGTATTTTGGGTATTTTGATGGACGAATCTTAAGTATTGTTATTTTAAATGATTTATCTTACGATTGTAAATCTTTTGGTATAAATGCTCTTTGATGTGTACTTTGGAAATGACGTGTCTTAATTTAGGAGTGTGTTGAGTAATTCGTGTCTATGGAGCATATTTCGCATAAACGTGGGTTACATACGTTTTAATGCATCATTTGGTTTTTATGAGCGGTTATTGGTTTTGGTTGAGCTTATGGCTCGGTTCCTGACTTTATTGAGTCTTGAGGACCTTTGTCCGGATTTTAACAATTGAATGTGGAGCTTTGGTCGTCAGTTGCATTTATTGCATTTGATTTGAAGAGTACATGTTTTGAGCGCGTGTGTCGTTCAAGTGGAGTCATGTACTTTTTGTAACACCCGTAATTTTCGGATAAGTACAATTTCGAGAAAGTGTAGAAATCAATCTTTTAAGATAAATATGAAAAATAAGATTTTTGATTAAATCATAGATTTTATGGTCTTGTTGGATTGAGAATTTGAATACGATTCTAACGGTTCATTCCGAAGCAAAAACGGAGCTAAAACGAAGAAGCTATGGCTAAATCAGTATCCGACCAAAAAGGGGCCGCGCGGGCAGGCGAGCGACCTTGGGCCGCGGCCCAAGCCGCTCAAGTCTCTGGAGTCCACGCCTTGGAGAGGCGCGCGACCTTCCACGCGACTTGAAGCCGCGAGGCAAGCCGCGGGAGCCGGTCTGGAGTATTAAGTCGCGATTTCAGCCTTCATTCTTCATTCCTTCATAACCTTTGCATCCCAACTTCGATTTTAGTGATTCAAGTTGTTATGGTTTTGTTTTTGGGAGCTCTTCAAGGATCTAGACAGATTATTGAAGTTTATTGGAAGATCCAAGAGTATTTGGTGGTGGTTGAGGTAAGCTTATCTCTTTTCTTCATCTAAGAAATTAGGGTTTTGATATTTTGGTGGTTTTGGACGTTTTATGTTGGGGGAAACGCATCTAAGTGTTTGGGGATGATTATTTATGGTTGGAAACTTGTGGATCTAGGTTTTGGAAGTTTTGTCTTGAAGATCCAAGTTTCTTCAAAGGAGCTCAAGTTGGGGAAAATCTAGATTTAGCCTAAATTGTAACAACCCAAAGCCTGCTTAACATAAAACATTAGCCAAAAAGCCCATAAGGGTCCCAAATACATCATAAACTCCAATATCAATTACATTGATTAAGGTCCTCAAGCAAATACAACCGAGATGCTAACTAAACAAAAACTGGAACTTGACGGTCTCTAATCTCGCACCTCCGTCTCAAGCCTTCTCCTTTCCCTTGCTACAAGCACCTAAGTCACCCTTTCCTGAAAATGGTTTTTAAGTTTTGAAAGCGAGGGTTAGACCATGAGGTCTAGTGAATTCCCTCCTTAAAAGTGTAACTGCAAAACATTAAAAACAAAACACTTTTCCATACACATAACACTTGACAAGTTTGAGCTCAAACAAGGGTATACATAGTGGTACGGGCCAATAACACCTTACAAAGCCAGGCACGGCAACTCATCACCTTACAAAGCCAGGGACGGCAACTCATCACCTTACAAAGCCAGGGACGGCAACTCATCACCTTACAAAGCCAGGGACGGCAACTCGGGGGTCCTCCACTGTGTAACCCGACTCTATCACAAACATAAACACTTAGAACATGCTTTAAACTTACTCGAGGAATATCCTCCTTCCACATTACAAACAAACACTTTTCATGCATAAGAAAACATAAGATTCATGATAAACAAGTAACTCATTTTCAGACATATCAACTCTTCGCATTTCATTTTAAAAGATAGAAATAATGCATAAGGGAACTCACCTGATGCTCGGCTAAACGACTCACTACTTGGGAGCTCGCTTAAACACCAAACGGTCACCTGAATTGGGGTTAACAAATGAGGTATTAGACTCCCCAATCATGCTCTAAAACACTTTCCATAATGTCCT